>JACEFZ010010814.1:37500-234789 GCA_014155875.1 Cepaea nemoralis | reverse complement strand
TTTTTTGGGGGGAAAATTTTTTTCCTTTTTTTTTAAAAGAGGGTCTTCTCCGTGACTTTTTTTATGTGCTATAAAGGGGGACTTTTTTTTTTTTTTAAAAAATTTATTTAGTGGGGGGTGAAATATTTAGTGAGTAGCGACAGTAAGTGAGAAATGATGAAAACATAAATAGCAATATTTTGTGAGAGACTGTTCGTTAGCTCCCTTTATAATACACAGCTGAATAAACCAGATATTTCACTCCTGTAAGAAAAAGCCTTGAGATTTTTCTGTCGCAGAAAAATTTTCAATCTGGAGAAAGTTAGTTAGTTAATTAGTTAGTTGACAGATAATCCTCATTGCATATCGAACCATTCAGACAATATGTGCTCGAAACCCCTGCTCAGTACGTCCCGCATGTAGCGGCTCACGACACCAGTTCTGTGTTGGTTAAATAATATTCTTTGGCTTCCTGCATAGTGTTCTTGTTTGGCCACGCCCCTTTTAACTTGCTTTTCTCGCAGCCTGGCGATGGTTGTAAATTCCCAGTCATCGCTTGGTTCTCCTAACTGATTACTTCTCGTAGAGCATTCAGAATGTCTGCTTGGTCCATGGATTGTCCGCGTTCACAGTAGCCTCACCTGCAGGCCTGTCAGCCTGCTAATTTCCTTGTACACTCGCATGCCCTGGTACGAAGATGAAACTAATCTTTGCCAGTCGAGGCCGCTCCAGAGACAGTAGCTATTCTCTTCGAACCCACAACATCTCTATCATCCTGAGCATACTCATTGAGTCACTAAGGGCACATAACCGATTGGATTGAATGTCTGTTTCTCGAGCTATGTTATTGTTTTACTTACTGCCATGACTTCTAAAGTAAGGCTGCTTGTGGTCAAAGCAAACTCGCCAGACTCTACCTTCACAGTTTTCCTTCCGGCCTGAGCCGTAAAGGCCCATGAAATTATCACTCCTCGGACGCCCGTCCCATCCGTTTAAAAGACCGCATCATCCTCTAATGAATTCTCGAAGATCAGAGCCTCTACTTCCACATCCACAGCAGTTGGATTTTCTTGTCTGCATTTCCTGTCTAGTTGGATGCACACTGAAAAGGATGTACAAAACTCTGTTGGTACTTCAAACCACGCGTTGTCAGGTTCTAAGTCCTCAAGTGGACACACCTGCTAAAGAATGTCTTCGGCTTGACACATCCACGACTTCCCTCTTTTTAATCTGCTGCCCTTTACTGTCTTAATTTCTCTATGCAGAGGATGCTGTGTGTTTACGTTGACTCAGAGATAGACATATAATTGGCACATTTGTATTCTGTCACTCGTGGTTGGAAAATCAAGAAGGTAGCGCATCGCTCTGCATGCTGTATCTCTTGTACATCCAAGAATGATGCACATGGCTTCGTTCTATATCCTTTCCATCCTTTCTATCTTCTTATGGATAAAAATCAGGATCACAATCGCATACTCCGGAACAAAAAGGACCAGCTCCTCGTAAAAACGAGATAGATGGTGCTGCTTACAGTTTGCCGCCGACATCACTTGCATCGCAGCTAAACCCTGCTTGGCATTTGTTATCACCTGGTCTGCGTGCTCAGTATAAGCTAGGTTTCGATCAAATCGTATCCCCGGGTAATTCATTGCCTGCGTTCTTTCCACCGTCTCTGAACACGGATTTACAGTTTGCGTTGGGGTGTTGACAATATGGTTATTAAAAGAGAACCATACCACTGTTGCCTTTGTTGGGTTGACCATTGCCCCAGCTTCAACACACCAAGTGTTTATACGACTGAGTTCGGTTTGTAGTTCCACACCAGCCCGATCTCTATCCTTGCCCTAATGATACACTAAAACATTGTCTGCATATTACAATGTCCTCCCCGGTCCTATAATTCGCTCGCTGGTGATTCTCACGTGTAGGCGTTGAAAAGCACCGGAGATAATGGTGATCCATGTGGTAGGACACGATATATTGTTGTTGATTCTGAAGTCCAACTGCTACATCGAAAGAATACTTTCCGTTGGAAGAAGGCTGCAGCGATCCAACTAAGGAGGAAAAGACTTATCTTGAGTTCAAGAAGCTGAAGCATTAAACAATGCAATGGTACTCTGTTGTACGCGTCCTTAAGATCAATCGCTGCAGCAAATGTTTCAATGCCTGAGTGGAAACCTTCATAGACGTCATAGGCAAAAACTGCTGCATTGGCCCAGGTTTCTCTTTTTGGACGGTAGCCTCCAAGGGTAGGTGGGAAAACACATTGCCTCTCTAGCTGGCTTGATATTTTTCTGGCAGTTAACTTCTTCAGCAGCTTGCCTATTGTATTCTGCATGGTTATTACTCGATATCCCTGAAATTGTGTGTGGTCTTATGGATAAACTTCAGGATCGCCATCGCATACTCCAGAACAGAAAGGACCAGCCCCTCGTAAAAACGACATAGATGGTTGATGCTAGCACTCCCTATACTGTTGTATATGTCTGCTAATTTCTCTAGCTCGTTGTCGGTACACTTACTGATGTCGTCATACCTTATGCCATCTGCCCTTGGAGCGCTTTTTTTTTTTTTTGACCGTCTTGATTTCTTTCACTGTCACTGTGTCTTCATCCAAAATGTTCTGGGCATTTCACCTATCTGAGGTGACTTACTTGGCAAAATTTTGGCCTCTCATGTCTCTCTGGTTGCTCTGCTCCAGACAGCGTTCAAAAAGGGCTTTACCCTTGTTCTCGTCAGTCCTCTGCCAGATGAGGTCATCACCTTGGAAGTCATGAATACTTTTATTCTTGACTGCCCCACTCATGCTTTTATGTAGTCGCCAGAACAATTTCAGTGACTTGTCTGCGCTTACTCTGTGACCTACCTCTGCCCAATTTTCACTTTTAACCACCGTAACCAGTTTTTTGTTTTTTTTTGAAGTAGCTTACTTTATTGTGTATCTCTCCTTCTAAGAGCATGCAGGAACTAGGATGGACAACTATGTTCTTTTTGGCGTTTTGCCATTTCCTTACAGCACCACGCTTGTCCACATAGGCATTTTCTACCTAAAAATTCCACCAAGGTTTCTGCTTCCAGCTGTCTTTCCTGTCCTGAAGCTTTCTGCACTTATCGCACCTTATTTACTCACCACATCTTGCCCTGTACTGTCATACTGGAACGTCTTGACCTTTGACTTGTGCTGCCTAGTTCTGCCTTTCTCCACCAATATGCTGCAAGGGTGGTGGTCGCTGCCGTGGTACCCTAGCACACCCTATCTTCATACTGTAGTGAGTGAAGAAGAAACCAGCGCCATATCAATAACACTGTCCTCATCACCTGGATGACTTGCTGTCCTGGTGACGCAGCCTCTATTGATACAAACCAGGTCAATGGTGTCAAGTGCAGTCTCGAGCTCCTCCTCTTGTGTATTGGAGGAAATATTTCCCCATGATCTGCCTTTAGCGTTGAAATCGAAACAGAAAATAACATTTCTCTCGTGACCTAATATGTCACTTAAGCACTGCCACTTCTGGGAATCCACACTCTCGTTGTGGGCATAATCATTTACCAAAACGAATGGTAGATCGGATTGAACTCTAATCGCCTGTATTTGCATGTTGTCACTGTCCGAACGGGATATGTCTAGCTCTGAAGCAACCATACTGACGCGTATGAGAATCACCATTCCCAGTTGTTGCCTGTCATAGAAACACTTAAAATAGGCAATTTGGGGTAACTGATAACCCAGTCTCGTCTTCGTTAGTGCTACAATGTCGTTCCTGTATACTGGGTTTTCCAAAATAGGGTCCCGGTGTTTAACGCTGGCACAGTTCCAATATAGAATACGAGTATTCCTGAGGCTCAAATGGTCTAACGTGAGTCTAAAACGCCTTGCACCCCCACGCCCTCCCCCCACGACTACCTTGCCTCTTACGGCCTCCCCGCCGCGACCGTTGCCGTGTTAGATTGACTGTCCTGCACACGGAGCACAAACGTTGTTCCATCTTGTTGACAAAAAACCCAACATCACAAAACAACACACGCTGCGATAATTCACTCAAGGATTGCTTCGCTCAGTGCACAAACTCCGTAGCATCGGCGAAGATCTTGAGAAAGAAACTCCTAGTTTTAGATCCTGGCGCACAAATTGCACGCAAGAGATGAAAATATCAATTTCCTTCGCGAAAAATGGAACGGTAACAAAACAAAACTACCGTCCTACGCCATCTTGACAGGAAGAATGAATCTGGAGAAAGTGTAAAGATGATTACACAAAGGGCAGTAAATATTACACATAATGAGTTTGACACCACATATTTGACTTTTAGATATACCAGTGTTTAATACAGAATGAAATTACCCAATAACGTTTGTGTAGATTTATTAGCGTGTGAAGAGACAGGGTATTTGACTTTCATGTACATTAGTGATATACAATGAGTAGTGACCACATTGCAAGGGAGATAACCACAGAGCTAGACTCTAAGTTGTCCTGAATCAGCACATTTTCCCTCTGGCGAACGCACAGAATTGTGATCCATACTGAATAGCTGATTACACCATGTTTCCATACAGTTAGCACAGAAAGAGTAAACGGATACGTGACCATATATGTCACACAGTACACTTAGTCTAGACATGATGTACATACCTCGGCGATTGACGGAATGGCTGTTTTCCACGTGTCAATGGGGCGCTATTCCTCCTGGATCGAATCTGTAGAAGAAATAAGCAGTTTGCTTTTAGTGAACAGAGGAAACATACTTTAGTGACACACATGTTTCATATGTACACATATTACACCACTGCTGCTACCCCCCCCCCCCCCCAGATTATAGAGAGCAAAAGACTACCAGGGAATACAGACACTAGCCAGTATCACCCATGAAGTTCTGAAGAGGTAATTCTCCGCTTGACGACAAAGGTGGAAGATGATGATAGTGATGATAACGATGATGGCGCCATTTCTCCCCACGTAACTTGACAACCGCTGTAGAAGACGATAATATTGATGATGATGATGACGATGATGATGATGATGATGATGATGATGATGATGATGATGATGATGATGATGATGATGATGATGATCATGATCATGATCATGATGATGATCATGATGATGGTGATGTTGATGATAGAGATGATGATGAAGCTGCTGCTGCTGATGATGATGATGATGATGATGATGATGATGATGATGATGATGATGATGATGATGATGAGCTCCATTTATCTTTACCTCACTTGACAACCGTTGCGAAAGAAGATGATGATAATTATGATGTTAATAATGATAATGGTATTGCTGGGTGATGATAATGGATGATTATATTGCTGTTGATGATGATGATTAATGTAGCCACGTATATATTAACTTTATAGGATGGTCTGAGGTTTGATGCTTTTTTCCGAGTTGGTCGCTACCAGTTTCAATCGGTAACAAAGGAAAGCATCAGTTTCAGTGGATAGCCCAATGCAGTGCAAAGGGAAAGAGAGCGTGATGAAGGGGTATATAGAATCTGTATTTCTGTATGGCAGTAACCAGAGAGCAGGCTGGAATATTATATAGAATGTGGTGTATGGCAGTGCATCTTGGCGTGTAATATGAACAAATTAGAAAGAATTTGGAAGCAACAGCCCAAGAAGAATGCTGCAAAGTATCTAGCAGCACCTGCTTGAAAGACGCCATCACCTTATATACTTCCTACCTGGGCATTGAGATCCCGCTTTTCAGAATTGTTAAACCATTGTAATAACCAACCGTTTTGTGCTGGCTACTAAACGTTCACGAATTACACTATTTTTATGACTGTGAAACACCCACGTTGAAACACATGTGTATAATCGCGGTACGCGGTTAGTATACACAGCGTGCTAGAGACAGCTAGGGCAGTTTAATTAACTCGTCAGGGCTGATACGGTGCTGCCCAGATATTTTACATTAGCGGCCGGATATGGGTGGGGGGATGTTATCACGGCCATTGTTCTATCTGTAAGACAGGAAAGCATCAGTTTCAATTGATAGCCCAATGCAGTGCAAAGGGAAAGAGAGCGTGATGAAGGGGTACACAGAATACACTAGCTGGTGTCTCTACTCTCGGTAGTCGCGAAGTGGGGAAGAGGCGGGCTGAGAATATGAATAGTATAAACGAATATTATGCTGCCGGCTATTTTTTAAATTATTTTCTTCTTCTTCTTTTTTTTTTATTTTTTAAGAAACTTGCCTGTATCTACTTTGCCTACGCTACATATATAATTTTATGTGTTCGTATTAACCCGTGTACAGTATTTCTTTCCGTGCTAGGAACAACCGTTTGCCAAAATCCGGCTAATATTGTTTTCGTCTATGTACTATACTGTATATGTGGGTTCTGAGAGCCTCCGACATAGTGTAACAAAAATATAATAGACTACTTACCACCGCTGTTTGTGAGTAAGGTTTTTTTCGCCACCTCTTGCTGTAATCGAAGTGATTTTATCTGGCTTTTGCAGGCCTCTATATACGCAGTTTAGTAAACTAGAACCCGCAAAGTCAAATTATACAATAACCAGTTCATTCCGGTTTATGATGTATGTGGTATACCATCTATAGTTAGGTTAAAATACTTCTTAGTCAGCGGTTTTAGCGTTAAAACGTTAGGTGATTTTCAGTGGTATTTCCGGAATAAAAAATTCCTCCAAATCATGTTAAGACAGCTAGCTGGTCTGCGAACGATCAATCCGAAGTCTGACCACACACAATGATGCCCGCCACCTGCGCCGTCGTGACAAGTTCAGGGCAGAGCGGCACAGTGGTTCTAAAAATGAGGTGACTATCACCTAAAGAGTTTATATAGTCACATACTGACATCTCAGAGAGAGGGAGAGAAAGAGAGATAGAAAGAGCGAGAGAGAGGGAGGGGGAGAGAGAGGGAGAGAGAGAGAGGTAGATAGAAATAAAGAAACCGTGGCAAAGAAAGATACAAATTAAACTAGATATAAAAGATAGAAAGAAGGATTAGCAGAGGCACGCGGTATCTTTAGACCCTTGGTGCAAACCATGATGATGCAGTCTGCTTATCTGAGACACTCTTTTCATTTAGACACATGACTCGCCTGTTCACATTCTATCACTTGAGAAATAGCAAGGGAGCAAAGGGAAATAATTAATTGTAAGTGTACTATGTAATGCAGACATATAATGGGAAACAATATATTTTGGTCTGGACAAGGGACATAATTCGCATTAGTATTATGATCTTACAATTTACAGCTTATTTACAATAGTCACTAAGTATGATAATTCAATTGAATATTTAAAAAAAAATAGATTAATAATTACTAATAGAATATGTAGGAATAAGACATTTTTCTATCTTAATTGGCTTATTTCTTTATGCTATTCTACATCCTCGATAATATTTTAAACCACAATTGAATCTCAATATTTTTCATGAGGTTGTACAAGGATATCCGAAATGGACAATAATCACCTTAGGATTAATAAACCTGTAACTCTAAGACTATAATTCTGAGCCGGTGAGGAGCCCTAACTTCTCCTTAAAGTTGAATGGGGTAGGGGTAATGATCGAAAAGTCCAATTTGCTCTACACTTTGGACCACTTTATCGTTGTCCGATGGATTCGGTAGTATTGACTTCGATCTCCACTGAATTCGATGACCGGCCCGGTTCGCCCGCGTGCTCACCGGAAGACACACGCAGAAGACCGAAAGTAACAAAGACAGCGAGATTCGAAAAACTAGGTCAACGTAGGTCCGCTTTTGTGACTTCACTCCCTAGGTCCTAGACTCTTCATAGAAGGATTTACTAGGTCCGGACCTAGAACACGGACCTAACATTTTCTCCTAGTTACAACATCCCGTATTACTACTGTCCTCTTTTGATGAGAGTAACCATTTTTTTTTATACGTTAACTTATATCAAGAAACCTTCATTGCCCTTTCTATCCTTCCACAGTGTTCTCATCACACTTCTATAAAAGCATATCTGCATAGCTTCCATATAAGTACTCACTTTTCTTCTAATTGTCCGTGATTTGCTTCTGTACATCATTGTCGGTTCAATATAGCTCCCAAGAACTCTTTTCATTTCGATTAACAAGAATACATTACAGATAATATTTGTCATCATGTGAAACACTGCCTATTCTTTGGCTTTTCTACATCTAACTTCTTTATTACATCTGCTATCTGTGTTTTTAAACTACTTAAATGCATTGGCTTGTTTCACATTAGTTCCATTCACAATGATGTTGCATTTGGGTTGAGTCTTTGAAATCGTGTGGGACTTGTCCTTCTAGCCAGCATTGCTCTATTAGCTGGTGGATCAATAGTGTAAGTGTGTCTTGCCCACTCCTGATAACCTTTATTGAGAACCCATCCTTATCTAGAGCCTTGCCATGTGCAAGTGCATTAATAGCACAATTAACTTCTTTTATAGTGTGTCCAGTTGGTCAATAATTGCCAGGGCCTCTATGGCGTTGAGGGCATCATCCGCTAGTTTATCTTACTTGAGTAAAGCTCCAAATAGTGCTCTACCCATCTATCCATCTGCTGTTTCTTATAAGTGATGATTTCTCCAGTCAAGGCTTTCAGTGGATGCACTTATTTTGATCATTAGACCACAGGCCTTTTTATCCCTGCATACATGCTTCTGATGTTTCCTCTGTCACTTGCATATTGAATTTGCTCACGTGACTTGATCCAATAGTCGTTTGCAGACTACCTGGCATATATATATATATATATATATATATATATATATATATATATATATATATATATATATATATATATATATACGAGGGAGGGGGTAGCAGTGTGTAAGTGAATATCCATACATGAAGCCCATAAGCGGGAATTATCCCGCTGTTTATATTTCACCTCGACACCGCAAGGTATAAGAGGAACATGATGAGATGAGATAAGATGAGATGTATTCCATTCCTCCATGTGCCATGCCGATAAGCGTGGGTGGTCATGATTCGCTATTTTACTCGACCACCAGAGTCGTGGATCAGCTCAATGTTCTTCTCTCGACTATACCACGTGGCCAAGCCTTCCAGGTATTTAATCTCTGTCTTCCCCTTGATGTTTTCCCCTCCAACTCGCTATTTGTCACTAAGTCCTCCAATTGATTTCTTCTCATAACATGCCCAAACAAGTTTGACTGTCTACGTCTAATATATGTAATCAATTTACGAGTTTCATTTGTTTCTTGTAGGACTTGGTCATTGGGTTTTCTGCCTGTCCATGGTATTCATTGCATATTCCTCAGAAACTACGTTTCCACAGCCTAGAGATATTTTTCAGCTTGTATGCTCATTGACCACGCTTCACACACACACACACACACACACACACACACACACACACACACACACACACACACACACACACACACAATGTATATAGTATATAAAACATAGATAATGGCTATAGCCTTTTAAGTGATGATAAAAAAGATTGGGGTTGGAACTCTTCGCTGGCTGCTGAGGATGGGGACGGAGCGCTTATGGGAATGTCCCGAATGCTATGATGTCGGTTCCCAAATCAATCAATCAATCAATCAATGGCTATAGCCAAAGACGAAAGCACAATAAACATTCATCTAGAAGAACACCTCCTGAATCAAGAAAGAGCTTCAAGTACCTAGGAAGTATAATATCATCAAATGGCAAATCAGTAGATGAGATCGAAAATAGATGCAATAAGGCAAGCCAAGTGACTGGAAAAATGGCACCAATACTAAAGAACAAACATGTATCGATAGCCACTAAGAAAAACTATACAACACAATCTTCCTACCAACGCTATGCTACCAATGGCAAACCTGGACAATGAGAGGGAAAAGAGAACAGACAAATTACAACAACAGAAAAGTGAAAATCAAAAATGAAAGAAATCAGGACTAAATATGGGGTTATAGCAGCGCTAGTGTTTATCATTAAACAGCAGGTTAAATGGTTTGGCCATATAACTATATTGCCAACCAACAGTTTACCACAACAAGCAATGCTGCACAGACCAGAAGGAAGCAGAGGAAGAAGCCGGCCACGTAAACGTTGGATAGAGGGAATTACAGAGTCCATGGGAAACTCGATATATGAAATCCATAAACGGGCACTCTCTCTACATCACAAGGTACAAGAGGAAAATGATGAGCTCATTACCGCTCGTCAATAAGTGTCACGATCTCTAGCTATATCTCCTGCCTCATGCACCATCATGCCCAAGGTGTCTACAATACATATATCCATCTTCGTGCTGGTCGACCACTGCCACAGCTTCTGGGAACCACGTTTCCCGTCTCTGTTCTTCCAAGCCGTGTCTTTTTAATATGGCTCAAGTTTTTACGTTTCTGTGGCACTCTGCTGCTTACGAACGAGTTTTTCTTCTATGTTCATGCCTGTGGCATGTCAGAATTTGTCTTCTTCATTGTCTTCGGTATTCTAAAAGCAGAACTTTCCTGTAATAATTAAATTCAGAATCGGTGACTTTCTTCTGTAGAATAGTAAAATGGCCAATGACACGTCGGTATGTTAACAAAGGAAATCACAGGCTAGGATTTAAAAACAACAACAACAAAAAATCGAATCCTCGACAACCCTCTAATCTAACTGTGCAGCAAATTGATGAATCCAGAAATAAATGTCCGCATTGCTAGTTGTTTGGCCCGAAACGAATTCATCACATGCATAACTGTTCCCTGTCGCTCATTGTCGCTCATTGATGACGACAAATAAGCGAATGTGGCAAAAAAGCAACGATACTAGACTTTGGATTCCTTATTCATTTTCCGGAATTCCCCTTATCGCCGACCACTGTAACAAACAATTATAGAACTGACCCCTGACGATCTCCTGTTAAAATGTGAAACAATCCATTTCCTCGCAGGTCCCCTGGTAATAATTCAACGAGATGATGTTAAAGTTGTCTTCCCTGGTAATATTTCATATATTGTATTGAGTTTTCTCCCCTTACTATGGTAGCCAGCTATTAGTACTGCCTACATAATTGTTTTCTAATCTCTGTCCAATCATCTTTTTCTAATATCTCCCCATTTTCTCCCGTTAATATTCCACTTTGTGTTTGTCTTCCCAAGTCATCATAAATTCGGCCAGAGTACGGGTAACTGACAACGATTGCTTGGAAGAGCTAAATGAAAGAAGAGCCATTATACATAGCTATTAAAAAGAGACCATCAGTGTTCTTTGGTTGTAATGTGAGATTAGAAGCGTTAAAATAAGATTGAGACGACAGCAAAGATCAGGGAGACAGACAGACAGACGAAAAGACAGACGGATATACAAACAGGCAGAAAGACAGACAGAAAGACAAACAAACAGACTGACGGACGGATGGAATGACAGACAGAAAGACAGACAGACAGACAGACAGACAGACAGACAGACAGACAGACAGACAGACAGACAGACAGACAGACAGACAGACAGACAGACAGACAGGACGGACGGAGGGACGGACGGGTGGACGGACAGACAGACAGACAGACAGACAGACAGACAGACAGACAGACAGACAGACAGACAGACAGACAGAAAGACAGACAGAACGGATTTTATTTTCAAAGCGTAACAATTTGGGCAAGCAGGCCCGTCTTACATTCGGCCCTTCAAGTCACTCATCTTTCGTTCATCAGAGCATAGTACATTCACATAGGAAGTAAACATTGTCAAATGAATGTTTTAAACATAAGCAATGTATGTTACCATGTTATGAGGCAAAATCCCCCACCCACCCATCCCTATCCATCCACGCGTCCCCCCCCCCCACCACACACATGAATCCACCTCTCAACCACACACATACCCCCAGGCACATAGATGTCCCCATCCATCCACCCATCCCCCACCCACACCTCCCACACACACCCCTATCTACAAACAAGCAAATATCTCCCACCCACCATACACCCCCAAACACCCCACCCACCACATACAAACCTAGCACACATGTATGCACCCACACACCCATCACTCATTCACACATCTCACCACTAACACACACACACACACACACACACACATCCTCAACCGACCCATTCCATAACCTACCAACACTCACCCACTCACATATCCTCCACCACCCACCCAGACACCCTCAACCACCCAGCCAAACACACATCCCTCAACCATACATTACCACCCACACAAACATATTCCCGCCAACTCACACATCCCGCACATACCGAATCACACAACCCAGACCCACTCACTCATCTCCCACTTACACACATCCCTCACCCACACAATCTACCCCGACCCAAACACACACATACACACACACACATTCCCCACTTCCCAACCTACACACAGTCACCCTCCCACAAATCCTCTACACACTCATCCGCCACACATCCCCCCACACACATCCCCTACACCACCTACACACAAACCCAGGGACACATGCATGCACCCACCCACCCAACACACATTCACACATCCCCCACCTTCATACATCTCCCTACCCACACACACCTCCTACACCCATCCCATAATCTACCAAAACTCACCCACCCACATATCATCCACCACTCACCAACACACCCCCAACCATCCAGGCAAACACACATCCCCCACCCAAACAGTCCACACCCACCCACAACCACCCCTCCCCCACTTCCCAACCTACACACACACTCATCCTCCCACACATCCTCGAGCCACGCACCCCTAACCAACCCCCCCCCCCCCCGATCTCCAATCCCCCAATCACACACCCCTTAACTACACATCTCCCCACCCATACACACACGCACACACATCTCCCTACACGTACACACATCCCCACCCACCAAAACAATCCGCATCCAAAAATACACAACTCCCACCCACACCCTCCACCACACACGTATACCCCATCCACACACATCCGCCACCCACACACATCTTCCCACCCACACACAAACATCCCCCATCCACACACTCATCTCTCACACACATTCACCCACTCACGTACTCATCCATCAACCACTCATACCCACACATCCTCCGCCCACCCATCAACACATGCATCTCCCATCTATCCACCCACCCATACACACCCAACCACCCCAAACACACACCCCTTCATCCACCCGCACATCCCACACCAAACCACATCTCCCCCATCCACCCACACACCCCTCACATGCATTTCCAATACACATCTCCGCCCACGCATCGCTCACAATACACACACATCTCTCCACCTACCCACATATCCCCCACCTACAAACACCTTCACCACCCACACATAATCCTCCACCCACTTACATTTACCCCATTCACACTCACGCACTACCACACACACAGACATATCCCCATTCATAAACACATCCCCACACCCATCCTCCAACCCACACATCTCCCACACGCCCATTCACCCACACATCCCTAACCCACCACACACCCAAATACACATTCCCTACCCACACTCCCAATGCACCGACACCCACACACTTCCAACCATCCTCCAAATATCCCCAACCCACACACGCATCCCTCACCCACACACAACACATCCCCCACCGACCACACATCCATTCACCCATTCACACACCACCCATCCACCCACACACAACCCTTCCACACATATATCCCCCACACCCCCTCCCCCACACACACACACATCCCTCACATACACACCCACATACACATCCTCACATCTATAAACATGCATGATGCCTCACATGATCACTGAAACTAGTATGAACAAACTCCCACACTTTACACACACATACACTGACGAATGTCGTGAAGCATTCTTGCAAAAATTGTAAGGAATGGAGACAAAATTGTACATATACATTGTGTAGCGTAAAATTAAGTGATGTAATTCAACTCTCTCTCTCTCTCTCTCTCTCTCTCTCTCTCTCTCTCTCTCTCTCTCTCTCTCTCTCTCTCTCTCTCTCTTACTCTCTCTCTCTCTCTCACTCGTTCTCTCCTCCTCTCTCACTCACTCAATTACTCTCTCCCACTCACTAACTCTCTTACTCACGTTACATTAATGTTATATTATACATGATAGGATCAAGTGACATACAAAATGATAATATGAAAGATGAGAATACACAAACAATATGGAATTGCGTGTTACACGACATGCGTGCGCTCAACTCTCTCTCTCTCTCTCTCTCTCTCTCTCTCTCTCTCTCTCTCTCTCTCTCTCTCTCTCTCTCTCTCTCTCTCTCTCATTTTTTTTCTCCCTCTCTCTTTCTTACACAGGCACACAGGCACACACACACACACACACCCCACTCTCACACTCATTAACTCTCTCTCACTCATACTCACTAACTCTCTCACTCACTCAACAGTGATGGACATGTGTTCATATTATACATGATAACATCAATTGGCATTCAAAAAGATAATATGAAGATGAGAATACACACAAAAGATGGAATAGCATGTTAAATGACATGCGTGCGCTCAGCTCTCTCTCTCTCTCTCTCTCTCTCTCTCTCTCTCTCTCTCTCTCTCTCTCTCTCTCTCTCTCTCTCTCTCTCTCTCACTTTTCTCACCAACACACACACAGACATTCACAAATATGCGCGCGCACATACACACATACTAACACATCCATTCTCCCACTGTCTCACTCTGCCTGTCTGTCTGTCTGTCTGTCTGTCTGTCTGTCTGTCTGTCTGTCTGTCTGCCTGCCTGCCTGCCTGCCTGCCTGCCTGTCTGTCTGTCTGTCGATAGCTCACTCTCTCTCTCACTCGCAATCACTGTTTCACCCATTAACTCACTCTCTCCATCTTTCATTCACGCTATATCACACTCTCTTTCACTCTCACTCACACACAGACAGACACATACCCTCACGCTATCAAATACACACTCCCACGCATACACACGAAAGCATATATACACACACACGAGCACATACACACAATATACACACGCAAATACACACATATACCCACGCACATATACACGCGTAAACACAACTACACCCATACACACATACTTACACACATATAACACACAAATATACACTCCCTCGCATACACTGCATGCACGCACACATACACACACAAACATATACACATACATACACGAACATACACATATATACGCACGCACATACACACATGTACACACGCACATACATATAAACACACACATGTACGCACACATAAACACACATACAAACATACTCTCACACACAAGTACACATACATACACACATACACATATGTACACACACTTACACACGTACATACCCATACACACGTACAGGTATCCACACACACATACACCCACATACACACATATAAGCACACACACACATGGACTCACGTACACAAACCCACCCATCCACCCACACACTTACACATACACGCTGCTTCACATAATCACTAAAACTAATATGAATAAACTCCCATACTTTACACACGCATACACTGTTGACTATCGTCAGCATCCTCACAAGAACACTCAATTTTGGGGAAAGAAATGGGAAAACGTGGACAGAATGGAAAATGGTAAATAAATTATTCATTGTGTAGTGTAACAACCAACAAAAACAAAAAAACGTGGTGCATTTCAGTAAGATAATTCCTGGAATTGACATAACATGATGAAATAAGCAGAGCCTGTTAAATTAAAGTGGCAATAAAAATGCTAATATGAAAGATGACGATACAGAAAACAATATGGCATATCATGTCACATGACATACGTGCACTCAGCTCTCTCTCTCTCTCTCTCTCTCTCTCTCTCTCTCTCTCTCTCTCTCTCTCTCTCTCTGTCATTCTCTCTCTCTCACTCTATTTACTTTCGCACACAGTCACACACTAATTATCTCATTGTCTCATTGTCTCTCTCTCTCATTCACTCACTCTCTCTCGCTTATATTCACTCACTCACACTCGCCCTCTCTTACTATCTTGCTCTCTCTCTCTCTCTCTCACACACACACACACATATATACTCACATATTCACTCTTTCACTCACTCTCTCTCCCACTTACACTTAGTCTCTCTCCCTCTCTCTCTCTCTCTCTCTCTCTCTCTCTCTCTCTCTCTCACTCACACTCACTAATTTACTCTCTAAACCACATTAACTCACTCTTTTATTCGTGCACGCAGACAAGTACAGAGACACACATACACTCACTCACTCTCTATATCTCACTCATTCACTTCTTATGCACTCTCTCACTCACCCATTGTCTCTCTCGTACACACTCATTCACTCACTTGCACTCACTTACACACGCACATACACGCATACTCAAAAATTATCTCTCTCACTCACTCTCCCACTTACACTCACTTTCTTTCTCTCTCTCTCTCTTTCTCTCTCTCTCTCTCTCTCTCTCTCTCTCTCTCTCTCTCTCTCTCTCTCTCTCTCTCTCACTGACATTCACACATTTACTCTCTAAACCACACTAACTCAAACTCACTCTCTTTCTCGCACACACAGACAAGTACACAGACACACTAGGCGGCTGAGTGGTCTCGAGGAATGGTGTCCGCCTCGAGTGCTGGAGGTCCAGGGTTCATTCCCCGGTGAGACCGAGATTTTTTCGCGTGGACTTCCAGGAATAAAATTGCCCCTGGTCTCTGGGTAGTGAGATCGGACGCCCGTGTGTATTGCTGCGCAAGTAAAATATCCCTAGGCAGTTGGAAATCGAAAAAGAGTAGCCTAACGGCTACTCTCTCTCTCTCTCTCTCTCTCTCTCTCTCTCTCTCTCTCTCTCTCTCTCTCTCTCTCTCTCTCTCTCTCTCATTCTCTTCTCATGCACTCTCTCGCTCACTATCTGTCTCTCTCTTACACACTCACTCGCATTTACACACAGACATTCACTCACTCTTTCAGTCACGCAGGCACACACGCATTCATACTCTCTCACTGTCTTTGTCTCATACTCACTCTCTCACTCACACTCTTTCTCAGTAACTCTCTCACCCATTCTCTCACAAACACAGTGAAAAATGATAGCGAAAAATGATACCAGTAGGTGACTTATGGAGACATATAGTCGGTATGAAGTAAGTATTGACAGAGTTTTCGGTTGAATGTGTAGGGACTCATTGGAGTTTGCAGATCCGGTGGAAGGCTATTCCACAGGTGAGCATCAGAATACGCGAAACAGGTTTTGTATAAGTCCAATCTAGGCTTCGGTACATGTAATAAATTTAAGTGCTTACTGTTCATTGCATTAGATTGAAGTAACGGTAGAAGATACTCTGGGATATTTCCAGATGTAATTTTATTCACTAATTTGGCTTTGTTAAAAAGGAAGAGCTTTCGAAGTGGTAGAAGTCTTAGATGACTGTATAAATTATTACTATCAACGTGCTTTATGCCATAAAATAAACGTATAGCGCGGTTTTGGAGCGGACACAGTCGTTTCATATTAGATTTAGTGCAACCATCCCAGACCGAGGAACAATAGTCGAGAGGTGATTGGATATAGGATGCATAGAATATTTTTCGTGTGCTTTCATCCAAGAAGTGCTGAATTTTAGTAAGTTGGTAAACTGTTTGTGCTATTCACTTGGTAATGACGTGAACATGAGAGCTCCAGTTTAGATGTCTGCCATTTACATTAACTATAGGCAACGTGTCCACGTGGAGATCGAGCGGTGTTCCAGTTATGGCTAGGGTCTGTAGATTTTGTCTGGTCGTTATTAGCATGGATTTCGTTTTGTCGATGTTAATTCTCATGCGGTGTTCATTTGATCCACCTACTAAGGTTATCAAGTTCGTTTTGTAAAGAGCTCTCTAAGTCACTACGGTTCTCTTAACTAGTGTATATAGTGCAGTCGTTTGCAAATAGGTCACACGAAGTATTGAGATATAAAGGAAGATCGTTAATATAAACTGCAAAAAGCAGCGGACATAGTATTGAGCCCTGAGGCACACCAATATTAAGTTGTATGGGTCTTGATAGACAGTTATTGAAGGACACTACTTGTTGTCTCTCGGATAAAAATGGCGCAATTAAGTTCACCATACTGGTGCTAGTCTTCATTTGTTTTAATGTTCTAATTAAAATATCATTATGTACCATATCAAAGGCCTTTTTAAAGTCTACAAATACTGCTTCACAAATGTTTCCATTGTTGTTGATACAAAGATGCCAGTTATCGGTCATTTTTGTTAGGACACTATGGCAAGAATATTTAGGTCGAAACCCAGATTGACTGTCAATTATTAGGTCGTTGCTAATTAAATGGTGTAATGTTAATTTATGTATGTATTTTTCTCATGGCTTTGATAGCGATGATATTAAGGAAATAGGTCTGTAATTACCCAAGACGCTATTATTAGTTGAACCATTTTTAAGTAGAGTATAAACTTAAGCAATTTTTAAAAAAAAGATGGAAAGTAGTTTTTTGGACATACACTGGTTATATATGAACGTTAAGGACTTACTAATAATTGGTGCAGCACAGCGATTTAATTCTATTACTGATAGTATCTAGACCTTCTGAATTTATTACTTTGAGATTTGAGAGATATTTATATACTTCTGCAACAGACATCAAGGGAATCTGAGGGGGAATATTTCTAGAGCATTTTCCTTCACAGAATGATGACAGTGAGCTTAAATTACATGTTGAGTCTGGTACTGAGGACTTTAGATTCTCTATTTCTGATTGAAAGAAGCAGCAGAAATCCTCGCATGATATAGTGCTTGGTATAGATAGTTGGTACCTAAACGGGGTACCTCAGTCTAATGAGTGTTGCAATCATCAGTGAATGATGAGTCTTTGCCTTGTTACTACATTGAAGAGTAGAGTACCGTTTATCAGCAAATATCACTCAAAACTACACAGTGCCACCCGGACGCGAAGCTAAGTAGCAAACTTATAACCTCAGTGACCACCTACGGTCAATTGGTTAGACCAAAATGGAATCAACAGTTAATAAGATTTAAAAGATTTACAATAGCTACCCCAGGAATAGAGAATAGCCGGGGGACTCTATCTTTCTCCCCAGAAACGAGGATAGTCATCTTTATTCGATTATGTCAGAACTTTACATACTGATCGGGAGTATTATAGAGACAAAACTTAACTGATCGCCTGCCAGATGCCACTTGATAGCCCAAGTAACCCAATTTTCCCACCCAGATGCCACTTTAATGCCCCTCTTATGTATAGTGGTTTAATGTATCTGTGTTTCCTATCCAGTCCACCTTTTTAGTGTCTCACTTATTTAAACTCCAAAAGCGAAAGATTTTATTTCCTTTCGTGTGCTTCCGTGTGCACAGATCAGGCATGGTTTCGTGTAAACTTTTAGGAGAATGTTTGTTGATATTTCGAAATTCAAAGTGACCATATCTTCTGGTTCTTGACCTCATATATTTTAATAAAATCACAGTTTTAAACAGTTTTATATTATAGTTATTGTGATGTAAACGACTTTGTGATAGATTCTAAAACGAACCTGTGCAGTATTCAGATAATTATGTAGAAGGCGGTCATAATATTGAAAAAAAATCTAACAGTGAATTTTACTAAGAATATGATGGCTTTTCCATTTTGTGTGAAAATGATGTACTTCATAATGTTATGATTTCATTGCGTTTTATTCATGTTATGGAGCAGTTCTTGTGATATTCTTGAAGACAACTGGTGTGTGTAATATAATTCACTAAATTTAACTGGATTAGCGGCTTCGGATATAAAATAAAGACTTGGTAAGTGAATTTTTTTCATAATTTTTAACACTTTAATTTCAATTGTTATTACTAAACCTCTCATTATTGTCATAATATTTGTAACCTATCAATTAATTATTAACACTGTCAGGTTCCCTGTGCAATTCTTTTTAATTTGATATGTAATACAATGCATCTGCTACAATTTTAACCATTTTAAAAGCAAAATTGTGGCATACCCCTAGTTTAAATTTTCTGCCTTGAATCTCTGTTTGGGTATGACCACTTTTTTGTTTGGCACTGAATCAGTTAATAGATAGTGAAATGTGTTATTGTCAGATATGGACCAAGATATCCTCTGTGTATTTTTAGTTGTGTATATTATGATACCCATGGTGCATAACCTCCTCCATTTATTCAGTATAAGATTATAATCTTCTTCTACGGAGTTATTCAATTTATATTCGAGTTACGTGTGTGTAACTGTGTTAAATAATAGCGTGATAGTAATGCATCACTTAACAACAGGTCAGAAGAACTGTGGTTGGAATACTACTCGCTTTCACTCTAACCGGAGTGAGCTTTCTCCTCTCCGAATGCAGTGCCTTTCCTGTGTTCTCTTGGCCTTCTACTAGAAAACCTTACAATATACTTTTGTGGAATATTACAAGATGTGTCTGTTCCAGTACTAAAGAATCGTTACGAGCCATTTTTGGTTTTCAATTAGTAGTTGGCAACAACGATTTGGGGATATCTGTCTATCTCCCATTTCAATTTAATATATCACACTACTTTTATAAAATAATGCTAAAAATTCCTTAGACAGTCAAAATGAGTAATCTGGACACTTTGAGGGAAGTTACAATGCAAAGGTAACTTGTCACAAACATCAGAAAAAGACAGTTTTCATTTCTTGGCCACATTTTGCGGAAACAAACTAGAACCTGTTGTGATACTTGAAAGATTTGTAGAAAAAGATATAGCCATAGACAGCGAGAGAAAATTCTTGACAGTCTAGTGTTATGGCACGGAAGGGAGTCAAATCACGAGTTGATACGTGCCATTGGAGATCGCAAGATGCGTAGAAGCATAATCGCCCACGACAGACGACAAGGCACTTGATGATGATGACTTGCTATCATAGATCTGCTATCTGTATATCACAGGTGGATTCTAGCTGGGTTCAGATGATGAAAGAAGATCATTCACTTGCTTGCAAAATGTGGACTATAGAACTAAGTCTTCATTGGGGTTTCCAGTTCGATTAGTCAAATACGCCAGCTAGGTTACATCATAATCTTCATGTAGCAGGTCCTCTGCAGAACGTCTCTTGCCAAATCCCCCTGCCTCCTTATTTACATACTCAATGGCACCTGGGTGCCCTGCCTTCCTCCGCCGCACCGCCAATGTTCTCCTCCTATCAAAATTTTCATTTATTCAGCCTTAGTGAAAGTAGGCTTAATGATAACATTTCAGATGAGGACATCTCTATTAAAGGGTACAAAGTTTTTAGAAGGGATCCCTGTAGGAAACAAGAGACAGGCATAGTAACCTATGTTTCTAATTTACTAAATGATCACCGTAGGCTAGACTTTGAAACTTGCGAAATAGAATGTATTTGGTAAGAGCTACAACTTCAAAACCGCACACCCCTGATAATTGGCTACTTCTATAGAAATCCCAGTGCTGGACACGTCTGGTACGAAAACTTCACTACCATGATGGATGTGGTTTTCGCTTCCGGAAGGAAATTATACTACTCGGAGACTTTAACATTGACACCAACAAATCCAACGATATTCTTTCCGACATACCGCTTATGACAATCACTGAAGTATTCACTTACCTCAGTAACCTAAAAAACACAACCTCATCTGGGTTAGATGGAATCAGCAAGCGGATTCTCCATTGTGCTGCGCCAATGATCTGTATATCACTAACTATGTATATAATCAGTGTCTCACCAAAGGCCACTTTCCATCAGCTCTCAAAATCGCTAAAGTGAACCCTCTTCTTAAATCTGGTTCATTGGACAATGGTCTCCAGAACAATTACAGACCCATTTCCTTACTATCAACACTATCTAAGCCACTAGAAAAATACATCTATAAAGTAACATTACAGTATTTAGTTCGCAACAAGCTTATTGTTGACAGCCAATCAGGATTTCGACCAAAATATTCTTGCCATACGGCCCCAACAAACATGATAGAAAATTGGCACCAGAATATAAACAACAACTGTCTAAGTGGAACTGTGTTTATTGATTTCAAGAAAGCATTTGATATGATAGACCATGTTATTTTAATTAAATAACTTGAGACAATGAAAACTGGCCCTAATGTAGTCACTCTAATATCATCTTTTCTATCAAACAGAAAGCAAGTAGTATCACATAATAAATCTCTGTCTCAAACCACACATAACCTTAAATATTGGAGTACCGCAAGGCTCTATTCTTGGCCCTCTATTATTTGCATTATATATTAACGATCTACCTTTGCATCTTTCGTCGTCCTGCGATCTATTTGCAGACGACTGTACAGTGTACACAAACGCTGAAAACTGTATTTTACTGGAGTCGTCTTTACAACAAGAATTAAATAATGTAGTTAGGTGGAGCTATTCAAACCGTATGCAAATTAACATCACTAAAACAAAATCAATGTTATTAACAACCAGACAAAGACTTCAAACTCTAAGCTCACACATATCACATCAACTTCACATCGATAACATGCCAGTAGAAAGTGTAATTGAACACAAAACATTAGGCCTAATCATTGATAGAAACCTAACCTTTAATTCCCACGTTCAAGCGCTCATTAAACAAACAGCGAAAAAAGTCTACCAACTCACCAAAATTAACAACTTCCTTGATAAGGACACAAGGAAACTATTCTATACTTCTCATATACAGACACACTTTGACTACTGCTCTACAATCTGGGACGGTTGTACTAATTCAAACACAAAGAGACTTTACTCACTCCAGAAACGGGCCATGAGTCTAATTTATAGCAAACATTTATCTGACAATCCTAGCCTGTATAAACGCATTCAGTTACTACCACTCCGCAAACGCTTGATTTTCAATAAAGCTAAACTAATTCACAAAATCCTGCATCGGAATGCCCCAAGTTACCTTTGGCCATTGTTTAAATATAATGCTAGACACAGTAAATGTTTAAATATATTACACATTCCGAAGCCTAGGATTGACTTATACAAAACAAGCTTAACGTACTCTGCAGCTCAGCTGTGGAATAATCTTCCACAAGAAATCAAAGACATCACCAATCCCTATTCATATAATCGCAAATTATTCGAACACTATCTCAGTACGGATTACCTTCCCCCTTAATTATAGAGATAATAATAATAATAATAACAAAACCCTAGTATAACAGCCAGTCCCCTTTTGGTAAGCCAGTATATTCCACATGGCTAATAACAAGTGTCAGGCCATTATCTAATATTACTGTGTCGTGTAGTTTTGGTTTTGATGTTCGCATTTTGTCCATGCCTTTATAATGCATATCTTTTATATTGTTGCTGTTCTCTGTTAGCCTTGAATGATGTGTGAATGAGATAATGTATGAAAGAGAGTGATAGAAGGACAGAATGTTAGACGGGCCTGCGTGTCCAATTCTTAACCCTTTGAAAATAAAGTTTGTTCGTTCGTTCGTTCGTTCGTTTTGTTTCTAGGGCAATCCCTGGGCTCGTGGCGTTATTAACCTTTATTCCCTTGACCCCCTTAACCATACCCTTTATCCGGTTCCCTCACTTTGTTGGAATCAAACACGCAAATCCAATGAAACTCTCGTCTAGTCCACAACAAGGATAGAGATAAGTAAGTGTTGCATTTCCACGTATGTTTTTTCATGTATTTGTGTCATTGTGTGCTTTGTTTTTCTATATGGGCGAAGGCTTTAGCCGCAAAGTCCAATTTGTTACTTGTGATCGTGTTCTAGTAAAGCTTAACGTTCTTGTGTGATTAATTCATTGTATACTCACAAAGTGTTTTTAATGTCATGTTGCCGCGTCAGTGATGGTCTAATCATGTCTTCCCATTCAGGAATCATTCCATCCATCACTGTTCTGTCTATATCATTCCAATGTTTAATGTGGCCAGGGTCTTTCAATGTCCATGACATGGTGCTATTTATGAACGAGTTTTCTTCGATGCTCAGATCTTGTAGAATGTCTTCATATTTCTTTAGCTTGATTAATCTATTCTAAGAAGTGATCTCTTACATTTAAGTTTAACTAATTACGTCTCATAGGATGATTTATTGCTTTAAGCAAGTTCTCGTATCTGCCATGGGCTTATCTTTCGCCGAAGTGTTGTCATCCTATTATGATACAACATGAGCGCTACCACATTAACAAATTTAAAGCCATAAATGTGATACACTCCAAGTTCCCATTTGCTGTCTTTTATGGTGTTTGGTCCAAAACTACTGATTGTTTAACTCGATAAAAGCCTCAGTTTTATTCTTTAGTGACTGCCAATTGGTCCATCATTTTAATCCGAATATTATCGCAGAAAATCTCAAAATGTTTATTATGATTTCTTTGCTGGTTGTGTGCTACAGGCTCTGTATATTATTTATCATCTGCAATTTTGTGCGCAATTTTCTTCTGACTTCTTTTTAATAAAGAATAAATACTGTTCGGAAAAAGAAACGCAACATTTTTGGTGGTACTTTTATAAAAGATATTCGTTCATTGGACATCAGTCAACCTACCGACTGTGTCCAACTGGCTATTAACTTCTCGTGATTACCTGAATTTTATTCACTTTATAATTTATGAGACCATGAGAGATGTCAAGGTCAAGACAATATATTTGACAATAACTCGTGACAGGTTCGTGATAATCCCGTGAAACTACTGAATACAAAGCTCTCTGACCATATTATTGAATGCTTATATAAGATTGCCGGCTTCCTGGCCTAGAAGTTACCGACATTTCTCCGTAATCTCGTATACTCTCGCAAGTAACGTGACGACGGTGAGAATCAGCAGTGGTTCGAATTGCGTCGGTAACTTACGGGGTATGTGAGCCGGCCGCTCAGAAAACAATGGCAAACTACTGAGCGTAATCTTGCCAAGAAATCAACAATCAGCTGAAAGATGCTGATGTTGACAGCGAAGTCCTGTAAAGGATATGCAAACAATTTTTTATATAAGATTGATGCCCCTCGAATAAATTCAGTTGAAAATTCAATCTGCAAGTATGGCTCATCTCACTACAGAACAACGACTCATTATCATCGGACGTTTACAGGCTGGACAGTCACAAAGTGTACTAGCCAGATAATTTAATTTTGTTAGAAGCACCATTAATCGCCTATGCAGGCGATTTCAAGAAACTGGCTCAGTGGCAGACCGACCTCGCAATGGAAGATCCAGAATCACAACTGCTGCCGAAAACCGCTTCGTCGCCTAAGGAATCGATTTGCATCTGAGTCCTCCACAGTCCAATTAATGCCAGGAGCTCGTCGAATGTCAGATCAAACGGTCAGGAACCAGCTGCACGACGCTGGTCTTTGGGTTAGAAACCCTACAGAGGTCCTGTTTTTACGGACCGGCATCATCAGAACCGACTGCAGTTGGCTAATCAGCATCGTCAATAACATGTTGGTACAAGTTTGCAATTGAAATTGCAATAATGTTGCGGTTTTATGTTTTTTAACTGTATAGAAACGTTAGTACTTAATTGCACGCCAAAAGTTGTTGCACATACGTAGTGAACACATGTTTACTAGCTTACGGGTTCATGCCGGGTTCAAGGTCAACGGCAGGCCATGTGTGAGTAGATCGCTATTCGTTGATTTTCACAATTGTATAAGTGTCGCAATTTCAGGAAAAAAAATGTTCGCATATCCTTTACAGGCCATCGCTGTCAACATCAGCATCTTTCAGCTGATTGTTGATTACTCGGCAAGATTACGCTCAGTAGTTTGCCATTGTTTCCTGAGCGGCCGGCTCACATACCCCGTAAGCTTACCGACGCGATTCGAACCACTGCTAATTCTCACCGTCGTCACGTTACTTACGAGAGTATACGAGATTACGGAGAAAAGTCGCTAACCTCCAGATAAGGAAGCCGGCTGCAATTTCAGAAAGTGATTGCAAATTACTGAAGGCAAAGTTTCCTCAATCAATCAATCATGTGCCATGCCTGAAAGCGTGGGCGGTCATGACTTGCCATTTCACTCAATCACCAGAGTCGTAGTTCAGCTCAGTACTCCTGTCTCGTCCATGCCATGTGGCAAAGCTATCCAGGTATTTTCCTCTCGGTCGTCCTCTTGATCTGTTCCCTTCGATCTTGCCAGTTGTCGACTAAGTACTTCAATCCATTTCTTATCATAACATGTCCAAAAAATTTTGACTGTCTACGTCTAATTTCTCTAATCAATTTACGATTTTCATTTGTCTCCTGTAGTACTTGGTCATTGGTTTTTCTGTCTGTCCATGGTATTCTTTGCATTTTCCTCAGGATCCACATTTCTGCAGCCATCAGATGTTTTTCTGCTTGGCTGCTCATTGTCCAAGTTTCATATTCATACAAAAGAATAGGCTCTATCATGTATCCCCTCAACACTCTTTTTCTCGTTTCAATTGACATCTTTTTAATTGGTCAGTATGTTTTACATCTTGCTAAAGGCTACTTTCGCCATGGCGATTCTTGTTCTAATCTCTTCAAGGCATCTCCCATCAGATGTTATGACTGTTCCGAGATAATTGTACTGATTCACTTGTTGAAGAATATTCCCATTTACTTGTATATTACATTGTGGTACTTCGTTCTTCCTTGTGACGACCATAACCTGTCTCTTTTTACAATTTAATTCTAACCCCAGTTAGTTAACTGTGTACAACAAACGCATCTACTAATTGTTGCAGATCCTGTGCATTGTCTGTAATCAATACTGTATCATCTGCATATCTAATGTTATTGATGTTTCGCCCTCCAATGCTGATTCCGTTTATATCTTCTACATTTCTGAAAATATTTTCACTGTATTGGGAAAAGAGATCTGGAGACATTACACATCCCTCCCTAACACCTCTCTTAATAGGCTGATATTGTCCCACTTCATTATCAATCCTTATGGCAGCTTGTTGTTTCCAATTTATGTTTTTTTATAAATCTAATTTCTTTCCCATCAGTTTGTAGATCTACAAGCATATCCACCATGTTGACATGTCTAACTCTATCAAAAGCCTTTGTGTAGTCAATAAAGCAAAGATGTATATCCTTGTTTACTTCTATAGCACGTTCAAGAACTGTTCGCAGCATATACACAGCATTTACTTTATCCTTTCCTTCTACAAGCCCACATTGTTCTTCCCCTATTTCAAGTTTTATTTTCTTCCTCACTCTTTGCATGATAATTCGTAGCAAAATCTTTGTGATGTGACTCATACTAATTGTTCTATGTTGATCACATTCCAAGGCTCCTGATTTCTTTGGGATTGCAATAAATACAGAGTTACATAATTCAGAAGGTATATCACCAGTATCATATAATGTGTTCAGCAGTCTGGTGACTTGCTCTATTCCAAATTCTTCAAAAGCTTTAATCATTTTTGTTATGATTTTATCTGTACCGGGGGCTTTGCCAGCTTTCATATGCTTAAGAACATTTCCAACCTCCATCTTCAAAATTAGCGGTCCTTCATTATTAAATCTACCATTATACTATTCCTCTCTGTTATCATCATAAAGGTTTTGTTACTTAATCTGTCCATACATGTAGAATCTGATCTTTTTCTATTATGATTTTGCCATATTTAGGTTTTAGACAGCTTGTTGATGTACTTGTTCTTTTATTAGTAAGTTCCTGAATTCTTTTGTGCACTTATTTGGTATTTTGACTGTTGTGTTATTTTTCAATTTCTAAGCACTTTTCCTCAAGCCATGCTGCTTTTGCCTCCTTACATAATATTCTGACTTGTCTGTGAATTTCTTCATATTTGGCAGAATTAATTGTGTTGAGTCTTCTTGTTTCCATTTGGTGTAAAATGTCTTCAATCATTCATTTCTTACGTCCCACCTTCTTTAATTTTATTAATTATAATATTATAATAATATTATAATTATAATAATATTAATTAATCAGCCAAACTGATTGAATTCTTCAACATTTCCCATTGGTCATCCACATCTTGGAATAGGATCTATAGATCAGACAATATATCAAATATGTTCTGTATTTCTATGTTGAATTTGTTTTGTATTTCCTTGTCATTACTCAATGTACACAAATCATAGTTAGTGTTTCCTGTTATATACTTGACTTTCTTCAACTTCATCCTCAATGTTCCTGTAAGTAATCTGTGGTCACTATAACAATCAGCACTGGGAACTGTTTTTTTCTATTGTTAGCGCGTTTCTAAATCTTCTGCTAATCAAAATATAGTCAATCTGGTTTCTAATCCTGCTATCAGGATTCCTCCATGTCCATAATCTTCTAAGGTGTTGCTTGAACCAGGTGTTTCCTACAATCATTTCCTGTTCTTCTTTTGCCCACTCTACGAGTATGTATCCTCTTTAATTTCTCTCTTCTAAACCATAGTTTCCTACTGTGTATCTATCACCTTGATTTACTACTTTTGCATTGAAGTCTACTGCAAAACTGCAAATCTAACCATTAGAGAACTCCTGTTTGCGGACGACCAAGCACTAATAGCAAAATCAGAAGCTGAATTACAAGACCACATGAATAGTCTAAACGAAATGTGTAGGGAACATAACATGAAAATTAGCACAAGCAAAACAGAGGTAATGACTATAACTAAAGAAGAACAACCAACAACAATTCACCTAAACGAACATCCCTTGAAACAAGTGAAGAGTTTCAAGTACCTGGGAAGTATAATATCATCAAATTGCAGATCAGAAGACGAGATCGAAAATAGGTGCAATAAGGCAAATCAACTCATTAGACAAATGGCACCAATACTAAAGAACAAACATGTATCAGTAACTACTAAGAAAGCACTTTACAACACAATCTTCCTACCAACTCTATGCTACCAATGCCAAACCTGGACAATGACAGAAAAAGAGAAAAGAAAAATCACAACAACAGAAATGAGGTTCCTGAGAAGAATACTCAACGTATCAAGAAGAGATAAGATCAGAAATGAAGAAATCAGGACTAAAGTGGGGGTTAAAGCAGCACTAGATTTTATTAGAAAGCAACAAGTCAAATGGTTCGGCCATGCAAGTAGGTTACCAGTCAACAGCATGCCACAACAAGCAATGATGTACAGACCAGATGGAAACAGAGGAAGAGGCCGACCACGTAAACGTTGGACGGAGGGAATAGCAGAGTCTATGGGAATATCGATATATGAAGCCCATAATCGGGCACTCTCACGAAGTTTATACTTCACCTCTACACCGCAAGGTACAAGAGGAACATGATGAGATGAGATGAGATGAGCATTGAAGTCCCCTATTATGATATTTATTTCTGATTTTTTACATCTCTTTAAGGCAGACTCTACGTTATTATAAAATTCCCCTACACTATCTTCACTGGATTCTCCTGTTGGGACATATACTTGAATAACATTTTTGCTAAAATGTCTGCCACTTAATTTAACTAGTAGAACTCTGTCCTGACACGGCCCAATATCCTTGAACAGATTTTGATGTTTTCCGGTCCAAAATAATTGCCACTCCCTTTGTCGATCTTCACCTCCAGAATAAATAATCTTAAAATCTTCATCTATCCTGATGCCTTCTCCTGTCCATCTCGTTTCTCACATCCCTAAAATATTATTTTTTTCTCTTTCTATTTCTTGTTTTATGTTCTCTAATTTGTCGTCATCGTTTTACGTCCTAACGTTCCATGTTGCTAATTTTAATGTCTCTGTCCTTGTCTTGCACTGATCAGTCTTTAGGCGAATCATAACGTACTAGGCACTTTTAAAGAGGTAGTTTGCCATTGTTTTCCTCTATGGCAGTGACCGTACTGGTCGAATGACCGCAGCCATTGTCTCGCGAAAGGGATCCTCTGCCTGCCGTCGCGAAACTTGAGACCATAACCAACAAATATCTGTCGGCTGCCCTCAAAATTTCATCCACCACCTACCTTCCGTGGATTCTTTTGAACACTTTCAATAAACGATTACGAAATAACACCACATAATCCACAGGAAAACACTACACAGCGTCTCCAGAAGAATAAACGCGTCACCTCGTTTCCATTTGTTAAAGTTTCCTAGAAAATCAAAAACAACCAATAAATACTGGGTGGGACTAGGATGTCCTGTAAAGGACAGACAATCATCCTGTTAGTGAATAAGAGAACGCCAAATTTCTTTAATATAATGCGAATGCACTAGACAAAACATCGATCAACATACATCCCGTTTCGAGGTAAGGTAAACATTACAATCTGGTGAATATCTGGAGAATGGGTGCAGAAATAAGATAACTCTTAGATAAACAATTTTCCTAGTACAGTGCAGACCTATAAAGGTGAACTCCCTGGGACCGCCAAAGATAGTTCTTCTTATTAGAAATTCCAGTTATAAGAGGTCAAACATATAGTAATGCATTTACAACTTTACAATACAATATTATTCTTCACAACCAAAATTCACCACATCCGAGATCGCCTTAAGTTGTTTGCACTGTATAAATATTAGTATCAATTGTACGCACAGTCCTTCTATATTCGTGCTCTAACAGTCAATGTTTAAAAGGTGCAATGATAGGTGCTCCCTTTAGTTGAGTACGAGTTATGAGATAGAAAATAAAAAATATCAGCTAAATGCATTTCTAAACGCCCGTGTGTTATCGGGGTCCCTAAAGGAGAAGTATAGCGTGGTAACACCATAAGTCAGTGTCGGATCTGGCGGGTGTTACGCACGCAGGCGGTCAAACCCCTGTAGCGGCCGGGGCGACTGCATTAATGTTCACTTGTAAATATTAAACCATAAATACCATTCAATATTCTTTACTGAACAACTGCCATGGGATGATTAATCGTAGTAGGCCACTTCCCGCATCAGCCAATGGCTTATATACTAAGTTTTCCTTATGCAACCTCCTTTATTTTGAGATATAATACAACATGTCTGCTACTTAACAACTCTAAAAGTCATTACTGTGACACACCCTTACTTCCTACTTTCAGCCATCTATTTTTGTTAGGTCCAAACCTACTTTTTGTTTTGCACTGAATCTGGTATTGGAGTGATAGCCGGTGAAAAGGGGAGAGTGTGGATTGTTAAGAAATGGCCTTGTAATTTCTTTCTAATACAGAGCAGAGATAGGGACAGTTTAGCTGTAGAATTACAGATGGCGTAAACAGGGTGGCAGAGTGGTGAAGGGACGCAAGGGCCGTTATAAACCAAGACAATGCATCGGTTGTGTGGTATTCCCTGGAGTGTGAAGACAGAAGGCCCATGTATTATACAAAATACAAAAAGCATACAAGATGTAGCCATGTGGGTGATTCTGGGGTGCACAAAGGACACACCAATTATATGCATGAGGCATATCTTGACGCTACCAACAATGGCGGATAGGCTTAGGGTCCTTCAGGCCAAATGGTACCTTAGAGTTGCTGCAGAGAGGGATCACCCCCTGCAAAATGCCATAGATATCAAGGGTCATAGACTACAACGAGGCAGGTACTGGATGGCACAGGCAGAAATATCTTTACGTCAGGTGTGTGATCTAGAGACCATCAATAGTGAAAAAAAGTGGGTTGAAGTACCGGCAGACAGGTCGGACTAGCACAATGTAATAGTAACACTGGGTCGTGAGTGCAGAGAATGGGCAGCGGGCCGCACTGAGTTTGAGGTGCAACAACTGATCCAGAGAATACACATCAAGGTGACATATTGAACTATACAGATGGGTCAGTGGTGAAAAGCAGACGGATTGGTTGGGGTTTCATTTCCAAAGGCTAATGGACGATTCTTGAAAAAGTAGAGTAAATCAAATCAAATCAAATCAAATCAACTTTATTAGGGTCACAAATTGGGCGCGCAGGCCCGTTTACATTCGGCCCTTCCAATCACTCGTCTTTCATTCATCAAGAGCATTATACATTTACATAGGAAGAAATATAAACATTGTGAAATGAATGTTGTAAACATAAACAAGGCTTATTAACATGTTATGAGGCCCATCTCCCACTTATCCATACATCACCCCACCCACACACACACCCCCACCTACCCACACACACGCACACAAGGGACACATACATACCCCACCACCCGACCCATCCCCTTCGCGCACATCCCCCACCCACACACACTACCCTCATCTGATCCCCCAACCAAAACACACTCGCTACCCACAAACATTCCCCCACTAGCCCACACATCCCACGCCCATCCTAACCCACACATCATCTCCCCACCCACACCTCAAACCACCCCTCCCCCCCTAGCCACATCTCCATCGACCACATATTCCCCTCCCCACGCACACAATCCCCCCCCCCCCCCCCCCCCACATATAAGGTTACGACCTCCAGCATGAGAATGGAGGTGGAATCAGTCACAGCGGCATTCCGTTGGTTAGAGGAGACCACTGCAACACACATTGTCTTCATCACGGACTCAAGGAGTATGCTTAGTAATGTGGAGAAAGGAATGTTTCGTGTGGAATGGCTCACCTCGAGGATTGTGAGAACAGTATGGATTTTTTTTTCAGTATGGCGGGAGTGCGGTGGAATAAACAGGCTGATAGACTGACAGGGAATGCACCTCTTGATTGTAGATTATCTATGGATAAGGGAGAAGTGCTAGTGCGCCTGTGGGACCAGGAGGAGAATGTGGGGGAACAGAAAGAGAACCCGTATGTGGAAAGGATGAGATTACAGGGGATTGGCAGGCGCTCTGGTAGAATCTCACAACTGAGAGGTAAGATCATGAGAACTTTCAATCAGATAGCGGCGGGAATGATGAGTATTGTGACTCTTCGCTGGTTGTTGAACGAGGAGACAGTGCGTATGGGAATGTGCTGAGTACAGTGATGTCGGTTCTTAGCTTAACACAACTCAACTCAACATTCTAAGATACTGTTAGTACTGCTGGAATTCGAAATATATTTCTTTGGAAGAGGAGGGGTAGGGGGGGAAGTATGGTATGGATAATGTATCTTCTACGTCTTCACCGATTATAAACTAAATGTTCAATAAATGCGTGTGCAGGGGTAAGATAATGATGCAGATATGTGGGGCAAGCAAACCAAAATTAGAAATATCAATCATATTGCCTTTGTATGTACCTTGTGCAGCCCGCCCATTAATTACATTTAGTTGTAAATTATGCTGCCAAAGTAACATTCTTCTTCTGCGTTCATCGGGAGTGGGTTTTTTTTTCCAGTCATAATTGCGGTGTGTTTGGTTAGGCACTCTTGGGCCAAAATCCTTAGACCAACACATCAGACTTTAGCATGCGTTTGTTTACCAGGTTAGCATTCCGGGGGAGGGGGGGGGGCATCTCACTGTTGTGGTGCCATCCACATCCCAGCTGGTCAAGTTAGAACGGTCGAAGACTTCACGGTCAGCCCTCAAGGGAGGGCAGGGGCATTCCATGGGCATTTTCCGCCATCCATGGAGGCTTCCATAATTGCAGAGCCGACACACAGCGCTCTGGTGTTGGGCTCACACAAGGAATCGCTACGTCCTGCACATGGCTGCTTTAATTTCTCACTTCCATGTATTGACCATTTCGTTCGCCACAGGCCGCTCCTCGCACAATCCAGCAACGGTCAGTCTGCAGACGACTTCCAGTCAGCGAGCTTTCGGTTGGGACGTGTACGGTCGCTGTGCCCGGAAGACCATATAGTCAGAGCTGTTCCAACCAGAAGACAAGATAGTCAGAGCTGTTCCGGGCATGAGGGACATTTCACTGGGGAGTTTTTGAGTTGTGCCATTTTTATTTGCAACCTCTAGAACGGCAATCCGATTGTGCGGGCGTTTTTTTTTAAAACCAGGTGCCAGAGAGCTGTTAGGGGTGTTTAAAAACTAACGCTGACAGTTCTGAATGTCTGTGCTCATGAAAGCAGTCAACAACGGCTGCGTCACAGGTGTGGAGTGAACAACAATCTTTATTGAACAACAGCAGAGTCGGCTATAGCTACGTCGGCACAGTCACGCCGTATTCACGTCCCCACTAGCACCTGACCTGCTTAAACTCCACAGCTTCTCGTCATGACTACTGGCAACTATATTTCCTAGACACAAATATTTAATACTGCCCTACTTACAGTCAGCATTGGAGGACGAAACATCAATAACATTAGATATGCAGATGATACAGTATTAATTGCAGACAATGCGCAGGACCTGCAACAATTAGTAGATGCGGTTGTTGTACACAGTGATCAACTGGGGTTAGAATTAAATTGTAAAAAGACTCAGGTTATGGTCGTCACTAGGAAGGAAGAAGTGCCACAATGTAATATACAAGTAAATGGAAATATTCTTCAACAAGTGAATCGGTACAATTATCTTGGAACAGTCATAACATCTGATGGGAGATGCCTTGAAGAGATTAGAACAAGAATCGCCTTGGCGAAAGTAGCCTTTAGCAAGATGAAAAACATTCTGACCAATAAAAAGATGTCAATTGAAACGAGAAAAAGAGTGTTGAGGGGATACATAGAGCCTGTTCTTTTGTATGGATGTGAAACTTGGACAATGAGCAGTCAAGCTGAAAAGCATCTGATGGCTGCAGAAATGTGGTTTCTGAGGAAAATGCAAAGAATACCATGGACAGACAGAAAAACCATTGACCAAGTACTACAGGAGACAAATGAACATCGTAAACTGATTAGAGAAATTAGACGTAGACAGTCAAATCATTTTGGACATGTTATGAGAAGAAATGGATTGGAGAACTTAATGACAACTGGCAAGATCGGGGGGAACAGACCAAGAGGAAGACCGAGAGGAAAATACCTGGATGGCTTGGCCACATGGCATGGACGAGACAGGAACACTGAGCTGATCCACGACACTGGTGATCGAGTGAAATGACGAGTCATTACCGCCCACGCTTTCCGGCATGGCACATGATTGATTGATTGACTTACAGTCTGGCGGGCTCAACTCGACCGGAGGTCAGCACAGGCCTGTCGACTCGCCCAAACGACACAGTTGGATTCGCTCATTTTGATGTCATGTGTTCAGTCGCCTGGTTGCGGTGGCGTCTCTGCTTGCTATTATAGATCTTGGTTGCTGCATAAACTATCTTAGCAAACTCTCAATAAACTTTCATGATGGATTTGTTCTCATTAACTTTCAACTCTGTTTCTCTGTTTGATTGCGACGTCGTCGTGATGGCGGTTCTCAGCAGAGTGGTCTGTGTCTGCCGCTTTCCGCGCTTGCCAGATCCATCACGTGAACTGAGCTCGCTATCTGATTGGCTATTAATTTTAGGCGTCTATTTCTTCTAGTTCTTTCTTCCAATTTAATGTGAATATTCCTCACTAATACTAACTAGTTTCTGGACTGCTGTCCGTTAATTTTCCCGTTGGGCAGACTCATGGCTCCAGATTAGCCTTCCTGGGTATTTCGAGGGTCATTCTGTTGTGGTGTCGCCCATATCTCAGCTGGTCAAGGTAGAACGGCCAAAGACATCATGGTCAACCCTCAAGGGAAGGCAGAGGCAGACTATGGGCATTTCCCGCCATCCAAGGAGGCTTCCATAATTGCAGAGCCGGCACAGTGCGCTCCTGTACTGGGCTCACCCAGGGAATCGCTACCTCCTGCTCATGGCTGCTTAAATTCCTCACTTCCATGTATTGGTCATTTCGCTCGCCACTGGTCGCTCCCCACGCATACCAGGAACGGTCAGTCTGCATTCGACATCCTCTCAGCAAGCTTTCGTTTCGGACTTCCACGTAATAGATTCGCTAGCCAAGCGTTCCATTTCATGGTAATGAGACGTTTCTCCGCCTTTGACTATACTCTCTCAATGCGTATTTTATACAGACTTGCATCGTAACGATTGCGTGTGATTGGGACGCTTTTTCACCTGCAATAACGCTCACGAGGTAGGATACATGTGCTGCTGGCTCAGCACCTTACCTCCATGCAACTGATAGCGAGAAACGCCAAGCATGCAGCAGGCTCAGCATCTCACCACAATTTTGCAGTGAGTGAATATCGGCCCGGCTCTCACATCCGGGTTTATTGACTTAGAGGCGTTAATCAGACATATCCGTCAGCAGAGAGCCATAGAATATGTGTCTGTACCAAGAATGTTGTGGCATCGTGCGCTTGATTCGCACTTGCACTGCCTGTCCTCAGTCTACCTGCAAGGCAACAGGTGTGTATCTCTCTTGGTCTGGTTCCTATCCCTTGACCTGTCGGACATGTAGCTGTGCTACTGTCTGCATAGCTCTAGAGACTGGAACACGCAAGCCCCTCTACCATCACAAGGTGGAGACGCGTCAGAGGGGACAGTAACATTTAAAACAACTCATGTTGTTAATATTTGGGGCATATAGAAAGAATGGAAGATAATAGGGAAACAAAACTCGCTTACACTCAGGAAATAAATTACCGTAGACCCCGAGGTAGACCAAGAAGACGGTGGAGAGATAATACATGTACAGACCTACAAGCACTTGGAATCAACGACTGGCAAGAGAAGGTCCACCAGAGAGACGAATGGAGACGGATTGTATTTGCAGCAAAGAACCGCAATGGCTCGGAAAGCTGAAGAAGAAGAAGAAGAAGAAGAAGAAGATGTTGTTAATATTATCGAAGAGGTGTAAACATTCTTTTCTGCTCATCCTTAGAGGGGGACACCATAGAGCGTAATATTGGTACATTCATCATCATCATCATCATCATCATCATCATCATCATCATCATCATCTTCCACATCTGCCGTCAAGCGTCGTGGGGAGCAATAATTTGCGTTCCAGCGCCCGGTGGGCGGCACTGGATAGTGTCATTCAATGTGGTTGTACAATGTCTCTGATGTCGTCAATCCATTTTCTTCTTGGACGTCCTCTTGGTCTCGTCGCAGATGATCTTTGATGTAAGGCCAATGATGGTAGTTGCTGGTGTTGCATTCTAACAACATGGCCAAACCACTTGATCTTCTGTCTTTCAATAAATGTGGCACAAGATGTTGATCCCACAGTCTATCTGATAATAGCATTTCTTACTCGGTCTCGGATTGTTAAGTTGGCAGCTCTCCTCAGGCATCTCATTTCGCAGTTGTTGATTTTGCGAAGATGTAATTTGGATAAAGTCCAGGTTTGAGATTGGTAGCATAGGGTTGGTGTGAATATGCTGTTTATTATAGGTCGTTTTGCGGACATGGGTATGTTTGGATGTTTCAATAAGGGTGATAGTTGAAACGTAATTGCACTAGCTTTTTGACATCTGATTTCGATTTCTCTGTCCAATATGCCATCTTCTGTGATAATACTTCCAAGGTATTTGAATTCTTTAACTTATTTCAGAGTTGTGTTATTTATCTGTATACTTAGTGGGCCTGGCGATCTGCTAACTTGCATTACTTCGGTTTTGGCTGTGTTTATACTCATATTGTATCTGCTGCAGGTTGAACTCAGATTAGTAATATGATTTTGTAGTCTGCCCTCATCGCTGTAAAACAGGCACTGATCGTCTGCAAACAAAAGTTCATTTATTCCCTGTGGGTCAGTTGTTTCATCTGGAGTAAAGAGGTCTACATTTTCTGAAACTGTTCTGTCGAGACTTGCTTCTTTGTAAATTCTGTCCATGTAGATATTGAATAGCAGGGGAGAGAGTACACATCCCTGCCTCACTCCTGTATTGACTGTGAATATATCTGATATACCTTCTTGTGTTCTTACTGCACTTAGGCTCGGGTGGCACATGGCAATGATGTTTTCTAGCAGTTGCCCTTCTATCCCATAGTCTTCAAGGATGGTCCATAATGTGTATCTGTCTACTCTATCGAAAGCCTTTTCCTGATCTACAAACACAATATTCTGCTGGACACTATATTCGATAGTTTTTTCACATATTTGTCTAAGTGTAAATAATGCATCAGTGCAACCTTTACCTTTCCGAAAACCGAATTGTGCTTTGCTTTAACTGTTGTTCAACTATTGGTCTAGCTCTTCTGGTACATTAACACTGCAATATGTAGTCGATATAAGGTGGGAGAGTATAATATAAGGTGGGAGAGTATAATATAAGGTGGGAGAGTAGAATATAAGGTGGGAGAGTAGAATATAAGGTGGGAGAGTGTAATATAAGGTGGGAGAGTGTAATATAAGGTGGGAGAGTATAATATAAGGTAGGAGAGTATAATATAAGGTAGGAGAGTATAATATAAGGTAGGAGAGTATAATATAAGGTAGGAGAGTATAATATAAGGTAGGAGAGTATAATATAAGGTAGGAGAGTATAATATAAGGTATGAGAGTATAATATAAGGTAGGAGAGTATAATATAAGGTAGGAGAGTATAATATAAGGTAGGAGAGTATAATATAAGGTAGGAGAGTATAATATAAGGTAGGAGAGTATAATATAAGGTAGGAGAGTATAATATAAGGTGGGAGAGTATAATACAAGGTTAGAGAGTATAACACAAGGTGGGAGAGTATAATACAATGTGGGTGAGTATACCATAAGGTGGGAGAGTATAATCCAATGTGGGTGCCATGGTCCACTTTATACAGGCCTGGAACATGACATGAGTTTGTAACAAGCGCGGTCTGCATGAAGAGACCGTGTGAAGTGACCTTCCAAGGCATTGGTCACAAAAACGTAAAAAGCAGTCTGGATGTTTTGTGCGAGGACAGAACGTTACATTGATCAGTTGGACTAGAGCTATGGTCATTGTCGGACCTAGTTCTGAGCTGAGTAGAATGACCAAATAAAGAGCCCCTACTTTTGTAATTAGAGTGTATAGAATTGTAGTCTCTGAGTATTGCATTTATGTGAAATATGGTAAACATGATAATGTAATTCGTATCATATTCGGAGACAAAAAGAAGTATAAAACTATACCTGTGTTGGGTTATTCCGGACATGTTGAGTCTGTTCTAAATTACTAGTTGTTGTGAATAGTGCAGTGAAAGAACTCAAACCTAGCTCAAGACATGAGAGAATTAATCACAATGAGAAGATCACAGCACCACCAGTCAGAAGGGTGGTGGTCCAGAAATTATGCACAGAGACGTGAACAGTCAGAAAGATAAATTGACGGTTGGCGCCACAGCGAGTTTCCTCCAGTTGCTTGTAGCGCTGTGGCGTGATCAGAGATATCATCCCAAAGATGGTCTGTTCCTGCACATTTGCCAGTGACAGTCAACATACGCACATCAGCCATAAGCGATAGTATTATGAACAATGAATCTAACTCACAAATACCGGGCCCACATGAATCGACCTATAACATCACCTATGAAGAATAAATGAGCTACTACTCGTCCTATGGCAGTGGGAGAGCAGAATACACGGTGAGAGAGTATAATATAAGGTGAGAGAGTATATTACATTGTGAGAAAGTGGAGTACAAGGTAGGAGAGTATAATACAAGGTGGGATAGTATCATACAAGGTGGGATAGTAGAATATAAGGACAAAGTGGAGAGTATAACACAAGGTGGGAGAGTATAACAGAAGTTGGGAGAGTATAGCAGAAGTTGGGAGAATATTACACAAGGTGGTAGAGTAGAATACAAGGTTTGAGAGTATAACACAAGGTGGGAGAGTATAACACAAGGTGGGAGAATATTACACAAGGTGGGAGAGTAAAACACAAGGTGGGAGAGTATAACACAAGGTGAGAGAACAACAAAAGGTGAGAGATTAGAATACATGGTGGTAGAGTATAATATATGGTGTAGAGTATAATGGCGTTTGTCCATCAAGATGATGATGATCATTCATTTCATCCAGTTGGGTTAAAAGTTTGAAGACGTGAGTTCTACGGTGGTTGATAAGACCTATTTTGACTCTAAATTTTCTTTGACAATATTGGAAGAGAATGCTTGACATTCGAGGAGGATGATCTCCTGCAGTAGTTTTTTGACCAGCCATTTTTCACAACTCTTGCAGTCCTGTTTGCTTCACAAGTGACTACGCCTTTGCTTAATGATGTAGGCCACGAATGTCGGTCTTTGGCAGCAGTTTCCCAAGTGTCGTGATGAATTGCAAAAGTTTTTAGCGAGATCTGCAAACTAAATATAACAGAGAGAAGAGCATCCGCCATACAGTGGGTTAAGTTACGAATTTAATAGCAGATGGAGTTGATTCTCACTGGCAACAAAGGGCAGACATAAGAACTGATAACCACATAAGAACTTTTTAACACATTAAACTAATTTTCAGAGTCGTATACTATTAACCGCGCTGTTCAGTGTGTCTTAGTCTTGTAGTTCATGCCGTGGGGCGTTGACGGTAACACTAACAGCACCCAGGTTCGTGATGTAGAAGGTTCTCTACAATTTATCTTTGTCAATCAAAGGAAAAGAATTCATAAAAGCTATATTGAGTCAAACCTGATGTATGGAAGTAAATGAGTAACAATTAGCAGACAAGTGAGGAATTATGTAGACGCTGCAAAGATATGGTTTAAAAAAGTATGATGAGATCGCCGTGGATGGATAGAAAGAGCAATGAATATATCTTGAAAGATGTTTACCCCCATAGAGAACTGGCTACTAGCATCAGAAGAGACAGGCAACATTCTTACGTCATGTCATGGACAGGGGAAAGCTGGTTTTTATGGTCACATAGGGAAAATTGAATGGGAAGATAGTGGGGACCAATAGAGAAAATGCTGGACATTTTCACATCATGTCTGGAAGGAAAAGCAGTATTAGAAATAATTTGCAACATATGAGACAGATTTGTGGACAGACATGATCACCAACTCCAGACGGTGTGGATTATAAGAAAAAGATTCGCATTGGCATGGGCGGGAAAATACCCGTGGCACGCAGGCAGCTAGAAACCCAGAACCGGCACCCTCTTTATCCCCCCAGAGCATGTCGTAAAAGGCTTGGTCTGATGCCGGCAATCTCACTCTCCCAGTATCCACACTCTACTAATCAAGAATCAGATTCACTGGGCTGGTCACTTGACACGAATGCCAGATCACAGACTCCCTAAACGATTTTGTTTACTGTGCGCTGTGCTATGGTAAACACTCCCAAGGCTTTAAAGACACCCTGAAGATCTCACTAAAAGTTTTTGGAATTGATCACGACATTTGGGAGACTGCTGCCAAAGACCGAAATTTGTGGCGTACATCATTACGCAGTGGTGAAGTCATCTGTGAAGCAAACAGGACTGCAAGAGCCGTGAAAAAATAGACTGCAATAAAAATAATCACTGCAGGAGATCCTTCTGTCAAGCATTCTTTGCCCACATTGTCAAAGAACATTTAGAGCCAAACTAGGCCTTACAAGCCATCTTAGAATTCACGGCTCCATACTTTGAACCCCACTGGATGAAATGAATGGTCATCATGATTCTTGATGGACAAACATCAGCTCACGTTGTAGAAAACGTAAATCAACATCCAACCTACAAATGACTTAGCATGTTTGGTTATGTCTATATTCCACTAAGGGCTGAGTTGAGTAATGAAACATCACAGCACTCGAGCAGTCCCACATACGCTCTGTCCTCATCTTCAACAACCAGCGAAGAGTCCCAGTACTAATGAACCAGGTGCAGTCTGATAATGTGTTCGTCTAGTCTTTCCTCGGAGCCCTGAATTATTGACCACATCCTCTGGTTACCCCTCGCAGGACTGTTCTCTCCAGTCAATGATGGTTTAATAGTTCTTCGACACTACATACATAATCCCAAAGGGTTCTGACCACATTTGCCTTATTGTCCACTTAGAGTCTAAAGATCAAACGAAAAAGAGGAACAAAGCGAAACATATTCAGAGTAGATCCTTTCCAACGACCAAAGCTATAAGTAAATTATTTACAAGCCACAATTGACTAGCTTTGAAAAGCAGAGACAAATGTAAGCATTAATTTCGAAAGCTGTGCAACAGCTTTAAGATCGATCGCCTTTCCTAGCTATTTATCTTCTTCTATTTATCTCCGGGTGGAGATAGAACAAGAAACCAAATTGACTACATTATGATTAGAAATAGATTTACAAAACAATGTTAAAAATGCCAAAACAAACCCTGGTTCTGATATCAACTCTGACCATAATCCTGTAGTATTAAAATTACAAATAAAACTTAAAACCCCAGGAATAAGGAAATCGAAGACACTTCAAGTAGATATATCAGCATTGAAACAACCAGAAATAAGACAACTATACCTAGTTGAAGTCAAAAATAGTTATGATGGGCTATTCATTGAAAGTATGGAACAATATCGACGTGAAAATCCCGAGGAAAAAATTAATACAAAATGGGAAAGTATAAAAACCAGTATTCAGACTGCAAATACCACCTTGCCAGTAAAAATTAATAAGAAAAAACAATTATGGATAACCGATGAAATATTGAGTAAAATATCTCAAAGAAAGAAAGCAAAGAACACTCCAGAGTATATAGTAATAGATAGAGAAATACGTCACATGTGCAGAGTTGCCAAAGAAGAGTGGCTGCAGAAACATTGCAAAGAAATGGAGGATCTGGAAATAAAACACAACTCGAAAGAATTACATGAACATATAAAAAGATTTACAAAGAAGAAAAATAATATAACAGGAAACGGTTGTATCAGAGGAAAAATGGAGAAATTATAATTAATAACACTGACATAATAAAAAGATGGACAGAGTACACAGAAGATTTATTCTGGGACAACAGGGTCAATAGACCAACATTGTATAATACTCAAGATGGACCAAAAATATTAACGGCTGAAGTAGAAAAGGCTATTAAAAAGATGAAAGAAGGAAAGGCTGCAGGTCTTGACAAGATAACAACAGAGATGATAAAATCCTTATCCAGCTTTGGCATTGAAACTATCACAGAATTATGTATATATATATATAATATTATGTACATCCCCAAGGATTGAAAACATCCATTTTCATCACACTACCGAAGAAGCCAAGAGCTGTTGAGTGTGAGGATTACAGAACTAATAGCTTAATGAGCCACATAACTAAGATACTACTCAAGGTCATACAAGAAAGAATTCAACATAAAATAGATGAGGAAGTAGCTGAAGAACAATTTGGGTTCGGCAAAAACAGCGGCACCAGAGAAGCATCTGTTTGAGGATATTAATTGAAAAATATATAGAAGTTCAAAAAAGTATATATGTTTGTTTTATAGACTACAAGAAAGCTTTTGATAGAGTACAACATGAACGACTAATTACGTGCCTTCAAGATATAGGAGTAGACGGAAAGGACATCAGACTTATTAGTAACTTGTACTGGGAACAAGTGGCGTTTATTAGATGCGGTAATAACTATTCGTCACCTATAGAGATAAAAAGAGGAGTACGGCAGGGATGTGTACTGTCCCCATGCCTCTTCAACCTATACACAGAAAGAATATTTAAACAAGTTGAAATGCCTGGACTCAGCATCAATGGAAGAATCATAAACAATCTTAGATATGCTGACGATACCATGTTACTAGCAGAAAGTGAGCAAGAGTTGCAAGACCTAGTGGAAGAAATAAACAGGCACAGTGCAGAATGTGGCTTAGATATTAACATCCAAAAAACAAAAACTATGATAATTAGCAGTGAAAAGGAAAAGTCATCAATGAACATCACAGTAAACGGGAAGATACTACAAGAGGTAACAAGTTAATCTTATCTTGGACAAATAATAAAAGATGATGGCAGAAGTAAGATGGAAATCAAAAAGAGAATCGGAATAGCCAACAATGCTTTCAATGGCATGCAATCAGTATTAACACCTAGAGAGATTAATAACGCATTAAAAATGAGAATTGTCACATGCTACGTATATTCAACGCTACTGTATGGCTCGGAAGCCTGGACATTGAACAAGCAACTAGAAAGTCGCATAGAAGCCCTGGAGATGTGGATATACAGACGAATAGGTCGTATTTCATGGAAACAAAACCAATCAAATGCAGAGGTCCTAGAAAAACTGGGATGAAGAGAGAGTTGATGAAAGAAATAAAGAGGGGACAAGTGAAATATTTTAGCCACGTTAAAAGACATGATACTCTTATAAAAACCATACTGGGAGGCAGGGTTGAGGGCAAGCGAGCAAGAGGTAGACAACGATACAAGTGGGAGGATAACATCAAGAGATGGACGAACATCAGCCCGACAGAATGTACAGTCAAGGCAAGAGACAGAAAGTGTTGGAGATCCATTGCAGACAACCTTCATTGCAGAGACGGTACCTGATTGATTGAGTGGGGAATTATGGTTTAGGTACAAGAAATGAAAGAGGGGAAAAGCTATTAGAATGGGCAAATATCAATTATATGATAATTGGAAACACATGGTTTAAACAATATAAAAGACGACTATACACATGGAAAAGCCCTGATAAGAAAATTATCATCCAAATTGACTACATACTAATTAATAAAATATTAAGAAATGCTTCAATTAATGTAAAGACAATGCCTGGTGCTGACTGTAATAGTGATCATGTACCACAATGTGGACAAATAAAAGTAAGATTAAACAGAGGGAGAAAAATGGTTAGGAACATGAGACTTAATAAAGAGGTTCTGAAAGTAGATAAAGAAATTCAAGAACAATACAGAGTGACTGTGAAAAATAGGTAAAATGCAATAGCTAAACTACAGAGTGAAAATGAACAATGGAAAATGTTAAGGGACCCCATTCATCAAACTAGTAAAGAAATATTACCGGAGAGAAATCAAATAGCTAACAAAAAAAAATAGATGAATGAAGAAATCTTAATGCTGATGGACAAAAGAAAACAGAGTAAAATATGACAGACAAGAATACGCTAAGATAAATAAAGAAATAAAAGATAAATGTGGGAAGGCAAAAGAAAGTTGGTTAAACGAGCAATGCAAACAAATTTAATTAAATGCCATTAAAGATACAAAACATGTGCACATACAAATCAGTGAGCTCACGAGAAGAAAAATAAGAATAAATATGGGGTGTTTAAAATCAAAAACAGGAAAGATATTATTGGAGGAAGGTGCGATAATGAAGAGGTGGAATGAGTATATAACAGAATTCAATCAATCATGTGCCATGCCGGAAAGCTTGGGCGGTCATGACTCGCCATTTCACTCGATCACCAGCGTCGTGGAGAGAAGATAATTATATGATGGAAAAAGGGAAGAATTAGCAGAAGAAAGTAACTTAGGAAGTCCACCTATTCTAAAAGAAGAAGTCGCTTATGAAACATATGAAGAAAGGAATAACAGCTGGGCCAGATAACATCAAAATAAAAGAATTAGAAGTATTGGGGGAATTTGGAGTAGATATATTAACCAAAATGTTGAATGATATTTACAGCAGTGCATATATACCCAGTGATATGCTTAAATCTGTATCTATATCTATTCCAAAAAGACCAGGAAATGTTGGAAGATATCAACATTGATGGGAAAGATTTAAGAATAATAAAGAATATTTGCCGGAACCAAGTAGCAGCAATTAAAATGGGAAATAATGAGGGTAGTACGAACAGATAAAGCTAGGAGTACGACAGGGATGTGTCTTGTCACCAGATCTCTTCTCCCTATATAGCGAAGTAATAATGAGAGAGATCAAAGAGATGCCTGGAATACTAGTTGGAGGTTATAATATAAATAATATATGCTATGCAGATGACACAGTATTGGTGGCGGATAAATCAACAGACCTACAACAATTGTTGGACACTGTAGTAACAGAGAGTGCAAGGAAAGGACTCTCCTTGAATATCAAGAAAACAGTAACAATGGTGATATCAAAGAAAATGGTGACACCAAAGGAAAATTTCTTAAACAAGTGGATAATATTAGATACCTAAGGGCATTTATAACATCAGATGGAAGATGCACAACAGAGATTAAGAGCAGAATAGGGCAAACAAAAGCCGCATTTCAGACCATGAAGAGTATCTTATTCAATAAGTCACTACTCACTGAATGTAAGAAAACGAGTGCTAAAATGCTATGTAGAGCCAGTTTTGCTGCATGGCAGTGAATCATGGAATGTAAATGAACAAATTAAGAAGAAATTAGAAGCAACAGAGATGTGGTTCCTAAGACGAATGTTGCGAATTCCTTGGACTGCCAAAGTAACTAACAACGACTGCCTGAAACAGGCTAATGAAACTAGAACATTATATACAACAATAAGAATTAGACAAACATCCTTCTTCGGTCATGTGATGAGAAGAGAGGCATTGGAGAACATCATGACAACTGGAAAGATCAAGGGGAAGAGAGGCAGAGGCAGACCAAGAGAAATGATGCTGGATGGATTGAGAATGAATAAAGAATGAATGAATGAAGGAATATCAGCAGCAGAGTTGATACTGAAAACCAAGGACCGAGATCTGAGGAGAGCCATGAACACCCACTGCCAGCTAGCAGGGCACTTGATAATGATGAGTGATTAATTATGTAGACACTGCAGATATGTAGATTTACAGAAGATTGGACAATGGAAGGATAAAACGCATAATGAAGATATCTTGAAAGAGGTTATCCAGAAGGAGTTACTTGATCCAGAATGATGTCTATAATTCTGTGGGCACGTCATGAGAAGGAGATTGCTAGCTTACGTTGTGACTACGGAAAAACTGAAGGCGAGTAGAGTTAGGGGAAGATCGAGAGAGAATATGTTGGACAGTTTAATATCACGTCATGGATGAGCATAGGAATCATAAATGATTGACGGTACAGGGGACATGCAATTGTGGGCAAAAATGATCACCATCGACACACGGCGAAGAAGTCATTTGCAGAATGTCGCTTCCATCATGGCCAGTCGGAAGGACTCGATATCCTGTCTGTGCTCCTTGCTCATGCATATGCATGCACAGAGGTTCTTTAACGGCACGTATTCACATTCGCATTGGTAAACCATTGTCTCTTCTTTCAGGTACTATGTCATCCATTGCTTTTCTTTCAGGTGCCATGTCATTCATTGCTTTTATTTCTGGCACCATGCCATCCATTGCTTTTCTTTCAGAAACAATGTCACCCACTGCTTTTCTCCCAGGAACAATGTCACCCATTGCTTTTCTTTAGGAACCATGTCATCCCTTGCTATTCTTTCAGGAACCATGTTATCAACTTATTTTCTTTCTGGGGCCATGTACATACACTGCTTTTCATTAAGGAACCATGTCATCCTTTGCTGTTCTTTCAGAAACCATGCCATCCACTTATTTTCTTTCAGGAACCATCCCATCCATTGCTTTTCTTCGAAGCCATGCGCATCATTGTGGGCTGCACGAGAGACACCAGCTGTGTAGCAATGAGATACCTCCTTGACTTCCCTACAATGGAACACAGGATCAAGATCTGGAGAGCTCGTGCATACTTAAAAATAAGTGCAGATGAGCAGCACCCTCTGCATGATGCTATATTCAGAGAAAAGGGTAACAGGCTAAAGAGGGGCAAATCATGGATGGGTCGGGCGGAAGATGTCGTCAGACAGGTCTGCAGTCTTACCAGTATCAACCCCGGCAAGGAATGGGTGCCGGTGCCTCCGGCTTTTAAGTGCACTTTCTCCTGCATTATCACACTCGACAGACGGTGCAGAGAGCAGAACCCTGCCGCTGTCTAATGCAGAGGTCAATGCGCTCATCTATGAACACTCAGATAGCCCCGAAGTGCTCATCTATACAGATGGATTGTTGTAAAGCAGCAGAGAAGTGCATTGGCATTTACAGCCCGTTCAGTGAGCCGAACCGTTCAAGAATCCAGTGGTGCCTACTTTATGACCACGAGCAGCCAAACGATGGAGGTGATGGCAGTTACACAGGCTTTCATATGGCTGGAATCACAGCATTATACCAAAGTGTGTGTACTAAGTGACTCAATGAGCATGATTCAGAAGGTAGAAGCTGGAGCTGTACGCAGACAGTGGACTGAGTCGCTGCGGAAGTCTGTTGTCCGTAAAGTTACCTTCATCTTCGTCCCGGGACATGCGGGAGTCGAGGGAAATGAACGAGCTCTACAACCCCCGTAGATGGCCAGCCCATGGATTGTACCGATGTTATTAACGCCCTTAAAGATATGGCGAGAACAGAGGACTTTAACGTCAGTGAATTCACATCGCTGTCCAGGATGAAAGACTTGGGAGTAAGAATCGGCACGGCCAACTGCGAGAGGTACATTGGGAAAACGAGGTGCTTCGTCAACCAACACAGAACTGGGACTATTAGCCACCGGACGCTGATGTATATGCTGGGGGGAGGATCTGAGCACCTATGGACCTGTCTGGAGTGCAATGAAGATACCCCAACTGATAACTGATAACTGAGCTTTTCTTTCGGGAGCCATGTCATCCACTTATTTTCTTTCAGGAACGATGTCATCCACTGCTTTTCTTTCAGGAACCATGACATCCTTTGCTGTTCTTTCAGGAACCATGTCATCCACTTATTTTTATTTTCAGGTACTATCCCATCCATTGCTTTTCTTTCAGGAACCATGTCATTCATTGCTTTTCTTTCAGGAACCATGTCATCCTTTGCTATTCTTTCAGGAACCATGTCATCCACTTACTTTCTATCAGGAACCATGTTATTCACGGCTTTTCTTTCAGGAACCATGTCATCCACTACTTTTCTTTTAGGTATCATGTCATCAATTGGTTTTCTTTCAGATGCCATGACATCCATTGCTTTTCTTTCAGAAACGATGTCATCCATAACGTTTCTGTCTAAGAGACTGGCGTTAACTATGCTCACAGTATTTCGGTTTTATTATACATCATTAGTTTTATTTCTTTGCAAATTGAAAGCTATGGTTCGGTGTTCACATCTTTCTGGAGTTCACCAATAGTTTACTATATAATCTCCGGTCTTTCAGGTAAAGTAAACTAACAGAAACCTTCTTTCACGCAATGAGAAGTGTTGAGTATATGGTGCTAGCCTCATACCTTTGGGACTAATTAATACCTAATGGGTGTTGTGGTCAAAATCACTCAATCCGCCTCTACTTCCAAGTTCCTATTGCTAATTGTAGAATGGGTCGATATAGGAGAATAAGTCAGAGAAATACTCCCGACCCACAGGAGATTTATGCACATGACCACCGGGCCGCAAGTAAAAAGTGCTAGCCACTACCTCACCGTGGCTCCCAGACCGAATGTATGCTGTGTTATGTTGTGCTATATTTTCATATTATGTTGTGCTATATTTTTATTTTATGTTATGCTATATTTTCATATTATGTTGTGCTATACTTTCATTCTAGATTGTGCTATATTTTCGTTTTATGTTGCACTATATTTTCATTTTATTTTGTGCTATATTTTCCATTTATTTGTCTTAAGTTGTGCTTTATTTTTATTTTATGATTTTATGTTGTGTTATGTTTATTTTTCTATATTTTAATGTTATGTTGTGTTATGTTGTTATATATTTTTATTCTATGTTGTTTTATGTTGTGCTATATTATCATTTCATGTTCTGCTATATTGTTATTTCATGTTGTGTTACGATATTTTATATTTTAAATTTACGTTGTGGTATGATGTGATATATATTTGTTTTGTGTTGTTTTATGTTTTGCTGTATTTTCATTTTATGTTGTGTTTTGTTGTGCTTTATTTTCATTTTATGTCGTGCTATATTTTTATTTTATCTTGGGTTACGTTGTGCGACGTATTCAGTTTTTGCCTGAAGACGATGCAGCGAATATGACAGGCAATAAATAGTGCAACTTATTGTTTGTCTACATCATTTAAAAGCGCTAAGGAAAACATTGTTTCGAATTTCAGGAAACTTACTATAATAGTTGATTGAACTCAAGGACCTACCACTATGGTACTGAGAAATATACATTTAGTTTAGTCGAAAGATCAACATCACGGCACACGGGTTTAACTCAAAAGTGTTTCGTTCAACTCATAACTCAAGTCTGAGTCCGAAGAATCTCAGCTCAGTGCACGAACTCCGTAGCACCGGCTAGGATCCTGAAATTGTTTGGATAGATTTTTAACTCGAAAGTTTGCCCGGGCAGCGCTGTTAGGCTACACTGTAGGTACTTAAATTATGCATTAGTTGTCCACTATCTCCCACACCTCCAAGTTACACGAGGAGGATCTCACGCCTATGTGTTTCTGGGACCAAGAAGGGAAGCAAGAAATATGATTACTGCCACCTGCCATGGGTGTTGGGCGGTTGGCGTGAGACTGGCTACCTAATCTCGTAGAGAACTCGTGCTGCAAAATCGAACCATTCATAGGAAAGTGTACAGGAAGCTTGGCGTGATTTGGAAGTGGGGGATGAGGATATGCTTAACTAAGAGTTTACAGACAGATGAAGAAGAAGTAGAAGAAGAAGAAGAAGAAGAAGAAGAAGAAGAAGAAGAAGAAGAAGAAGAAGAAGAAGAAGAAGAAGAAGAAGAAGAAGAAGAAGAAGAAGAAGAAGACGAAGAAGAAGTAAAGAAGAAGAAGAAGAAGAAGAAGAAGAAGAACAACAAGACGAAGGAGAGAAGGAGGAAAAGAAGAAGACAAAAAAAAAAAAGAATAGGAGAAGCAGGAGGAGGAGAAGAATAAGTAGAAGAAGAAGGCGTGCCCACTGGTTTATTAAAATCTGGATCTAGTAATGTATGTCCGATGCAGCCTCGGATGGCCCATTACTTACTTTACTTATTCTATTATATGATTGTAAATCATGGAATTGATTGCTAAGATTGCAAAGATCATGGAGACTACACAGATGTAGTGTTTGCATAGAATGCTGGTAACTCCACGGACAGCTTGAAAGACTTATATTCTTGTACGTATCACCATTATCATTATCATGCGCCCTGTAAACTGGCGTGAGTGTTTAATGTCTCTCAACTGATCTGGGTTCTCTGTGTTCTAGATACATGTTACTGATGATGTTCATCCGTGTCATAGTCTGAGAACATCAAGTATATTGTTTTTACTGATGATGTCGTGTCATTATTTTAGAAAATCAAGCATGATTTTACTGATGATGTTTCCCAGTGTCATAGTCTCAGAACATCAAGCATGATTTTACTGATTATATTCCTCCGTGTCATAGTCTTACAACATCAATCATGACTTCTCTCGGTCCGCTTCTACCTCTCTAGCTCAGATCTCTGCAGCCGTCGCAATATTATCCAGCGCATCTCTTCAAAGTAAATGACCAATAAACATGGTCTGTCTCTTATCAATGCTTGACCACCGTAAGAGATAATTTAAAGCATGTTGTGACAACCGAGAAGATTTCATAGTATATAGACTTGGGTCGACAGAAGCAGAACAGTAATGAATTGGCAGAGCGACACTGAATACAATCAACTGCCGCGCCTGTCAACAGGACAAAAAACAGAAGATTGTGGAGAAACATCTTCTCCGCCAATTAATGCACGTCGTTTTCATTATGACTGCTGATCCCTAAGGCAAGCTATTATTCCTACTTGTCTGGGCCATATGGATCTCCTGGCTGCTGTATCTCATAGGAGTCAGGTACACCTGTGCAATTTCCAGAATCGATTATTCCCCGCGTGTACAGGAATACAGCCATGAAAATGACAAATGCGCGATAGCAGTAAACATACAGTACGCGTCTGATAAACTGAAACCCATATCGACTTGTAGTTTAATTACTACAGGTAGGGCTCAAATCTTCGGAGACATGGAGAAAAAAAAACAGCCAAATAATTAGAAACTAGTTAAACAAACGTACACGGTCAAAAAATAATCTAAAGAATCACGACATAATGTGCGCTGGGACACGAATTATTATTGATCGTTTTATTTTTGGCGTCTTTTAGAAGATGCGGAGATATTAAGATAAAGAAGCCAATCAGAGGTAGCCTATTAGACGAGACAAAAACAAACATGAACTGATCAATATATCCGTTTGTTGGAGGATTTTTCGGCAATATTTTTTCTCTTACCCTGTCTATTCAGGTGCAATTTCTGCCTGAAATTAGGGCAAGGCAGCTCATTACTGGGAGAACTAAGTCTATTATCTGATTTTCTAAGCTTTTTCAAGAATGGAAAGCTTCTTATTACACACGAATGTTCGCAATATATTTATATATATATTAATAACACGCCTTTTCACCGAAAATAAAAGGCACCTCCTTGGGATTCTTTCAATACGCCACTTCACGTACACAAACATACGAGTATGCATATGTGCATATGTATATATTGAATATCCTATTTCACACACATACACCGACTAGCATGTATATGTGTATATTCAATCGTCCATTTATTAAATACCCAATTTCCAACATATACACCCACTAACATATGTATGTGTATGTGTGCATGAGCTGGGCATGCGTGCAGTTGTGTGTGCGTGCGTGCGTGCGTGCGTGCGTGTGTGTGTGTGTGTGTGTGTAATGTTACAGTCTTATATTATATTGACGACAGTTCATATAAGACAGAACAAGACAGACAGGAGACAAGGACAAAGACGAGTGCACGTGGTAAGGACAATTCACGACAGGTGACCAGAGGTTTGTGTGAACACGACTCGTAGGGGTTTTGCCGCTGCCATGACCGGCGGGAATACAAGAAGTCAGTCGGCCTCGGAATAAGGACAGAGAAGCTACAAATGTGTTAGCGCGAGTGATAGTTTGTGAACGATTTAGCTAGCGACTAGGAGTGTCGTAAATGATGTTTTGATATAATTAAGTTAAGATATGTAGTAGGGATTTGAGTTAAAAAATAGTGTGTGATATGAGATGTTTGGGTCGTTGTAACTGCGGTGCGAATGCCGATCGACTGGAAGGGGAATGTGCTAGTGATTTCTGGATGTTCAGGGTTAAACTCATGAGAATGGTTTTGTGGGAGTAATATTTTGTTGTAAATAAACCGGTTATTTTTTTTCTTGTGATTTTTGAGTCTGTTCATTAGTGTTAGCCAGAAGGCATATGTCAGTGCCTGCGGGGCTTATAGGTATTCCATAAGGTGTGAGCCTAACCATCAGGTTCAGGACATCTACCATTGGCACCCTGTCGCCTTGGCTAGCAATAATTTGTTACATTGTGCTTAAGAAAAGGCATAATAACTACAACCCATGTCGGGAGCGAATGTGACTGAAGAGACCAATTCGCGCGGTAAATGGTCGTCCATAATTAATGCATGTCAACACTACTTGGTCATTTCCCCCATATTGCACAAACTGATATCTCACACGTTCGGTGTGTGGACTATCTGCACTCATTTTCTTCCTTTGCCTGTATTGCATTCCTGATCATTTCCCTCCATGAAACGCTGATCAGCGGTGACTTGCTCACACTGCAATATGGATGCCTGTATCAATCATGGCCCGCTTACACACATCTTTTTTTTTTTTACCGTAGTAGAGGCCGATCCCGAGATCTTTTAACCATCTGCATTTCACTAAAACAGATGTCCTTTGGTATTCTACCATCATCCATCCTCTTAATGTGTCCTATCCATCTAAGTCTACGAAGACTGAGCAACGAACAAACCGTCACACAACCTGATCTTTCCAATACTTCAGTATTTGTGATTTTATCTTGCCACTTAACGAATTCAGTGCCAAACAAAATGCAGGTTTAGACCAAACATGGTAACAATAAAATGAAAAAAAAGTAGTATAACGTATAATTCTCTAATTGAGCATTGAATTGCGGAAGATACACGAAAGAAAATAAATAACCACGATGACAATAGTCTGGCAACACATTGTCCTTCTGTCCAAATGGGAGGTCACATTTGGCGAAATATTATCCTTTGGCACTAAGTCAGTTACTACCAAGTATTCTTCGCAGACGAAAGCTGTGTAAACGTTTCACTTGGTGTGAGTAAATTGGTCCGGCTTCACTGCCATTCTGAAGAGTACTAAGGACACAGGCTTGATAGACAAGGCTGTTTGATTTGGCAAGTTTCCTGTTCTTCCACTCTTTTTGTTAACTTGTTCATGGTTGTTGCTGCCTTACCAATCCTGATATTGATTTCCTGATCTAGGTATAATTTATTGTTAAATTATGATTATGTGATATGTGAAGTGGTCTACTATCTCCAGCTATGCAACATCGATAAAGATTGATGGTACCTCATTTGGACCCTTATCATAATCTATATCTTCTGGCCTAGAGAGACAACAGTGGAAGATAAACTCTATGGACCTCTGAATGAACTAAAAAAGACTGTTAGATTCATACAAGAGACAACATTGCAGTTATAAACATAATTTAGGCGAACGAAAGAAGAATAAGAAGATCTATATCTTCATTTTGCTAATTGTTAAACCAAATTCAAAGCATTGGATAATGCAGATTGAAGACGCTATGTTTTTTTTTCCTTTAGAGTGGATCGTAATTACAGTAACATCTGCAAAAAGCAAATCTCTGATCAGTAAGCTCCTAATTTTGGAATTGGCCTTCAATCTTTGAGCAATGCAGAGGCTGCTATCTAAGTGTGAGTGAATAGTTTATACCATTATAGTGATCACGAAAGACATATTTCAAAAGAAGTGAAAAGAATATTCCAAAGAGGGTGGGAGCAAGTGCACAACTTTGCCACTATTTATTTCAAACGCTTGTGAAGATGCACTTGATTATGTCCTTCATGCCTGAGTGGAACGATTCCACAATCTTCTTTACCGCTTTGAACACATCCTCACGACTCACCAAATCAAATGGCTTTGTGAGATCGATGAATGTAATGAACAGTGGTTGATTTAGTTCACAGCATGTTTCTTGAAGCTGTCGTAATGAGAATAGCATATCAATGATAGACCAGGTCCATCGAAAGCCACACTTCGGAATAATTAGAGGTAGACTTGATCTCCCATGACTTGAAATCTGCGCAGAACAATTCTGGCAAATATTTTCCCAAAGATGCCCTGATAGTTGTTACAATCACTTTGATCCCATTGTTCTTGTGCAGTGTTATGATACATGAATCTTTGAATTAATGTGATACCTGTAGTTCTCGCCAGCAAAGCTCTATTAGCTGGTGTATCTGTAGCGTGAATGTTTCTTGCCCACTCCTGACAACCTCTTTTGTAATCCCGCCCTTACCTGGAACATTACTAGAAGCAAGTTCATTAACAGCAAGCACACTTCTGTTATGGTGGGAAATGTGTCCAGGTTGTCAACAGTTTACAGAACCTCTAAGGTGTTGTGGGTATCATCCGTCAGTTGGTCTCGCTTGAGTAAAACCCTATTTATCAGCTGTTTGTTATCAGTGATGATATTTTCCAGTTAAGGTTTTCAGTGGTGCACCTTTTTTAATTATTGGACAGCAGGCCTTCTTGATCCCTTGATACATGTTTATGATGTTCCCCTTATGATGTTCCCTTGATACATGTTTATGATGTTCACCTTATGATGTTCCATTGATACATGTTTATGATGTTCCCCTTATGATGTTCCCTTGATACATGTTTATGATGTTCCCCTTATAGCATTTTAAATGCGCTAGCATAACTGGTGTTCCAGAAGTCGTTCGCACACTGCCTGTTTGCCTTTTCCACATCCTTCCTAGCTTTTTTTCAGCTCACTGAGTTTTTTAAATAGCTATCTTCTTTGGACTGAGAGGTCTCGAGGTATGGTGAGATTTTTCCACATGGACTTCTAGTAATAAAATTTCCCCTGGTCTCTGGGTAGTGAGATCGGACATCCGTGTGGATTGTTGCGCACGTAAAATATCCCTTGGCAGTTGGAAATCGAAAAAGAGTAGCCTAACGGCGCTGCCAGGGCAAAATTTCGAGTTAAATATCTACCCAAAGTATTTCAGGATCCTCGCCGGTGCTACGGAGTTCGTGCACTGAGCTGAGATTCTCCGGACTCAGGCTTGAGTAAGGACACCCGTGTGCCGTCGTGATGTTGATCCGTCGACTGACTTCTTTCTATCAATCAAAGGCTGCAGTGTCTGGCTGTTTGCCACAGACCTGCCTTATCTCTTATGATCCACAGTGCCATAAACTCCTCCCGCTGTTTTATAAAGTTTCCTTAAGTATACCCCATTTTTCTCATGCTGTACAATTTTCTGATGTATCAATGAGAATGTCTTCAAGTTGCTGTTGGTACTCAAAACACTTATCAGAATCTTTGGTGTTTATAATATTAATCCTGGGGATAGATTTGTGTTTAGCTGTGTAGATTCTATTTAGTCTCAACTAACCCTTGCAACAACCAAAGAATGATTAGTATCACAGTCAGCACTGTGGAAACTATGAGTTAATGATGTTTGACTCAAATGTTGTCTCCGTGTGATGATGAAGTCCGGCTGGTGCCAATGGCCGGATCTTTGGTGTCTCCATTTATCCTTACGATGCTCTTTTGTTTTAAAAAAGGAGTTTGTGATACATAAGTTATTTACTGGCTCAATGCTCTTACAGTTTTTGTTCATTTTCATGCATGCACTGAAGCAGGCAAGCTAGATCAGTACCCAAGTGGCTGAGGGATACCCAGCTTGAGGCTGGCGGTAGCTCATCAGTGACGCCTGTAGATGTCTTTCACAGTCAGAGGCAACCCGTTGCGTCCCTGTCTACGCCAACTGACAAGGACTTATAATCAGTAACTGAAACAAAACAAGTTGCAGAAGCAATTCTCTAACTGTCCGCCTGTAGGAGCGTCCATCCTAGATAACTGCCGACAAAGAGGTTGTCAGGCGCAGAGATATTAGTCTTTCATTCTTCCAGCTTGAATTTCAATTATTCCGAGAAGTGAATTCCTAACAGCAAAAGCCTAATCCATGGTGTCTTTTTTCTTCCTGTTCCTTACCCTTCCAAATACGCGTAATAGTTTACCCCTGAGTGGCTCTTCCTCAGAGAGGCTAGTCTCCTTCAGGCCAGCAATATCAATGTTAAAACGATTGAGTTCGGCATCAATCACAGATGTTATTCTCATATCGTCAATATTCGCCAGATCAATGGCGTCTCAGACATATGGTTTTTATGTTCCAGGTTGAAAGTAGTAGTTTAAGGTTTCTATTTTCCTTCTAGTGTCTGGTGCATTCGTTTTACAGTCTGCAATTCTGATTTAGTCCTAGCCCCAAGAACTCATTGGAGCAGGCAGGCTGAGGCGGATTAGCACCAAATTGACTTGCGGAATGCCAAATTGGGGTGGGCTGTAGCTGACCAGTGACACCTGTAGACGTCTCCCACCGTTACAGGCAACCCGTGGCGCCCCTGTCTACGACAATTAACAAGGACTTATAACCCATATCTGTCTCTCGCTTTTATTCCAAGACCAGTTAAGACCAGGGATGGGGTTATACCTTTCCATTGCACACTCTGGGCTGAAATGTGGAGACCATGTTTTGCCCATGCAGATTGACCCCTCTCTCTGCATGCATAGTTTACTGCAGTGGAAAGGTAACACCAATACGTCTGGAACAAGACAAACTGCAGAAGCATCCGGATCAGCAAAGCAATGCATTAACTGTCCCCCTGTCGGAGCTTAGAGAACTTGGTGACAACTGGCAAAATCGAAGGGAAGAGACCAAGGGGAATACCGAGAAGTAAATACCTGGATGGCTTGGCCACGTGGCATGGTCGAGACAGGAACACGGAGCTGATCCACGACTCTGGTGATCGAGTGAGATGACAAAACAGGACCACCCACGCTTATCGGCATGGCACATGATAGATGGATGGATGTCGTAGCTTCCATCTTACATCTGCTGCCGACCAGGGCTTAGGACCTGATCTGCCTTGCCATGATATTTAGTCTGTGTTTTGCATTGTCTCGCACCAGGATTAGGCGTGTATCCTCCCAGTTGTGCACTAACGCCTGACGCCGTTGGCACGATTAGTGATGTCGGGTTTTGCTATCGCCGCCCAACATTCAGCGGTAACAGTAAGCAGGTAGTACCGTCTACTGTTATAAGGTAGCCCAGTCATATCTAAGATCTGACTACTGTGTGTGCGTGTACGTGTGCGTGTGTGTGTGTAATTGTGTATGTGTGTGCGTGTGTGTGTGTGTGTGTGTGTGTGTGAGAGAGAGAGAGAGAGAGAGAGAGAGAGAGAGAGAGAGAGAGAGAGAGAGAGAAACAGCGCCAAATCTGGGCATATCCAAATTTGGCCTGTAAAAGACAAAACCTGGACAAGGGTGGAATACACTATGACAATGGTGATTGAACAGTGCTTGGTGCCCGTCTCCATCGGAAAGACAATATCTGTGGTTCGCCCTGTTTTAATCTTTGATATCTGGGCAGCATTTGTCATTGTAAACCCGTAAGTTTAAATGATGAATTTAGCAGTTATCTTGAATTGCAGCGGCTAGAAACAGTATTTGTGTAGTGGGGCACAACGTGGATGAATACAACGGTTGGGGAGATAAACCAACCATGTCGGCACAAGATTGAATGTCTTGTGTTTGATTGTCGAATATGAATACTCCAAAGTAACAGTGATCATGTATGTACTATTTACAATATGCAGCAGAACATTATTTTACTTGATTATCATGTGACAAAGATGCAGTAGTGTTTGGGCTAGGAGGTGTATCAGATTGCTTGTGGAATTATATGACTGGGGTTTTGCCTGCAGTAAATCGTGGTGCTTGTCATACCATGGAAAGCGTGTGGTTTAATGCTACGTACCACCTACTGTGAGAATTTGTATGATGTCTTGTTGTGCTACATGAAGCGTAGTAATGGTGATTTATAACCGGTATACCAAAGGAAGAATGTAGAAGAGGGGAGATAGCTTGATATCTGCTGTTCATTCACAGAGTATGGTTGACATCAGTTTGTTGCTTGCTTGCTTGTGTTCGTTGGCTTGAGCTCCAACGCGAAGTCCTGTATGTCGGATGAAGGCATCCTGTTGTCCAACATCAGTGTGATGTCATACAGGACCTGAGGTTTGCGTGAGTGTCCGTTGTCCCATGTCTGGCTTATTGGTTTGCAGACTGGTGGTTCCTTGCCGTACAGGCAGACACTCTCCGACTTCGGAGGAATCGGCGATCCTACTGACTTTAGCCAGGACCCCGATGGGACCTGTTGCCCAGGACGCTCGACGAGGACGCGTCAATAATTCTTGGCCAATATATAACCCGGCCCTGGTGCCTTGGAAACACCTCTGCGTCCCACATCAGTTTGTAATATCAGCGGTGGTAAGGTGTATTTTGCTATACTGATGTTGTGATTATATGCAGTAGATTTGTTCAACCATGGGAATTTCAGGATTGAATAGTTTGTCCCAGGTCACATAAAATTCACATAAGGTAATGTCTTTAGAAGTAGAACATTATGCCAATTCACTTTGCTGACCTACTGGGCTAGAGATGCAGGTTAATGTGTGTGTATTGCATTTCATAGTTAAATATGTTTACAGCTGGACAGGTCAGATCCAATCTGTCTTCACTGATGAGAGTAGGATCTGTATGTGATAGTTCCACTGAATTGAAAGCATTCTGTAAGTGAATGCTGTGCTGCATGGGAAGGTAGTTTTCTTGAGAATATTGCAGTAGGAGGTGTTCAGTTCTAACAATATCTAGTGTGATCTCAGGATAGAAGTGGCATAGCTGCAGAGGGTGGTAAAGTATGTGATTTGATGATGCAACAGTGATTGTTGCATTTAGCATACAGGCATTTATTTCTTATGATTCATGTATGCATTGATTCACGTGTGTACTTAATCTGTAATGCAGATAATCAGATATATTGTATTTTTATGTTGCAGGAGGGCATTTGACTGAGCGTCAGAGCATTCCTGGGCTCATGTGGTAGTCCAGATATAAGACGACTTAAATGTGTGTTCCTGTCGCAACCGTTGCACGGTCTTTCTTACAAAGAGTTGTTGATGTCAAATTTATTTTGTGTGTCACGTTCTAATCAGCTTGGGGATGAGTTTCTGATTATGGTACTTGGGGTACCCTATAGACATGGCCGAGTGTGGCAGAATATTTGGTTGTGTATTGGGAACTACCCAATATTGATGTTTGATGTTGAAGTGCTGTTATATTTACTGTTGGATTTCACACGTCAGTGTCTGTATGAACAGTAGTTGTTCATGAGATGTGGAATTTACTAAATAAAAGAGCTTTTTTCATTGTTCTTTATTTGTTATTTAGTCTGTAAGTTCTAAGTTATACACCCTCTATTTCTACCACATCCTAACACCCTAATTTAATGCCTGGAATTGGATATAGTAGTCTATTTCGCAATATTCGACTCCAAAATCCCATTTCCGCTGCCTTCAAGCTCTTCCTATTTTTGTTCAATCACATCCCATACAGCAAGACATACACCAGTAGGAATCACTATCATGATTCAGGACCATTACAGAACGTCGCTCTCGTCAACAAGTGTCTCGATCTCAGGCTATGTCTCCCACCTCATGCACCCTCATGCACACGGTGTCTACAATACATATATCCATCTTCGTGCTTGCCGACCCGTGCCACTTGTTCCGGGAAGCACGTTTTCCGTCTCCGTGCTTTCCGAGCCGCTGTGGCATTTTTATATGGCTCAAGAATTTCAGTTTTTCCTCGTCTTTAGTGATAGGAAAATGGCTCCTGATTCACATTCGTTCGATTGTCAGATGAAAGTACAGTACAGTATGATTTAAATACAGAACGCACGTCCCACTTTGTGCCAGACGAACAATGTAACCCTCGATCACCCTCTAATCTGTGTGACAATTTGATGACTTCATAAATAAATTTCCGAGTCTATCACGTCTGCAGTAACTTGTCAACGCATGGCGTATTATTTGGCACATTACGAATTCATCACTTTCGTAACTGTTCCCGGTCGCTCATTGATTACAACAAATAAGCGAATCGGACCCCAAAAAAACAAACGCAATGACGTTAGACGTTTGGTTACTTTATTCATTCTTCAGATTTTGCATATTAGCCCGGACCACTGTAATACACACTACCAGAACTGACCCGTGTCATTCTCTTTTTCGTACTTACCTCATTTTAATAATCGACAATTCCCTCGCAGGTCACCTGATTTCAGATGTTGTGATGATTACCTTCCTTGGTAATATTTCAAATCATGTATTAAATCAACTTTTAAATCAACTTTATTTTAAAAGGGTCACAAATTGGGCACGCAGGCCCGTCTTACATTCGGCCCTTTCGATCACTCGTCTTTTGTTCATCAACATCATCATACATTTACATAGGAAGACAAAATAAACATTGCGCTATAATATTGATTATCTTAGCTGGTTATGAGTACTGGCAACATCATTTTATCGAATGTCTACTCAATTATTTTTGTCTTTTATCTTCCCATTTTTTCGTTTTTCATCTCGTCAGGTACATCTGCAGAATTCACACAACATAAAGTAAATTAACTAGATACATCCTTCAAACTGAAATATACACATGTTCACACGGTAATGTCTATTGTCTACCACGGTAATTTTAAGCTGACTAGCAAGACGAGATGCAGCGAAATATGCCAGGCAATAAATCGTGCAATCTATTGTTTATGTCTTCGATATTCAAATTGTTTTGAATATATATATATATAGGTTTGTTTCCAGGTCCGGTCAAGGATATGCACTACTGACGAGCTCAAACGAGAGCGAAACTCCAGTCTAGTGCTTCCATAGTGACGTGGACAAGGCTTTAGGTTCGTACCGGAATACGATCAGCGTTGACAGTTGTGGGTTGTGCTCAATGTTTAAATCTCAAATCCCGAAACAAACAAATAAATCAAAGCGCAGATAGTTGGGAGGGTTGGATAGTTGAGTTGATAGGTTGGGTGGATGGATAATTGAGTTTGGTGGGATAGGTGGTTGGACAGTTGAGCAGCGTGGGTTGGGTGATTGGACAATTGAGAAGGATGGGTTTGGTAATTGAATATTTGAGTTGGGTGGGCTTAGGTGTTGGTTGATTGGACAGAGAGATTGGTGGGTAGGGTGGTTGGATAGTTGAATTGGATGTACTGAGTTGTTGAGTGGTTGAATAGTTGAGATGGCTGGGTTGTGTTGTTGTATAGTTGATTTTAATGGGTTGGGTGATTGGATAGTTAAGTTGGGTGGGTTTTGTGTATGGTTGAATGTATGGATGGATATTGGACGGACCGACGGATATAGCCTCTTCTCGTGACATGACCTCAGAACCTCGTTTGCCTCTTTTGTATCAATCAATCAATCATGTGCCATGCCGGAAATTGTGGGCGGTCATGACTCGCCATATCACTCGATCACCAGCGTCGTGGATCAGCTCAGTGTTCCTGTCTCGTCCATGCCATGTGGCCAAGCCAGCCAGGTATTTTCCTCTAGGTCTTCCTCTTCCTTTCGTATAGTTGTGTATAATGTTCTAATTTCAATTGCATCTAACAGGCTTTTGTTGTTAGTGCCTCTGCCCATGCAAGGTATTCGCAATATTCAGCTCCAAATCATCTCCGCTTCCTGTAAGCTTCTCCTAATTTGGTCAGCCATATGCCATACTGCAGGACATATACAAGTAACAATTATCATCATGTTGCAGTTCCTTTGCAGAATGTCGCACTCATCACGCCGACAGATGGCTGGATTTCTGGCTATTTCTTCCGCCTTATGCACTCTCGTGAAATTATAGTAATAATGGTTAACGTTAGAAAGTATGTTTAACGATAGTTTAATTTAAGGCTACAGCCAAATCAGCGAGTCCCAGCCAGGCAAACTGGCTGAATGGCTACTAACACCCCGGCCAGGATTTTCCGGTTAGACATTGTAGTCTAAAAACTCGCCCGTTTTCAACCCAAAGCTGCAACAGTCGATCGCGTATAAAATCTAGTCCCTGATTCATTATTTTTGGAAACATAAAATACTTCACCGCTACATTTAGCCAACATTAAAGTAAACTTAAGGCAAAGACACTGCAATTGAGGGTTTTGATCTCGGGAAAGACTGTGTATTTGTAAATTAATTAAATATTGATTCGTTTGTGTTCACGGATAATAATTTGTTTTGTTAAATGTTCCATATCCCTTGCAGGACGTTGCAGTCAACACCAGCATTTTCCAGCTGCTGTTTATGTGCTAGGAAAATTTTACGTTAAATAGTTTGCCATTGCTTTCTGAGCGACCGGCTCGCATACCAACACGTTATAACACAACGCGACACGGTCTGCTGCACAAATGAGTCGCGGCTGCGTTTCTAACGCCTGGTAAGAGGCTCGTGAACCGCGTTCGCAAGCCTGTGGTCACGGAGCGCAGATAATAATTATGTGTGGTGAAATTCTACATCATGGAGCAACCAGAGGGGTAATCATGCAGTAAAATATGTACACGGCTAAGTAGTGACTAAATGTAAAAGGATCATAACGATGCAGTATGAGGAAGAACAAGGCATTCGACACTATACGGACAACGGAAGATGTCGCAAATGGACACCGACATAGAAATACGAGACATGTGCATGAATACGAACACGCTGTTCACCAATCCCCAGGGAACGTTATTTAATATTAACAGATATAGTGATTACTATGAGAAAGAGTATAATAATAATATTCTACTGGAACGAAATGGTTATTACTAAAGGTGAATAGGTATTTCAGCCTTAATAAAGTCGTAAACTTTTACAGTATGAATATGTCGTAATTTTTCACATTGTCGGTAATCCTACCACGTGTGATAAAGATCACTCACATTCAACGTGAACTATCGGAACCTACGTGAATCTAACTATGTCTGTCTTGGAGTGGGTGTATTTATGATCCCACTATAGGAACACTATCAATAGTGAATCAGTCCGTTAAACTATAAACCTTTCTAAATACAGCAGGTTTGAGTGACGGTTGGTCACAACCCAGGTCAAACTCTTCTTAGCAGATTCTTGTAGGACTATGTAGAAGTGTCAGTCATGTTGGACTAGAAATATGTCTAACTCATTGTTTGTTGACAATCAACACGACTATAGAGACAATAGAGATAGGGCACATGCTTGATGAATAGCCATGTAACATATGAGACTGTTAACGACACCATCTGACTAGACAGATGGGCAGTCTACTACAAACTACTCACACGAGGTTGCTGTTAACTTTGTTTGCAGGTTAGTGTGAAACCCCCCGCAGCTAGAATCTACACCCATCTACAACGACGCATCACCACCATCAATCTAATCGCAAAACTACATTTTACGAATCAACGGCGAAGCAATCCGTCACTTTTCATTCAGTAGCACAGTATCAAACTACTGAGCGTAATATTGCCAAGAAATCAACATACAGCTGAAAGATGCTGATGTTGACAGCGATGTCCTGTAAAGGATATGCCAAAAAAAACAAAAAAAACAGCACAGTATCAAAGTGATCCTATAAATGTATCTGTGTAAACATAAAGAAGGATATAAACCTTCCCCGAAAAGTAGTATTAGCACTTACTGAACATTGCATTAGTCAGGGTAGGTAATTGGACTCATATAAAGAAAATTAGTAGTTAGTGTCAAGTAATACCCAAACAGGAGTGGAGTGATCTTGCCATCGTCTACAGAGAGGAGGAGCAGAAGACAGGCCTGAGAAGACACTACAGCCGAACACCTGGATGTGGATGCTATAGTTAAGTGGCCGATATCCCCATCTAAGCCACACTAACTACTTAATCACGGCCAGAGCCGAGATACTGTCAAGGATTAAATTATAAAAGAGTAATTATTGTTCAATAGATATAACACAAGAATTTTAGTGCAGTTTAGGATTTCATACCAACATATATGTTTGTGATTAATATTCGTTGGTGTCACGTTAAATAAATATATCCTTAAAAGGATATACATTTTATAAACGTAACTCTTTGCCTTTAAGTACATTTACCAATACCATAACATAGCAGATCTATAGATCTAGTGTAACAGAGATCTAACTGTAACTAAAAATCTAAAAGTAATCTGTAATCTAAAAGTAACTAACTTTACTTTAGTGACTACTGTTCGCCTTAGCTTCCTTTGCCTGACTACTGTTAAGAAGTCTAAATCATCACTGGGATCTGTATTCTCATACAGTCTAGATCTTTACGAGCCATTTCGATCACTTCTTCGTCAGTGGATAGTCTTTCATTCAGAAAGTCTTCTTGTCACTACTTTTTGGGACGCAGAGGTGTTTCCAAGGCACCAGGGCCGGGTTATATACTGGCCAAGACCTATTGACGTCGAGCGTCCTGGGCAACAGGTCCCTTCGGGTTCCTGGCTAAAGTCAATAGGATCGCCGATTCCTCCGAAGTCGGAGAGTGTCTGCCTGTACGGCGAGGAACCACCAGTCTGCACACCAATAAGCCAGACATGGGACAACGGATACTCACGCAAACCTCAGGTCCTGTATGACATCACACTGATGTTGGACAACAGGATGAATTTATCCGATATACAGGACTTCGCGTTGGAGCTCAAGCCAACGAACACAAGCAAGCAAGCAAGCACTACTTTTTTAAGAATAACTCTGTCAATAGTCAGTGACCACTCTACAGTGACAAAGTGTGTGCAATGCACATATCCTTCCTCCTGCTGGGAAGCCCCTACCACTTCCTATAAGAACCAAGCTTTCCATCACCGTTGTTTCCAAGAGTCTAATATAACCCATTACTTAAGTTTCACCTGTTCCATGTCGAAGGGGTTACGGACCCAGTTCGTAATCCCGCATACAAGCGTTCGAAACACAGCTATGAGCGATTTCGCAGCAGACCACTTTACTTTAGCATTTCTGTGAAATGGTATGGCTGCGGATTGTTTAGAAAACACTGACAAACTACTAAACGTAAACTTGCCCAGTAATCACGAATAGCCAAAAATGTTAGGGGTGACTACTACGTCATGTAAAGGATATGCAACAACAACTTTAGTTTCTAATGCACTTTGCTGTTTATGAGCCATTTTGTTCTCTTATCTTATTTTCGATTTTCAGATCCTGTAGAATGTCCGGGTTATATCCGTCCTTTATCTTGAACACGATATTCTAAGATATGACCGAGCAGACGGTACTTGCTTTCTGTTAGCCCCGAATGTTAGGCGGTGCTTACCAAACCCGACACAACACATTGTACTAACGGCTTCGTGTAAAGGAGGTTACATGACGTCCTAGTGCGAGGAAACGCAACCTAAGACTAAATATCACGACAGGGCGGACCGGGCCCTAAGCTTTGGTCGGCAATTGACCTAGGATCAACAGGCGAAACCTTAGAGCATTGCTTTGTTGATACGGCAGCTCTACAGCATGTCTTGATCCAGGTGTATTGATGTTACCTTTCCGCTGGAGTAAACTAGGCAGGTCGAGAGAGGGATCATGCTGCATGTACAAACACATCGTCTCTATAATTTAGCCCGGGCTTCGTGCCTTAGAGAGGTATAACACCATCATACACACTATCGTCTGCCAAGACGGCAATGTGCCAGTCAAGAAATTGTCTGTAACATTTAAATTGAAAATCCCCGATTTTCTTCATTAGTAATAGCACAATGGTTCATAGAAGAGAAGTATGCATAGGAGGACATCCAGAATAGAGTAGTATACATTCTCTGAATAAAGTACACGTTGGAATTATAGCAACCTTAACGAGGATCAAACACATACCTCACGTTGTGCAAGGTGAACAATCTGACCGGCCATCCTCTAATCTAACTGTATAACAATTTAAAGAATTCAGAAAGATAGTTCCGAGTCTATCACGTTTGCAATTAATTTGTCAACACATCGATCGTCGTTTGGCACATAATAAGTTCATCGCATCCATAGATGTTCCCCGTCGCTCATTGTCGCTCAATGATTACGAAAAAACATTCAAATGAGACAAAACATGCAATGATATTAGTCGTTTGATTAAATTATTCCTTCAACGGCTCATCCCTTCCCAACTTCCCTCTTTAGCCCCCCGCCCCTCTTTCTTCATATTTGCCACAATTTAATTACTGAAAATCGTCTCTCAAGTCCCCTGGTATCAGATGTTGTTACAGCTGACTACCAGGATAGTATTTCAGATAATGTATTGAGTTTCCTCCCCTGATTATGTTAGCTGGTTATGACAACTCAAAATATACATTTTCTAATCTCTGCCTCATCATATTTCTCTTGAATCTTCCCATTCTTTCGTTGTATACTTTGTTTTTAAGTTCCAAAATCTTTATAAATTCGGCTAGAATACAGGTAACCAAGAACGATTGCCTGGAAGAGACTAAGAAAATAGAACATGATGCACGATAGAGACAAGAAAGAGACAAATTGTTCTTTGGTCAGGTCATGAAATTAGAAGTTGTAAAGAAGGTTAAGACGACAGGACAGGTCAGCGGAAAGACAGATAGGTAGACAGGCTGGAATGGTGGATGTATGGATGGATGAATGGGTGGATGGATGGATGGATTGATGAATAGACAGAGAGGCAGAAACGGAGATGACAGGGGGCCGGACGGACGGAAGGACGGTTGGGAGGGAGGGTTCATTTAATCCAGTGCGGTTGAACATATGGGTCCGTGGCTTCTAAGATGGCTGGTAAGTCTATTTTGGTTCGAAATGTTATTTGACAAATTGAGGCAAGGAATGCTTGGCGTTCTAGGAGGAGGATCACCTGCAATGGTGTTTCTGTCCAGCTTTTTCTTCATAGCACTTGTAGTGTTTGCTTCACAAGTGACTGAACCCTTGCGAAATGATGTACGCCACGGAAGTGGAAATCCAGCAATTAACTCAGGATAATGCTCGCCCGGCTGATGTGATTATATACACAGATGATTCGGTGTTGAGAGGCAGGAGAAGTGCCTGGGGGTTCTTAGCAAAAGCTAATGGTTGACGTTTGGTGCAGGAGAGCCTGGCATATGATACCACAACATCTAGCTTAAGAATGGAGGTGGAGGCCGTTAGTGCAGCTTTCCGCTGGATGGAGAATACGATACAGACACACATCGTGATTGTAACTGACTCAGAAAGAATGCTGAGTAGGGTGAGGACAGGCAAGCTTCGTGCAGAGTGGCTTGCTTCACTTCGGAAGACACGGGTGACAAGCATTGTCTGGATCTTTTCTCCAGGGCATACTGGTGTCCTGAGGAATGAACAGGCGGACAGATTGGCTGGCTGTCAGGATCTTCTATTAGGCTCGTTGGCTAACACATGTGAGACAGTACAACGTAATTCGACGTAAGACATAGCAACACAAGTTCAATGGATTTATTACCACATTAAATACATAACAATAGTTACAGCAATGTACAACATATAACTCACAACCACAATACAGCTCATAGGTCTGACGCTCACGATATCAGTCGTTCAGCTCACAACCACGGAGATTCACACAAACGCCTTGCTCTCGACACACACGTCCGTTCAGATGTCCAGTCCCAGCTTGGTCTGAGATTAACACACACACTGCCCACTGCCTCTCGTGGGGTCACGTGGCTTTGCGTGCGTCTGTCGTCAGCGCTGGTCGCGTGTCAGGTAAGAATCTCGCCAGCCGACAACTCTTGTCCGCCGGGTGCCGTAACGATGTTGCTGCACACTTAGGCTCTGACACTGGCTCTGCAAAACTTGGTGGAGTATTGATGCATGATAAGGCAGACGTGGTTGCGGCCTTGTGGGAGCAAGTGTACACCTCGGAGGAGCAAATGGATCACCATGGTCTGGCAAATATGTGACAGCGAGGGGAGACGAGGGGATCTGGCCGACGATCGACGCTCAGAGGAAAGGCTAGACGGACATGTAATCAGATTGCTACTAGTGCTGTTAATTTTGGAACTCTTCGCTGGCTGCTGAGGATGGGAACGTAGCGCTTATGGGAAGGCCCCGAATGCTGTGATGTCGGTTCCTAAATCAATCAATCAACTCAATTCCGCTGACCGCCTTAGGGGCGTTTACCACAACGCAGCTCGCCGTAAAAAATTCATCTAGAGAGACTGTGAACTGGCATGCAAGTCACGTGACCAGCCTATCGAATCTGATTCTTCATTAGTAGATTGTGGATACTGGGCATGGACGCTCAATCTAGGACATCAGTTTCTGGGATCTTGTCTTGCCATTTAATCTTCAATAGCTTCCTACGCCAGACCTGTGGAAGTGGTTTGATTTCCAAGCGTATCGCTGTGGAAAATGCTGATCTACCAAAAGGGGACTGGCTCTTATACTAGTATTATTAATATTTCTATTATTAAAGGGGAAGGTAATCCGTACTGAGATAGTGTTCGAATAATTTGCGATTATATGTATAGGGATTTGTGATATCTTTGATTTATTGTAAAAGATTGTTTCACAGCTAAGTTGCGGAGTACTTTAAGCTTGTTTTGTATAAGTCTTATCCTAGGCTTCAAAGTAGTGCAGCTTTACATAACAGAATTACGACACACACAGGACGTTGCGGCGATTAGCCTTCATCAGCAAACAAGCACATACATAAAACACAACATATAGTCACGGAGATCTCCTGTGACTACATTAAAACGTGACGACAGGACAAGAAGAATAAAATGATGAAAACATGAAGCAATGAAGAGAAAACGAAAATTTGAAAAAAAATTGTTCCTACTTACACCAGAATTCCGAAATTTGTATGTGTATGTCAACTATAAGATTGTTGCAAAATAAATACTGTAATGTTACTTTATGAATGTGCTTTTCTAGTGGTTTAGATAGTGATGATAGTAAGGAAATTGGTCTATAATTGTTCGGCAGACTATCGTCCAATGAGCCAGATTAAGAAGAGGAACACTTTAGAGAACTTGCGAGCTGATGGAAAATAGCCTTTGGCGAGACACTGATTATATACATAGGTTAGTGATGCACAGATCACTGGCGAAGCACAATGAAGAATCCGATTGCTGATTCTATCTAACCCAAATGACTTTATGTGTTTTTTTTAGGTTACTGAGGTAAGTGAATACTTCAGTGATTGTCATTTGCGGTATGCCGGAAAGAATATCCAACACATCGCAAATGGCAATCACTGGAGAGAGAGAGAGAGAGAGAGAGAGAGAGAGAGAGAGAGAGAGAGAGAGAGAGAGAGGCAGGCAGGCAGAGAGAGAGAGAGGGGGGGGGGTGGGTTTTTAAAATCATAACATAGATTGACAGAGAAATGAGAAATGTTTTACTTCCGGTCCAATAGAGTGGTTAGGTTGTTGAGCTATTGAGACCTCTGGTGTGCTTTTGCTTATGGATAAGTTTTGCTTATGCATTGTCCTCATTGTGGACTGGTAGTACATGGAGTTTGTGAGGTGAAGAAATTTTAGACGAGGAGATACCTAAGGGATTCCTAGTTTGGAGGGGCTAGCATCCTCTTGTGCTTTCTTTAGGAAGCCTTGAAATGGCTCGTTGTCCCCCACGTGAGGACCCCTACTACAAAAGCAAGTTTATTTCACAAAATTTATAAAGATGGAAGGCGTTGGGGACCACGGAAAGTTACCACGAGTCCTTGGGAATGATATTTCCTCTATAAAGTATATGGACTTAGACCAGTGAGTAGTTATTCGCCCTCATCAGATCACCAGCAGTCTATAAATAGATTAAGTATGTACAGAAGATAGGGTCTGTGACTAAACATACATAGAAATCTCTGGACAACAACCGTGTGAACATAATAGACATGATTATCACCTACATCTGGTACAATATACACTCAAATCTTGAGTTTCAGATAGCATCTATATTAGAACATACAACAATGATGCATGATATGTAGTTGTTATAACTCTTTCAGTTCACAAATAAAAAGTCGCTTAAAAGTCGACAGGGTCGACTTCATAACACCGGGTTTTATCCCATGTGGCTCGGTCTCTTTCCGCAGCGCGGAAAGCGTCGCATAAAGCACGAGCTCCGTAGCTCTAGCGACGACCCACAGGAGTCTCCAAAAAATTTAACTCGTGAACCGAAGGACGCGGCCCGGAATCGAACCCACAACCTTCAGAGCCCGAGTTAAACGGCTTGACCACTTCGCCACGAAGACTCGTTAATTCTCATGATAGAACATGGCAACTTCCTATGCATTCTCATGAAAGAAGTGTACAAAGGATTCACATGATATATTCAGAATGATGTGAGACTGTGCACACGAAGTTTACGAGATAGACTCTTAGCAATATATTGCTCAATGAAACGCTAATTGTGAAGTTAGCATTTGTCAGTTACAGTAAGCAATGGAAGAAGGGTGTGGACTGGAATCAATGCTTATATAGTTATCGCATCATCTTCCACTTTTGCCTTCTAGCGTCGTGAGGAGGAATCGTTGATGTTCCAGTGCCCAATGGATGGTAAGGATATTACCATTCCGTGTGATTGTACAGTGTCTTTGATTTCATCAAACCATTTTCTTCTTTGGTGTCCTCTTGCTCTCGTAGCAGACCATATTTGATGTAGAGTCAGTGCTGGTGATTGATGGAGTTGCATTATAACGAGATCGGCAAACCATTTGATCTTCTGCTTTCAATATATGCGCACTAGATGTTGATCCCACTGTCTGTCTGATAACATCTTTTCTGATTCGGTCTCGGATAGTTAAGTTGGCAGCTCTCATCAAGCATCTCATCTCACAGGAGTTGATGTTTCGTAAGTGTATTTTTTGAAATACACCATCCTTGTAGGTCTAGTAGATATAAAAACTAATAAATAATTGTGTAAATATATTTGAAGCTTGCATTAAACGGGCTGAACATGCCGAGTTAACGTTAGAGCTAAATATTCTAAGTTTAGTACAAGCCTTAATTACTTTTGATTTCCATATGTTTCCTAGCGCTTTGTAAGATCTTCTTACCTTTCATTTTCTTACTTTGATATTTGAATTCATTCTTCCATTAATGTCTACATTTCTGCCTAAAAAGGTGTAACATTCCACATTTTGACTTGAGATTTTATAAAGAGAGATCGGGTTCAAATCAATATGTTCACTAAGTGAATTTAACAACAGGTGCTAGACTCATGTTGCAGGATTTATTGTCTGATATATGTCACTGCATCTTATCAGGTGCATATTGCAGAGTTATATAACATTTGGAGTGGATACATGAAAAAATGATCTGTTATGTAAGTCCGGTTCAATATGGCGGATAAACTGATGAACTGTTAAAGTCTCAAGCGTATTTTTGCTTCTACTACGGTTTGCTTACGTGCTAATTTCCTCATTTTGGCCTGGTATTAGATGGCGTCTAAAGGTACGATGGTAAGGTAAGCAAGTCAAAAATGGCTGTAGAAAAATAACTAAAAACGATAACATGAAACCAGTTTATTTTTATGGATACACGATCCCTTTATTTCTCAACATAATTTCCACCAACATTGATGCACTTATCCCATCGTTTTATCAGTTCTCCCAAACCGGCCTCATAGAACTGAGTGCTCTGTTTTCTAAACCATGTTTTCACTTCCCATTCAATTTCGCCGTCATTCGCGAAATGTCTCCCACCATGGTTGGTTTCCTGTTTATGCTGACAAATGTTTGTCCCTTAAAGCGGTGCATAGCTGTGTAGAAAACTTACTAGGGTGAGTCAATAAGTAAGTCACACAGTTCTGTGGGATGGTAGGTCAATGGGAAAAAAGCACGCAGATCTATGCAGCCGGTTTGGGAGGACTGATAAAACGATGGGATAAGTGCATCAAAGTTGGTGGAAATTATGTTGAGAAATAAAGGGACAAAGTATGTATACTATTAAACTGGTTTCAAGTTGTTATCATCTTCAGTTATTTTTCTACAGCCATTCGTGACTTACTTATTAACGTACCCTCGTAGTAACGTTTACAGTCGTCCAACACATACTATTTATTCTGCCGTTGAACAGAAGACTTAGTGAGTGATGATTTTGTTGGATCATTCGTAGATTGTTCCGTAGCCCCGCGCCTGAGTTAAGTGTGTTGAGTGACAATGTGAGCAGTAATGTGCATGTGGACTGCTTTTGCATCTGTCCGCGGTGGTTTGCATTATAAACTGCATGTTCAGAAAAAAGGCGGATGGCCGGTTGCTAAACTAGCTGGTTGTGCCTTATACAGTAATGTGATGCAACTGCTTGTTTTCTAGAGGCTGCAGCTTCTTTTGGCGATGACCTCTAAAGCTAGTGGCGGACTGTTGTGTTGGCATTCTGGCAGCGGCTTTATGTAAGTATGTCTGTGCGTGCTGTTAGTTTATCAGTACTACTGTCTGTTCACTCGGGACAATGGGGAATATGTTGAACGACATTCCCTGACACATTATGAGGTGATCCTTTGCTTCCATTTCTAGAATCCGTATAGCTAAGAAAGCTGGCGTGATATGCTCTACGTATGGGGCAGTAATTATAACAAGATATTTCCCCCACACATGTATACATCAAGCATCACATAAAACATTATCTCAATGTCAAATATACGAAGGGGCTTCAAATGAAAACCTTACGAATTTAAAAATAAATATATTCTAAAAAAAAGACATAACAAATAAATGTATCGTTTTTGATGTAGTCACCACTGCCTTCAATGCAAGTCCTCCAGTACCGTTAAAGTGCTTGGATTTCTTAGAGAAAAATTGACTGGGGTCGTGAACAGCCCATCACAGAAGTAAAGCCGTTTTGAAACTCTCTACTCCACATATCACTTGCTGGACTGACAGACATATATCACCATACTCGACCTTCGTGTGCATTGAATTCCTATAGGTTTCACCCCTTCACTGCAGAAATGAAAAAAAAAAAAGAAAAACAGAACGCTGCCCCTCTTTGATACATGTAACAATTGGGGCGAAAATCTTTAAGCCGTCCTTATGACGTCACCGTGCTCGTCTGCACTGTGATGTCACGTGCTAAACACTCTTCACATCCTTATCAACAATATTGACAGGTTAAAAGACAGTGGCATGGTCATTGTAATTTCTATCACAATTTTATAGTTTTCATTTATAAAATTATATATATTTAATTATATATATATATATATATATATATATATATATATATATATATATATATATATATATATATATATATATATATATATATTCCATTGGCACCTTTCCGTCTTGACAGACGATAGTTTGGTACATTGTGCTTCAAAAAGGCTTAATAACTACGATCCATGACGGTGGCGAGAGTTGCTGGTAAGGCCAATTCTTGCTGAAAATGTTTGCCCACAGTAGGTGCATGTGAAAACATGGTCATTTCCACCATTTTGCACCATGTTACGTCTCTCACGCTCTGTATGTGCTTTATCTGCAATCATTTTCTTCTTTGTCTTTATTCCATTTCTGATAGTTGCCCTCCATGCAACACGTTCAGCGGCGACTTGCTCCCAATGTGCATTATCAATGCCTGTGTCAATCATGTACCGCTTACACACATCTTTGTATCGTAGTAGAGGCCGACCCTGAGATCTCCTACCCGTCTGTAATTCACCAAAAAAGATGTCCTTTGGTATTCTACCATCATCCATCCTCCTAATGTGTCCTATCCATCTAAATCTACGAAGACTGAGCATGGAATACACCGTCACACAACCTGATCTTTCCAATACTTCAGTATTTGTGATTTTGTCTTGCCACTTAATACCAAGTATTCTTCGCAGACACCGCATATGAAAGCTGTTTAAACGTTTCTCTTGGCGTGAGTAAGTTGTCCAGGTTTCACTGCCATAAAGAAGAGTACTAACGACACAGGCTTGGTAGACGAGGACTTTTGTTTTGGCAGTAAGCTTTCTGTTCTCCCAGACTCTTTTTGCTAACATGTTCATTGTTCTTGCTGCCTTGCCAATCCTGATGTTGATTTCCTGATCGAGGGATAATTTGCTATTTACCTCTGATCCTAGATATGTAAAATGGTCTACTGTCTCCAGTTCGGCGTCGTCAATAAAGATTGATGGTACACCATGTGCACCTTGTGACATAATCTGTGTCTTCTTTTTGTTAATTGTTAAACCAAATTCAGAACAAGCATTGGAGAATGCAGATATTAGATGTTGAAATTCTTCCTCAGAGTGGGTCGTAATCGCAGCATCATCCGCAAAAAGCAACTCTCTGATTAGTGCCCTGCTAATTTTGGTCTTGGCCTTCAATCTCTGAGCATTATAGAGGCCACCATCTGAGCGTGAGTGAATGTATATACCGTCATCCTGATCACGAAAGGCATATTTCAGTAAAAGTGAAAAGTATATCCCAAAGAGGGTGGGGGATAGTACACAACCTTGCTTAACTCCACTCTTGATTTCAAACTCTTCTGAAGTTGAGCCACCAAACTTGATTGTATCCTTCATGCCTGTGTGGAACGATTCCACAATGGACAGAAGAGTTGGTGGGCAGCCAATCTTCTTTAGTGCTTTGAACAGAACCTCACGACTGACCAAATCGAATGCCTTTATGAGGTCGATGAAGGCAATAAACAGTGGCTGATTGTGTTCCCGGCATTTTTCTTGCATCTGTCGCAATGAGAATATCATATCAATGGTAGACCGGTTCTGACGGAAGCCGCACTGTGATTCGGGGTAGACTTGATCTCCCAGAACTTGAAGTCTGCGCAGGACAATTCTGGCAAATACTTTCCCAACAATACACAGAAGTGAGATACCCCTATAGTTGTTACAGTTGCTCCGATCTCCCTTGTTCTTGTTCAGCGTTATGATGTTTGAATCTTTGAAATCCTGTGGGACTTGTCCTTCTCGGCAGCATAGCTCTATTAGCTGGTGGATCTGTAGAGCGAGTGTGTCTTGCCCACTCCTGATCACCTCTATTGGAATCCCATCCTTACCTGGAGGCTTGCCAGATGCAAGCTCATTTATAGCACACTTAACTTCTGTTTTAGTGGGAAGTGTGTCCAGGTGGCCAAGAGTTGGCAAGGCCTCTATAGCGTTGAGGGCATCGTCCGCTAGCTTGGTTTCACTTGAGTAAAGCTCTAAATAGTGCTCGAACCATCTATCCATCTGCTGTTTCTTATCAGTGATGATTTCTCCAGTCAAGGTTTTCAGCGGTGCACTTCTTTTGATCATTGGACCACAGGCTTTCTTTATCCCTTCATACATGCGTCTGATGTTTCCCTTATCACTTGCGATTTGAATGGACTCACATAACTTGATCCAATAGTCATTCGCACACTGCCTGGCAGCCTTTTGTACATCCTTCCTCGCTTGCTTCAGCTCACTCAGAGTGTTACGCGTTGGTCTTTCCTTGTTTCTTAAGAGAGCTATCTTCTTTTTATCAATCAAGGGCTGCAGTATCTGGCTGTTTGCCGCAAACCAGTCCTGCCTCTTATGATCCACAGTGCCGTAAACCCCTACCGCTGTTTTATAAATAGTTTCCTTAAGTTTACTCCATTTATCATTTACTATACAATTTTATGATGTATCATTGAAAGCGTCTTCAAGTTGCTGTTGAAATTCAAAGCACTTTCCAGGATCGTGAGTGATAGTAATATTAATCCTGGGGCTAGATTTGTGTTTAGCTGTGTAGATTCTCTTTGGTCTCAGTCTAACCCTTGCAACAACCAAAGAATGATACAGATGCAATTTAATCAAACCAACTCATTGGACAAATGGCACCAATGCTAAAGAACAAACACATATCAGTAGATACTTTTTTTAAAAGCACTCTACAACGCACACTTTCTACCAACTCTATACTATCAGTGCCAAACCTGGACAATGGCAGAAACAGAAAAATATATTACGACAACGGAAATGAGGTTCCTGAGAAGAATACATGAAAGAGTTTATTCTTAGGAAAGTTCTCATAACATCTCAGAGATTCAATGTACGAGGGTAAGTTAATAAGTAAGTCACAAATGGCTGTAGAAAAATAACAAAAGATGATAACAACTTGAAACCAGTTTATTTTTTATAGATACACTGTCCATTTATTTCTCAATATAATTTCCACCAACATTGATGCACTTATCTCATCGTTTTATCAATATTCCCAAACCGGCTGCATAGAATTGTGTGCTCTGTTTTCTAAACCACGTTTCACTTCACATTCAACTTCGGCGTCATTCGCGAAATGTCTCCTGCCAAGGTGGGTTTCTTATTTATGCATACAAATGTTTGTCCCGTAAAGTGGTGCATAGCTGGGTAGAAAATGTTACGAGCGTGAGTCAATAAGTAAGTCACACAGTTCTGTGGGATGGTAGGTCTGTGAAATAAAGGGACAATGAATGCATAAAAATAAACTGGTTTCAAGTTGTTATCGTTTTTAGTTATTTGTCTACAGCCATTTGTGACTTACTTATTAACTTACCCTCGTATATTTAGTGTTCATGGGATGTTAATTCAGGGATGAATGAGGGATGATGTATATATGTTTCTGACAAACCAAATACAACTAGACTGTTGAATGCCCAAGACAAACACTATCTGTTTGATCTATATGTCGAGGAAGGCATGTCCCACTTAATAAACCGAATAATTATCCCCCCTGTGCCGAAGACACCACTCTATCTTATAACCGGAAGATTCGTAAACCATCAAACAGTTCATACGTGAGAATGCCCTACCACCCTGTGCCTCTTCACTACAAATCCATGAATCTGACCTGGGTAAACCCACCCTGTTTATGCCGCCCAAAATACATAAACTAAACCACCCTGGACGTCCGATAGTTTCCGCCTGTTCATGCCCGACTGAACTGATCTCTGCATTTCTTGACAGCATTTCCAACCTCTAGTTGCGAATCCCCCGTCATATATCATGCGATACTTAACTCACTCCATCTGACTCCTGGGAACACATACAGACTATTCTTAATGGGTGTATGTTCTCTCTATACTCGATTCCTCACGCTGATGGCCTCACGCCGCTACAATTCTTTCTGGATCACCGCTTAGATCAAGCCATCACTACTCGTACACTTGTTAAACTCGCTGAATTGGTCCTCACCAATAATTCATTTGCGTTCAATGGCCACTACTTTAAACAAATCAGTGGGGTCGCCATGGGTACGAAAATGGGACCCAGTTCCGCGTGCTTATTTCTTTGACATTTGGAACACCAGATTGAACTCAGCTATGATGGTCTTCTCCCTTCTTGTTACCGACGCTACATTGATGATAGCATCGGCCTCACTGACATAACAGACGCGGAACTAAACCGCTTCATCAATTATGTCCAGAATTTCCATCCGTCGAACAAATGCGCCATATAAATGTCTACCACTTGAGTCAATTTCCTTGACACCACAATTAATATAACTCCTACAGGCACATGACCTCCGTGTACTACAAACCCACGGATGCTCACGGTTTACTCCTATACAGTTCATCCCACCCGAAATGGTGCAAAGATGCTATCCTATATTCCCAGCTACTCCGTCTTCGTCACATCTGTCATGATGATAATGACTTCCTAGAGAGAACCCATGAAATGTTAGACTTTTTCCGTAGACAGGCCTACCCAGAGCACATTCTGTCCACAGCTTTCTGTCGCATAACACAAGTCTCACGGGAAATGACCCTTGTCAAGAAATCGCGACCTTCTAACAATGAACCTAAATTTATCCTCATCTTTCATCCACATGCCCATATCATCAAGCATATTTTTCTCCGACACTGGTCTATCCTGAGATCCGACCCAACCATTCGTGCGGTGTTCTCGAACGGCTGTGGTAAGTTAAAAAGAAATGAGGATGGGATCCCCAAATTCTAATAGTCAACTGTTTAGAGAAACTGGAAAATGGCTCATTAAGAATCCGTAGGGTTGAATGTGATCTATAGTTGAAGTTTCTTTACAGAGGGCCAGTAGAGCCCCGGAAGTTCTCAGCACTCCGATACGGGAAATCTTTCCCGAGAAGATCTGAGATACTTGTATTATTCTGGCCACATGTGGCTCCACTCTTAAGTTATAACTAATGTAATTGGTCTAATTAGCACCCTAACTCAACAAGGAAAACTACCAACACCTTGATACACATTATAATACTGTAATGAGATAATATAGTGGTGGGTTCCTGTGTATGTATGTTAGAGTGACATATGGTATCAGATACACTATTCAGTATAACACCATCACTGAGATAAACCAATCATTAGCAAAATAAGGAATTAAAGTTCCAAACTCTCTACTAATATTAAGGTACACGGTCTTTGATTTATAAATGGCACTAAACCAAATGTGTCTCTGAGTTCATCACATCAATAATTTATTGTCCAGAATGTCACACCTACTCCTACTATAATTGTTCTTGGTGCACTCCTAATGGGACTCGAGCAATGTTCTTGAAGGTATGAGTCTACCGATGTAACTACTCTCGTTGTAGATCCTACGTGGGATGATGTTACAGGGGGTATCTCGTTTCTATATGGTCCCGGATAACACAGACTATACTGACAGGTACTTAGCTGTTCATTCCTGGGCTGTAGGTTTGTGGCATAGGAGAAGCAGTTGAGGTAAAATGATGCTGTTCCTCCAGAATGACCACCATTAGCATATAGGTCTCTGCCCAGTTTATGCAATCAACATAACCACCACCCGTGAGAAATAGGACCAAAAACCATATAGCTATCTCACCTAAGAGCTGGGTTAGGGGAAAAATATAAGCGAAGGGAGAAGGGATCCTTTTCTTAGCTCAGGGTAGTCCAGCCTGGCCATCCTGTGTGCCTGATGTTATTCTATAAATATCAGTTGGAGGTATTCACCTTACCTACTGGCACAACATGTCCTCTTCTTTCAGGCGTTCTGCAGGCTAGTCCTTCTCTTGTCAGTAGAACGATATGAGCCCATTGCCTTGTCAATGTTTCCTTCTTCCGGGAAAATACCCGCCTAACCCTGTCTCATATATAATTCCCATATACATCAATACACATCTAAAATCTTACAGTGTAGGATTTAGAAAATTATCATTCACAAATAAAACATATGAATTATTTTAACACAAAATCATATAGAGTCAGAACACACAATACACTTTAGAACATAATTTTCCAGACATAGAATATAATGACTATCTCTGAAAAAGGATCATGGTAGATTTGTTATAAAGTATAGATCGTCCCTGGAGACTCTGAGAAATAGTGAATGAGAAAGTGTATCACTCATCAAATATATGACTAACGCATCAAAAGATTCATTACGAATTCTCCATGCCGAGAAATGGCTTATCTACTCTTCTGAATAGTTTCTCTACATCAAGAAAGTCTTCTCTATCTTCTGAGCTTGTATCTAGATAGATATATATATATTCCTTATCACAAAGAACAAGTGATCTCTCTAGAAGACATCTGTCTGTTAACCTTATCCATTTATAGATGTAGAGGCATATTGATTATTAATTACCTTCACTCCACAGGACAATTTTATATCCACACGCATATGAAACACTTCCTCTCTCTCTGGCTCACATTGTAGAAGACTGGCACGCTAAGTTCCTCTGTAACTTAATTTATCTCCTACCACGCCACATTATTCGTCTCCGACAAATCCTTACAAAGAATTTCCCTCGTCGTGACAATGACTCATTCCACCAGCACCCATCCAAATTACCGATAACAATTCATGTTTATCTTTATAGTTTTTCCCTGGAATGAAACAACAGCGCGCTCTGACTTATTCTGTTCCGTGAAGGTGTCGGGTTAATGAAATTGCAACAACGCGCTTGGTACTATCCTTCCGGTGTAGGTGTTCCCAGTTGACAGGTGACAGGTACCAGATTACTTTTGGGAACGGCTAAAGCCTTTGTTCACACGATCGCTGAATCATACTGCTTTCCTTCGCTGTGTGGCTTAAGTTTGGAAACTTAAGAAGCTGCTTGCTGTCTGTCCGTTCAAATTGAATACCATTGTCTATCTATGTTCAACATTATCTATGGTGCGTGCATTATTCGTTACATGAAGATGGGTACTGAGACATTTGACATGTCACAACGGCCCTGTCGGATAAATAGTTGATGGCTCAACCCCAAAGAGATCAAGTATCCAGAGTTTCTCTTTCTCAATGTGATCCTGCCCGTTAAAATTAATTTAGCTGTTACTGGCTCAATGATTTGAGACTATGAAATAGAGTTTTGGAGAACCAAGGAATACCTCAAGGGAAAAATGACATTTTTACTGAGCATCCCAAATGTCCTTAGAGACGGTTCCTTGCCTCTCCTCTACCAACTAAATAATTAATCTAGGGTAATTGCTTACAACAATTTTACTATGACAAGATAAAACTCAAAAGAAAATAACCCGTAATTTTCATCATTAATTATATCTATATAAATGAAATGGTTGCATATACATGTAATAACATACAACAATCAATGCAGTACAATTACCAGATTATGTACATATTCCTCTCTAACTAATTATCTATCTCCTGGCTGTGCCACTGTATCATACATGGTCCTCAGAGTTGCATCCATTCTTAATTATAAATATTGGGCCTCTTCTGCTGTCCTAATCTGTGGACAGAAACTGGGTACACCTCCTTGGTTTCCCATTCAGTCAGGGTAGAATATTCTGGAGAGTTCTTTTATTTTTTTCCCCGGTTTTATTTAATCTTTTGGCTCACTGCGTTTCTTCCACCTATACCTAGGAAAAGGATATGTGATACATGTCCTGGAAAGGTGGTGAAGATTGGCAGGAAATTGCTGTGGAATAGTATTTGGCCTCACTATCTGAGCTGCCTCACTCAGTTAAGTGGCTACTGCATTCAGTCAAGCTGCTACAACTACTTTCACAAAGTGCTGCATTCACAAAGTCAGGTCTGGATAATGACCACTACCTGAAATTTTAGCATCACATAATTCTAATGATATCATAAATATGACATTAGCAATGACATATAAAAGCCTAAGAACCAACAAGTGAAAACCATAAAATGAATCTTGTTCTTAGAAAAAATAAACATAATAGAAAGATAGTCTTGGTGTTCTCAATTAGTTATCACCAATATAGTAGTTTACTCTCACTCCAATCTTCCACTATCAGGTGTTCAAGGTTTAACTTGCAGATGTAGTTTCATCTTCACCTATGCCTGTCCTCAGGTCTATAGTTTAAGTAACACCTTGAGTGATTTGGAATTTGACAATTATGTTGACCATTCTCTTCTGTACCTAGTTCTGTTCTCTACATCTTTTTCTATTCAGGAAAAAGGGTCTCATTCATTAAAGGCTTTTAAAAATCAGTCCCCATTGTAATGAGTGTTTATGTATAAGCAACAAGCTGACCCGGCCCTGCTTCGCACAGCCCCTGGCGGGGATCTGTCTGTCTGTCTGTCTGTCTGTCTGTCTGTCTGACCCGGCCCGGCTCCGCCCAGCTCCTAGTGGGGAGCATCTCATTTAATTCATATAAGTAGTCATATAAGCTTCCGTTCCCGTTCCCGACTACCTATCTGTCTGTCTGTCTGTCTGTCTGTCTAACCCGGCCCGGTTTCGCCCAGCCCCTGGTGGGGAGCATCCCATTTAATTCATGTAAGTAGTCGTATAAGCTCCCGTTCCCGACTGTCTGTCTGTTTGTATGTCTGTCTGTCTGTCTGTCCCGACTTTGCCCAGGCCCTGGTGAGGAGCATCTCATTTAATTCGTATAAGTAGTCATGTAAGCTCCCGTTCCCGACTGTCTGTCTGTCTGTCTGTCTGTCTGTCTGTCTGTCTGTCTGACCCGGCCCGGCTTCGCCCAGCCTCTGGTGGGGAGCATCTCATTTAATTCATATAAGTAGTCATATAAGCTCCCGTTCCCGACTATCTGTCTGTCTATCTATCTGACCCGGCGCCGCTTCGCCCAGCCCCTCGCGGGGAGCGTCTCATTAAATTCATATAACAAAAAAAAATTAACTTAATAATGTCCTTCCACACACCATATGCTCTCTTTCACACCACACACGCGGCCATCTAAAAACGTTAATTGTATACAAAAACAATGTCCTTTTAGTATTTTAACAGGCGTGCTGGGTGTATGGTGTTTGTGTAGGGCTGTTTAACACGGCGTTTGTGTGTCGAATCGGTGTGCAATGCATTTCAACAAACTACAAAATATACTTACATATTATGCATAAAGTATGAACAAAAACAAAATTAACGTAAGAATGTCCTTCCACACACCATCCATTATTTTTAATCAAAAATGTTTTTAATCACCTACATCTGGGAAGGTTAACCCGGTCAACAAATGCCCGCAGAAGTCGGATGTGTCGGCCTAACGGCGCAAGAACGCAGCTCTGCTGTAAACAGGCACAACGCAGTCACGCCCGAAAGAAAACCTCCGGATGAACGCAGAAGAAGATTCACCTACATGACTGTAGATAACTTCTTTGAATATAAAAAGATGGGTTAGCAAATTTTCACTATTTAAATAGATGCATTATTTTTATGAACACTTTGAAAATGCCTTAAAGATTTTATTAGTATTTATTATAACGCACATGCTTGTAAATAACTGTAGAAAAAGAGTTTATAAACCTTTGATAACAATGCAACAATCTATATATAAAATATATAGCAATGCTATTAAAAGTTATGCCCCTTGATATAACTTTTCTTGAGTTAAATCCCCTCGCTATGTATAAATGATAATGTAAATTAAAATATTAAATTTTAGTAAGTAAATAGCTGTTTGTACACTAAAAAACTATGACAGTTGGCTGCATGTGAATGAAAGGAAAGCATGTAGAAAATTTCATCTCAATCGGATGGACCGTTTGCGAACGCATCAAATACATCCGGATACACATTTCTTTTTATATATATAGATATAAGTACATTATGGTATCCATTCTTGTAAAGTATTCAGGTGACTTCTCTTTTTAGTCCAAAGTTTTACGGAGAGTATATTCCCCCTCTTCACCGTCTCTATACTAAGATTGTACTTCCGCTATCCGCATCATCATTCTCATTATAATCATTTCATCATCATCATGATTACATTATTATCATTACCATCAACATCATGCTCATTATAATCATTACATCATCATCATGCTCATTGTAATTATTACCATTATTATCATAATCATTACAGTCATCATCATCATCCTTGTAGTACATTATTATCATTACACTAGACCATATGTGTTAACAGGAGTGACATGAACTACAAAGAGGGGTTGTGCTTAAATACAAACACAGATGCTGGCAGTCTGCGTAATGAATGATATTGGCTTGTGTCAGTGCTTAGCGCACAAAACCAGATGATTGTAGCATGAATGATATTTTATACAAATGTTGTTATGTACTGGAGTGTACTAAATTATTATTTAGTTTATGGGTTACGCCGAACCAGTTCTCCGGTGATAGTCATGACATATCACATCAAGTTGCCGGCTATCCTGAGATTGACTGTTGGCCTATACTCCCCCTCTCTCTCAGCCTGTAACTTCACTCACTCACTCAAACTCCTCATGCATCAGTCGACATATCCATCTTTGCATATGGGGTCAATTCACTCCTCTCAGACATCATTCATATGTATGGATGATCATTTCTCTCATCTATCAGATATCATTCATATGTGCATGGAAGATCAATTCTCTCATCTATCATCATTCATACTTGCATGTAAGATAAGTAGCTAGACTTATGTGATTTCCCAATGATAACTTAAAATGTTTACCATCATTGATATTACAATGAAATATCTCCTTTCACAATCACTCATCATACACATCATATCTGTAGGAATGACATCATGCCTATGTAGGTGCTTTACACAGAATACATTCACAGATTCAACAAGAATGACATTACAATGAAATCTCATCCCTCATCAGAAATTATAATATTTCCTGATTGATAATTAATCATTCATACTGAAGTGTTTTACAAATGATACATTCACATCTGTTTACAATAATGAATCACACATGACAGAGATTTATGTGATCATTAGACATAATTATGAGATTCTCAAAGGATACTTCCTCATGTGTAGCAATAATGAAAATACACAGGGGTCCCTACATTGTCTCATGAATTTATGTGATCTCCTCAGTCTACATTCAGGCAGTATGAATCTTAACCATTCTAGCATGCCGGTTGACTAAGTATTATTGTGTGGCACAAACATTAATTCCATATGTTTACAACATTGAAAATACATTTGACTCACCGCATGGGTGCTTTACTCAACACACAAAATTATGATCCCTATAGAATCTATTTGGTTCTCATGTGTTCATGAAATACCAGAAAACTATTTGTTTGCCCATGTGCTCATGTCAAAATTAAATCTACTGACTAATTACACATTACACTAATTTTCTATCAGTGCTGGCACATGTAAACTAGTTTTAAATCCTAATTTACTCACCACTCTAAATCATTACTGAATGAGTTGACTACTCAAGAAATATGTACACTTCAGTCTAATGCTTAACATCACTAAGTTGTTTAGCTGGGAGAAAATAAAACACTGTAGTTTTCTCCTAATGTACAGTATAATATTATTTAGTTTCTACTAGATTAAATTCTTAAGAACTCACCATTCTAAATCATTGTAGATTGAGTTGCTTAAGAAATAAATGTACAACTTGGACTAATGCTTATACATTAAATCAGTTGTTTACTTTGGGAGAAAATAAAACTCATTATGGTTATTCTTAATGGACAGTTTACCCATAGGCTATGAGAACTGAATATATTATTTAGTTCTTACTAAATTAATTTAAGAACTTCCCACATGGTTCAACAACAAGACGACTTACCAACTCTTCTTCTGGGAAAAAGACTCACAACTAATCTAAGATTTAAATTAATTGTCATATTCACCTCACCCGAACAAGACGGCTTCACAACACGTGTCAACAGTTGACATCACCAAGAAGTAAGGTCATAGATTTGGTTGTTTCCAAATACTGGCTGCTGGATGTATGGTCCTTCTTCTCTTTAGACAATTTTATCACTTAGTCGTGGTGAGTTAAGAAGCTACCATTCCGCAGGCACATCTTGGTTTGTGACCAGTCGCTGTTCTGTTGGTACAATGAGGCCGGAAACCGATTGTAGCTTTTTATATCTCAGCTTTCTCCGTTTCGTGTTTTTACTTTCCCGTGGACCATGAGTCTGTCCTTGTAAAATATGGGATTTTAGTAATATGAAACAAACGTATTATTGTTGGTAGTGAACTCTGATTTTGGCCTCATGGAAATAATTAACGCGATGTTCCGTTTGTGAAAATACAATATATCACAGGCCCTATGGTTATTTTCCGATAAAACAAGAGTTTAAAGCACAATTTATGTTTCCCTCCTGTCAACAACGAGCTGTGTTAATTTTATTTTGCATGTTTTATTTCATTGTTTATCTGTTTGTGTTGTCCGGTCCTTAACAAAGGTTCTTAGAACCGAAACGTCGGGTAGTCCTTTGCGTTCTACATTACTTATTTTTATTCTATTACTCCGTTATTATATATTTATTTATTGTTTCTGATTTTGAATGTTTTCACCTGCGTATGGAGTCCTTTGTAAGGTACGCAAATTATAGTTAGTTAGTTAGTCGACAGATAATCCTCATTGCATATCGAACCATTCAGTCCATAAGTGCTCGGATACCCTCCTCAGCAAATCCCGCAGCGTGTAGCGGTTAACGACACCAGTTCTGTGTTGGTTTATCAATCTTCTTTGGCTTCCTGTGTAGTGTTCTTGTTTGGCCACACCTATTTTAATTTGCTGTTCGCGCAGTCTGACCATGGCTGTAGATTCACAGTCATCATTTGGTTCTCGCAAAAGTCTTACTTCTCGTAGAGCATTCAGAATGTCAGCCTGGTCCATGGAGCATCCGCCCTCCACAGTAGCCTTATCTGCGAGCTTGTCAGCCCACCCATTGCCTTGTACTCCCGCATGCCCTGGCACGAAGATGAAACTAATCTTTGCCAGCCGAGACCACTCCAGAGACAGCACCCAATCTCTTCGGATCCACCCCATCTCTATCCTCTCGAGAATGCTCATTGAGTCCCTAAGGAAACATGCCCTAGTGAATGACTGTGTCTTGAGCCATGTTATTGCTTTACTTACTGCCATGACTTCCACAGTCAGGCTACTTTTGGTCTTAAAAAAAGCACTGGAGTCCTCCTTCACAATTCTCCCTCCGGCATGAGCCGTAAAGGCCCATGAGCTTCTCACATGTCGGACTACCGACCCATCTGTGTAGATGACAGCATCACCGTCTAACGAATTCTCGAAAATCAACGCTTATGCTTCCGCCTCCACAGAGGCCGGATTTTATTGTCTGCATTGTATGTCTAGTTGGATGCAAACAGAAAAGGTCGTACATAAATCTGCTAACACTTGTACACACTCCTCGCCAGGTTCTAAGTCCTCAAGTGCACATACCTGTTGAAGAATGTTTTCGGCTTGACCCATCCACGACCTTCCTCTTTTTAACCTACTGCCCTTCACATTCCTAATTTCACTATGCAGAGGGTGTTGTGTGTTTGCGTTAACTCTGAGGTAGGCACGTGCTCTGCAAATTTGTAATCTGTCTTCAATGGCTGAAAAATCAAGAAGGTAGGGCATCGTCCTGCACGATGTATCTCTTGTACATCAAAGAATAATGCGCATAGCTTCGTTCTGTATCCTTTCCATCCTTTCTATCTGCTTATGGCTGAGAGTCAATATCAAAAACAGACATGACTAGCCCCTCGTATAGAAGACATGGATGGCGCTGCTCACGGTTTGCTGCCGACATCACCCGCATCGCAGCCAAACTCCGCTTTCCATTTGTTATCATCTAGGCTAAGTGCTTATTATAAGCAAGGCTTCGATAAAAACGTATCCCAAGGTAATTTATTGCCTGCGTTATTTCCATAGTCTCTGAACACAGATTTACAGTTGGTGTTGGAGTGTTAACAAAATGGTTATTCAAAGAGAACCATGTCACTGTTGCCTTTGTTGGGTTGACCATTGCCCCAGCTTCAACACACCAAGTACTTACGAGATTGAGTTACACAGCAACCTGATCTCTATCCTTACCCTAACGATACACTAAAACATCGTCTGCATATGACAGTGTTCTCTCAGGTCCAGTGATCTGCTCGCTGGTGATCCGTACAGTGTAGGCGTTGAACAGCACCGGAGATAATGGTGATCCCTGTGGTAAGCCAGGATATATTATTGTTGGCTCCGAAGTCCAACTGCCACGTCTGAAAACTACTTTCCGTTGGAAGACGGCTGCAGCGATCCAACTAATGAGGAAAAGATGTATCTCGATCTCAAGAAGCTGAAGCATTAAGAAATCCAATGATACTCTGGTGTACGCATCCTCAAGATCAATCGCTGCAGCAAAGGTTTCAATGCCTGAGTGGAAACCTTCATAGACGTCATGGGCAAAAACTGCTGCATTAGTCCAGGTTTCTCTTTTGGACGGTACCCTCCCAGGGTAGGTGGGGGGGGGGGGGGGGGGGGGGGGGGGGGGTTATTTTTTTGAAATAGCTTACTTTTGTGTGCATCTCTCTTTCTAAGTGTATGCAGGGACTAGGATGGGCATTCTTGGCCTTTTGCCATTTCCTTACAGCACTGCGCTTATCCACCCAGGCCTTCTCCACCTCAAAATTCCACCACGGTGGCTGCTCCCAGCTTTTTTTCCTGCCCTGAAGCTTTCTGCGCTTGTCGCGCCTTATTTTGCTCACCACATCTTGACCTGTACTATCATACTGGAAAGTCTTGACCGTTGACTTGTGCTGCGTGGTTCTGCCTTTATCCACCAGTATGCTTCAAATGTGGTGGTCGCTGTCATGGTACCCTAGGACACCCCATCTACACACTGTAGTGAGTGAAGGAGAAACCAGTGCCAGATCAATAGCACTGTCTTCATCACCTGGACGGCTTGCTGTTCTGGTGACACAGCCACTGTTGATACAATCCAGACCCGTGATTTCAAGTGCCGTTTCGAGCTCCTCCCCCTGTGTGTTGGAGGAATTGTTACCCATGATCTTCCTTTAGTGTTGACATCGCCACAGAAAATAATATTTATCTCGTGACCGAGTATGCACTTAGGCACTGCCACTTCTGGGAATCCACACTCGCGTTGCGGGCATAAACATTAACTAACACGAATGGTAGACCAGATTGAACTCTAACTGCCTGTATTTGTATGTCGTCATTGTCCCAACTGGACATGTCTAGCTCTGAAACCACCATACTGTCGCGATGTTCATAGACTATACATTATGTCTGTGTTTAGTATCTCTTCCTTTCCTAGGCGCTAAATATACCTAGTTGTTTGCATTTGATGCTATCAGTGGAACTAAACAATGTTTCAGAGAACGTACCGACACAACACAACCATGAAATTAATATCAAAGCGAGATTGTTTATCGTCGCGAGCTATTCACGCGACATTTGATTCCATATGATTATAATTTTCTCGCTGTCTATACTGCATTGAAAAACAAGCTTTCTATACCTGACTGCACAGCAATGAGAACTAAAAGGTTACGGTTTCAAAGGGGAGAGGAGCGATTTCATTGTAAGGGTTTTATTCTGTATGGCTCGGTCTCTTTATCACAAGCCGGCCTGCCGAAAGCGTCACATAAAGCAAGGACTCCAGCGACTATACCCAGGAGTCACGGAGAAAATCACATAAAGCAAGGACTCCAGCGACTATATCCAAGAGCCACGGAGAAAATCACATAAAGCAAGGACTCCAGCGACTATATCCAGGAGCCACGGAGAAAATCACATAAAGCAAGGACTCCAGCGACTATACCCAGGAGTCACGGAGAAAATCACATAAAGCAAGGACTCCAGCGACTATATCCAGGAGCCACGGAGAAAATCACATAAAGCAAGGACTCCAGCGACTATATCCAGGAGCCACGGAGAAAATCACATAAAGCAAGGACTCCAGCGACTATACCCAGGAGCCACGGAGAAAATCACATAAAGCAAGGACTCCAGCGATTATATCCAGGAGCCACGGAGAAAATCACATAAAGCAAGGACTCCAGCGACTATATCCAGGAGCCACGGAGAAAATCACATAAAGCAAGGACTCCAGCGACTATACCCAGGAGTCACGGAGAAAATCACATAAAGCAAGGACTCCAGCGACTATATCCAGGAGCCACGGAGAAAATCACATAAAGCAAGGACTCCTGCGACTATACCCAGGAGCCACGGAGAAAATCACATAAAGCAAGGACTCCTGCGACTATACCCAGGAGTCACGGAGAAAATCACATAAAGCAAGGACTCCTGCGACTATACCCAGGAGTCACGGAGAAAATCACATAAAGCAAGGACTCCAGCGACTATACCCAGGAGTCACGGAGAAAATCACATAAAGCAAGGACTCCAGCGACTATACCCAGGAGTCACGGAGAAAATTGCCCTCGTGAATTAAACTCAAGCGTAGTCCATACACGTGATACTTCTGCTGGTGCATTGGACTGATTGTTGCCTGTGGATTAGCTTTCCCAATTACCAGTGTCCCTGCATAGCTGAAGGAATAAGAGCGCTCGGTCGTAAACTTCAAGTGTGCTGATGCAGAGGTAACAGGTTCCACCCCTACACCTGTTAGTTGGATTAAAATGCTGACTTCTCGTCATTGACTTGAAGACATGAATTACAGTTACTTAGTAAGTAATTAGACGTAAACAGTCAACATTTTAAGTCGCGTTATGAGAAGAAATACATTAGAGAACTTGGTGACACCTGGCAAGATCGAGGGGAAGAGAACAACGGGAAGGCAGAGAAGTAAATACCTGGATGGCTTTGCCACGTGGTATAGACGAGATAAGAACACGGGGCTGATCCACGACTCTGGTGATTGGATGAGATGGCGAAACATGACCGCCCACGCTTATCGGCATGGCGCAAGATGAAAGTCACATTCAGCTTTAACTTGCGTTTATTTAGGTCTGCTTCTCTAGTCTTCCATTAAACTTATCAAGACATCCAAGTACTGCGGCAGTCGACTGTCAATAATGCGGCATTCAATTGTCAATAATACGGTGTTGTAATTACTCCATGAACCGACTGTACGCAGCAGATAACATTTCATGTACAAGATAATTATCCACCTTCGACGCCATAGATTGGTTGGAAATCTGAATTATGCACATTACCGTAAAAATGCGCCCCAGAAAACAATTGTAAAACGCGTATATTCCGCAAACTATGCTATATAATGTTAAAATTTCGAAATATTCATCGAGGGCCGGTGGTGTAGTTGTATAAGTCAGATCCCAGGCTTCGGACTTCGCGATAGCCACGATGCCTTCGGTGCCATTTTGTTTTTATTTATTTTTATTTTTTTGGTTGTCATTTTTATAAGTGTATCAATGTTTTCAATAATAAAGGCAATAATAATCAGAATAATACTCTTGTTTATTTTCGGTGTAACCTTCGTCTCTCCTGAACTGTAAAGTTGCGACCATCATCGCATGCTTCAGAACTTTGGGAGAGGAGAGGAGTGGGTCAGAATGCTAGAGGAAAAGTCAAACCTGTGTAGATTGATAATTACATTAGACCGGGAGTGCAAGGGTTGGCCAGCAGGTTGCACTGAATAGTTGGTACAACAACTGATTCATGACAATTAAACATAACAAACATAATAAAGTCAATTATAACTGGAGGTCACCGTGGCCGAATTGGTAAGAGCTGTCGTTCTTAAACATCCGGTGTGTTGATGCCGATATAGCGGGCTTAAACCACACCGGTCAGTTGGATTAAAATGTTGACTTCTCGTCCTTGACTTGAGGACGTCAATTACAAGAACATCAGAAGTCGGAGTGGGTTCGCCTGATGGCGAGGGACACAGGTAATATGGAAAGCTAATCTGCACTCAAACATGAATCCAGTGCACCAGAAGTAGTGTATGCACGTGTATGTACTACGTTTGAGTTCAAATCGAGCAAACGAAAAGACAAACAATCATTGTTTGGTGCCGCTATAGAATAGTCAGCCCATTGTGGTTGTCCAGTTGCCAACAGACTCGTTAATAACTGCAACTTTAACTCACCAAGAGTTTAGTTAGTTACACATTCTTTACAGAACGTCGCAGTCCACTCCAGTATTGATTTGCTGTTTGTGATTTCTTGGCTAGTTTATGTTCAGTAGATTGCCATTGCTTTCTGAAGAACCGGCACTTATATCATTTTATAAAAATCCAACGCAAGGCGGTCTGCTGTCAAATCGCCCGCAAATGAGTTTCGAACGCGGTATGCGGGATTACGAATTGCGTGCGTAACATCTTGGCCACAGAGGCGGCCATCACGAGTACTTACCGGTAATTCACTACTTCCAGGCAATCAATGTTGTGCGCACTTCTGGCCCCAACAGCTGACATTCATTCAGTCATACCACTCCCAGATGTTATCTGGCTTGTGATATACATCACCGACTTCCTAGTAGAGAGGCGGGGCTGTGGCTTAGGACAGTGAGCTCGTTTCTCAAAACTCCACATGCCGAGTCAAGACTACGAAATCAGCTGCGGGCGATTTGGAAGCAGATCGATTTGCGTTGATTATGATGGTGTGAGGTGTCGGTCGTTCAGACGGCAATGACAAACAATTGAACCTAAATATTGCCTAGTAAATCATAACAAATCAAAAAGCATGCTTGGGGTGATTTCGACGTCCTGTAAAGTATATGAAACTACCTGTTTTTTCCCAAGCAGATGCCAAATGTCCTCTTCAAGTACTGGAGAGCTTTAGTCATCATAGACCATAACTTTAGGAAGGGAAAACCCAAACTGCACCTCCCAGTGTTAGAGGATGGGAAACATACCGCGGTGTGGCAAACACAGCCCATGATACAATAGGATATTTGGACAACTCTGCAACTGAGCAGAGCTGGGCACTCACTTGTCCTGACAATCAGAAATGGCTGTCAACGGCAGAGGAAAAAGACTCAAATGTAAATGTGGAAGCATTATCTTCCCAAGACTTCATAAGTACCCACATTTCAGAGGCAGTGAACGACGTTAATGGCTGTCTTAGGACATCCTCGTCCGATAGAGACAAGTCATTAGCCACAGGTGACACCAGACCGTCATCCAGCTACTGATGGCAAAACCGAAACTACAATGAATAAATTTAAAATAAGAATATGGAATGTTAGGACATTAAATGAGTTAGGAAAGTTGAACAATGTTAAAAGAGAAATGGAAAGCATGAAAATGAATGTCCAAAACATAAGTGAGATGGGATGGACGGGAGAGAGTAAAATTATAATCGACACACAATAATTTACTCTGGAGGAGGTACACGCGAAAAATGAGTAGAACTACCTTTTTATTTAAAATGAAACAAAACAAAAAGAAAAACAACTAAGTCTATTAATGGTAATCGGTGTAGTTCAGATAGAGTTATTATGGTCAAAGTCAACGGAAGACCAGTAGATGTAAATAGTATACAAGTATATGCACCAACAAGAAGCTGTGTTGATGAAGAAATACAACACTGTTACGATGAAGTAGAAATGGCGATGTCTCAAATTAGATCACAAGAAATAAAAATAATACTATCAGATTTTAATGCAAAAGTAAGAATACGAAAAATGGAGGATGTAGTGAGGAATTGTGGTTAATGTACACGAAATGAAATAGGAGATAAAATAAAAGAATGGGCAAATATCAATGATAGGATAATCGGAAACTCCTGGTTTAAAAACTATGAAGGACGACTTTACTCATGAAAAAGCTCTGATAAGAAAATACTCAACCAAATTTACTACATATTTCATTGGCACCTTTCCGTCTTGACAGACGATAGTTTGGTACATTGTGCTTTAAAAAGGCTTAATAACTACGATCCATGGCGGTGGCGAGTGTGGCTGGTAAGGCCAATTCTTGCTGCAAATGTTTGCCCACAGTAGGTGCATGTGAAAACATGATCATTTCCACAATTTTGCACCATCTTACGTCTCTCACGCTCTGTGTGTGCTTTATCTGCAATCATTTTCTCCTTTGTCTTTATTCCGTTTCTGATAGTTGCCCTCCATGCAACACGTTCAGCGGCGATGTGCTCCCAATGTGCATTATCAATGCCTGTATCAATCATGTCCCGCTTACACACATCTTTGTATCGTAGTAGAGGCCGACCCTGAGATCTCCTACCCGTCTGTAATTCACCAAAAAAGATGTCCTTTGGTATTCTACCATCATCCATCCTCATAACGTGTCCTATCCATCTAAGTCTACGAAGACTGAGCATGGAATACACCGTCACACAACCTGATCTTTCCAATACTTCAGTATTTGTGATTTTGTCTTGCCACTTAATACCAAGTATTCTTCGCAGACACCGCATATGAAAGCTGTTTAAACGTTTCTCTTGGCGTGAGTAAGTTGTCCAGGTTTCACTGCCATAAAGAAGAGTACTAAGGACACAGGCTTGGTAGACGAGGACTTTTGTTTTGGCAGTAAGCTTCCTGTTCTCCCAGACTCTTTTTGCTAACATGTTCATTGTTGTTGCTGCCTTGCCAATCCTGATGTTGATTTCCTGATCGAGGGATAATTTGCTATTTACCTCTGATCCTAGATATGTAAAATGGTCTACTATCTCCAGTTCGGCGTCGTCAATAAAGATTGATGGTACACCATGTGCACCTTGTGACATAATCTGTGTCTTCTTTTTGTTAATTGTTAAACCAAATTCAGAACAAGCATTGGAGAATGCAGATAGTAGATGTTGTAATTCTTCCTCAGAGTGGGTCGTAATCGCAGCATCATCCGCAAAAAGCAACTCTCTGATTAGTACCCTGCTAATTTTGGTCTTGGCCTTCAATCTCTGAGCATTATAGAGGCCACCATCTGAGCGTGAGTGAATGTATATACCATCATCCTGATCACGAAAGGCATATTTCAGTAGAAGTGAAAAGTATATCCCAAAGAGGGTGGGGGCTAGCACACAGCCTTGCTTAACTCCACTCTTGATTTCAAACTCTTCTGAAGTTGAGCCATCAAACTTGATTATACCCTTCATGCCTGTGTGGAACGATTCCACAATGGACAGGAGAGTTGGTGGGCAGCCAATCTTCTTTAGTGCTTTGAACAGACCCTCACGACTGACCAAATCGAATGCCTTTGTGAGGTCGATGAAGGCAATAAACAGTGGCTGATTTTGTTCCCGGCATTTTTCTTGCATCTGTCGCAATGAGAATATCATATCAATGGTAGACCGGTTCTGACGGAAGCCACACTGTGATTCGGGGTAGACTTGATCTCCCAGGACTTGAAGTCTGTGCAGGACAATTCTAGCAAATACTTTCCCAACAATACACAGAAGTGAGATACCCCTATAGTTGTTACAGTCGCTCCGATCTCCCTTGTTCTTGTACAGCGTTATGATGTTTGAATCTTTGAAATCCTGTGGGACTTGTCCTTCTCGCCAGCATAGCTCTATTAGCTGGTGGATCTGTAGAGCGAGTGTGTCTTGCCCACTCCTGATCACCTCTATTGGAATCCCATCCTTACATGGAGCCTTGCCAGATGCAAGCTCATTTATAGCACACTTAACTTCTGTTATAGTGGGAAGTGTGTCCAGGTGGTCAAGAGTTGGCAGGGCCTCTATGGCGTTGAGGGCATCATCCGCTAGCTTGGTCTCACTTGAGTAAAGCTCTAAATAGTGCTCGACCCATCTATCCATCTGCTGTTTCTTATCAGTGATGATTTCTCCAGTCAAGGTTTTCAGCGGTGCACTTCTTTTGATCATTGGACCACAGGCTTTCTTTATCCCTTCATACATGCTTCTGATGTTTCCCTTATCACTTGCGATTTGAATGGACTCACATAACTTGATCCAATAGTCATTCGCACACTGCCTGGCAGCCTTTTGTACATCCTTCCTTGCTTGCTTCAGCTCACTCAGAGTGTTACGCGTTGGTCTTTCCTTGTTTCTTAAGAGAGCTATCTTCTTTTTATCAATCAAAGGCTGCAGTATCTGGCTGTTTGCCGCAAACCAGTCCTGCCTCTTATGATCCACAGTGCCGTAAACCCCTACCGCTGTTTTATAAATAGTTTCCTTAAGTTTACTCCATTTATCATTTACTATACAATTTTCTGATGTATCATTGAAAGCGTCTTCAAGTTGCTGTTGAATTTCAAAGCACTTTCCAGGATCGTGAGTGTTAGTAATATTAATCCTGGGGCTAGACTTGTGTTTAGCTGTGTAGATTCTCTTTGGTCTCAGTCTAACCCTTGCAACAACCAAAGAATGATCTGTATCACAGTCAGCACTGTGGTAACTTCGAGTTAATGATGTATGGTTCAGATGTTGTCTCCGTGTGATAATGAAGTCCAGCTGATGCCAATGGCCGGATCTTGGATGTTTCCATGTGACCTTATGCATCTCTTTTGTTTTAAAAAAGGAGTTTGTAATACATAGGTCATTTCTAGTGCAATGCTTCCAGCAGCCTTTGCCCATTATCATTCATGCTGACCGATGTTGTATTTTCCAAGGCACACTGGCCATGAACTCGAGTCCTTGCCCACACGAGCATTGAAATCACCGAGCATATAAATGTAGTCGGATTTTGGAACTGCCTTGATCGCAGAGTCTAGCTGCTCATAGAACATATCCTTCACATCATCAGAGGAAGCGAGTGTCGGTGCATATGCAGTGAGAATGGTGGCAAATCCACAGGAGGTTGCCAAGCGCAGTGATAATAATCTTTCATTACCTCCAGCTGGGATATCAATCATTCCCAGTAGCGAGTTCTTCACTGCAAAGCCCACACCATGTTGCCTTTTTTCTGCCTGCCCTCTTCCCTTCCAAAAAAAGGTGTAATTGTTTTCCCTGAGTGACCCTTCCTCAGCGAGGCGAGTCTCCTGCAGGCCAGCAATATCAATGTTAAGACGATCGAGTTCAGCATCAATCACAGCCGTTTTTCTCACATCGTCAATATTTGTCAAGTCAGTGGAAAATCCTGGACACATGGTTCTCACGTTCCAGGTTGCAAGCCGTAGCTTGAGGTTTCTATTCTTTTTATTAGTACCTGGTGCATTGGTTTTACAGCCTGCGATTCAGATTTTGTCCTAGCCCCAAGCACCCATTGAAGCAGGCAGGCTGTGGCGGATCAGCACCCAATTGGCTGGGGGCTGCCCAGCTTGAGGCGGGCGGTAGCTGATCAGTGACACCTGTAGGTGTCTCCCACCGTCAGAGGCAACGCGTGGCGCCCCATGTCTACGCCAACAGACAAGGACTTATAACCCGTAACAGTTGCCTCTCGCTTTGATTCCGAGACGGGTTAAGACCAGGGATGGAGTTATTGCCTCTCCATAGCACAAAGCCTGGGCTAAAATAAAGAAACCATGTGTTGCCCATGCAGCATGATCCCTCTCTCGGCCTGCCTAATTCACTCCAGAGGAAAGTTGACACCTATAATCTGGAACAAGACAAGCTGCAGAAGCTGCCGGATCAGCAAAGCAATGCTCTAACTGTCCGCCTGTCGGAGCTTCGATCCTAGACCAGCTGCCAACCAAGGCTTAGGGCCTGGTCTGCCCTGCCATGACTTATTTTGTCTTTGGGTTGCATTTCCTCGCACCAGGATAAGGCTAGTACCCTCCCAATTGCGCTCTTCCGCACGAAGCCGTTGGCACAATGTGGGGGTGTCGGGTTTGGTAAGCGCCGCCCAACCTTCGGCGCTGACAGAAAGCAGTACTACATATTTATTAACTATAAAAATCGATGTGTGTATGTATGTATGTATGTCCGTCCTTTATGCGTTCGCGAACGGTCCAACCGATTGAGATGAAATTTTCTACACGTTTTCCTTTCATTCCTGTGCAACCAACTGTCATAGTTTTATCTATCAGCTATCAGCTATTACCTTCCTAGAATTTAATTTTGTAATTACATGACTGAACATAAGAAAATATAAAAATATATGACAAAAAGGGATATAACTTTTAGTACCATTGTTATATCTTAAGTTACGTCCCCTGGCTATAGATTAAATGAGTTGATTGACGATGAATTAAATTAGATGCTCCACATAGATAGATAGATAGATAGATAGATAGATAGATAGATAGATAGATACATAGATACATAGATAGATAGATAGATCCCCGCCAGAGCCTGGGCGAAGCCGGGCCGGGCAGCTAATATTTATCATTTCTATCAAGGGGACTTAACATAAGAAAAGTTATTTCAAGGGTCATAACTTTTAATAACATCACTATTATTTTATGTATAGATTGTTGCATTGTTTTCACAGATTTATAAACTCTTTTCTATAGTTATTTACAGGCATATGAGTTATAATATATAGTGATATAATCTTTAAGGCATTTTCATAATAATTATCATAAAAGTAATGCATCTATTTAAATAGTGAAAATTTTCTAACACATCTTTTTATGTTTTTAAAACCAGTGTTCATTAAAAATAATGGATTTATTTTAGATACGTTAGAATTTTATTTCTGTACTTTTTTTCGGAGTGGAACTTTTGAAGTAATCGAAGCATTTGTTTTTTTCCGTTCGCTTGGCAGAGAGAAGGTCAGTACACAATTAAATGGGTATATTCTCGATTTTGTTTTTGTTTTTAAAAAAAAGTTGGCCGCGTGTGTGTCAACATCACATTTTTCATTCAATGTTGTGGGTGTGCATACCTTATGCATACCTTACACGCAGCACGCCTGTTAAAATGCAGGTTTTTTTTTTTTTTTGGTCTAAAAAAAGAAGAAGCCTATCCTTTGAAGTACCCAGCATTTACGTTTAGTAGTTTCAGGTTGCCCTTTTTCTTTTGGCCATGTACCATATTTCAATATCCTCTACTATATATGTAGACAATATTTGTTTGTGTGTGTGTGCCCTTTATCAGATTCAGATGAAATGCAATAGTTAGTTAAAAATCTAATTTTCTATTTTAGTGAAAGAGAGCACATGGTGTCTGGAAGGACATTCTTAAGTTAATTTTGTGTGTGTTGTTCATACTTTATGCATACCTTACACGCAGCACGCCTGTTAAAATACTGTTAAAATGCGGGGTTTTTCCCCCCAAAGATTTATAAACTCTTTGTCTATAGTTATTTACAGGCATATGAGTTATAATAAATAATGATACAATCTTTAAGGCATTTTCGTAATAATTATCATAAAAGTAATGCATCTATTTAAATAGTGAAAATTTTCTAACACATCTTTTTATGTTTTTAAAACCAGTGTTCATTACAAATAATGGATTTATTTTAGATACGTTAGAATTTTATTTCTGTACTTTTTTCGGAGTGGAACTTTTGAAGTAATCGAAGCATTTGTTTTTTCCGTTCGCTTTACGATGAATTAAATGAGATGCTCCACATAGATAGATAGATAGATAGATAGATAGATAGATAGATAGATAGATAGATAGATAGATAGATAGATAGATACATAGATACATAGATAGAAGATAGATAGATCCCCGCCAGAGCCTGGGCGAAGCCGGGCCGGGCAGCTAATATTTATCATTTCTATCAAGGGGACTTAACATAAGAAAAGTTATTTCAAGGGTCATAACTTTTAATAACATCACTATTATTTTATGTATAGATTGTTGCATTGTTTTCACAGATTTATAAACTCTTTTCTATAGTTATTTACAGGCATATGAGTTATAATATATAGTGATATAATCTTTAAGGCATTTTCATAATAATTATCATAAAAGTAATGCATCTATTTAAATAGTGAAAATTTTCTAACACATCTTTTTATGTTTTTAAAACCAGTGTTCATTAAAAATAATGGATTTATTTTAGATACGTTAGAATTTTATTTCTGTACTTTTTTTCGGAGTGGAACTTTTGAAGTAATCGAAGCATTTGTTTTTTCCGTTCGCTTGGCAGAGAGAAGGTCAGTACACAATTAAATGGGTATATTCTCGATTTTGTTTTTGTTTTAAAAAAAAAGTTGGCCGCGTGTGTGTCAACATCACATTTTTCATTCAATGTTGTGGGTGTGCATACCTTATGCATACCTTACACGCAGCACGCCTGTTAAAATGCAGGTGTTTTTTTGTTGGTCTAAAAAAAAAGAAGAAGCCTATCCTTTGAAGTACCCAGCATTTACGTTTAATAGTTTCAGGTTGCCCTTTTTCTTTTGGCCATGTACCATATTTCAATATCCTCTACTCTATATGTAGACAATATTTGTGTGTGTGTGTGTGTGTGTGTGTGCCCTTTATCAGATTCAGATGAAATGCAATAGTTAGTTAAAAATCTAATTTTCTATTTTAGTGAAAGAGAGCACATGGTGTCTGGAAGGACATTCTTAAGTTAATTTTGTGTGTGTTGTTCATACTTTATGCATACCTTACACGCAGCACGCCTGTTAAAATACTGGTAAAATGCGGGGTTCCCCCCCCCCCAAAGATTTATAAACTCTTTGTCTATAGTTATTTACAGGCATATGAGTTATAATAAATAATGATACAATCTTTAAGGCATTTTCATAATTATCATAAAAGTAATGCATCTATTTAAATAGTGAAAATTTTCTAACACATCTTTTTATGTTTTTAAAACCAGTGTTCATTACAAATAATGGATTTATTTTAGATAAGTTAGAATTTTATTTCTGTACTTTTTTTCGGAGTGGAACTTTTCAAGTAATCGAAGCATTTTTTTTTTTCGTTCGCTTGGCAGAGAGAAGGTCAGTACACAATTAAATGGGTATATTCTCGATTTTGCTTTTGTTTTAAAAAAAAAGTTGGCCGCGTGTGTGTCAACATCACATTTTTCATTCAATGTTGTGGGTGTGCATACCTTATGCATACCTTACACGAAGCACGCCTGTTAAAATGCAGGTTTTTTTTTTTGTCTAACAAAAGAAGAAGCCTATCCTTTGAAGTACCCAGCATTTACGTTTAGTAGTTTCAGGTTGCCCTTTTTCTTTTGGCTATGTACCATATTTCAATATCCTCTACTATATATGTAGACAATATTTGTTTGTGTGTGTGTGTGCCCTTTATCAGATTCAGATGAAATGCAATAGTTAGTTAAAAATCTAATTTTCTATTTTAGTGAAAGAGAGCACATGGTGTCTGGAAGGACATTCTTAAGTTAATTTTGTGTGTGTTGTTCATACTTTATGCATACCTTACACGCAGCACGCCTGTTAAAATACTGTTAAAATGCGGGGGTTTTTCCCCCCAAAGATTTATAAACTCTTTGTCTATAGTTATTTACAGGCATATGAGTTATAATAAATAATGATACAATCTTTAAGGCATTTTCATAATTATCATAAAAGTAATGCATCTATTTAAATAGTGAAAATTTTCTAACACATCTTTTTATGTTTTTAAAACCAGTGTTCATTACAAATAATGGATTTATGTTAGATACGTTAGAATTTTATTTCTGTACTTTTTTTCGGAGTGGAACTTTTGAAGTAATCGAAGCGTTTGTTTTTTTTTTTCGTTCGCTTGGCAGGGAGAAGGTCAGTACACAATTAAATGCGTATATTCTCGATTTTGTTTTTGTTTTTAAAAAAAAGTTGGCCGCGTGTGTGTCAACACATGCCATCACATGTCATCACATGCGGATAGATAGATAGATAGATAGATAGATAGAGAGAGAGAGAGAGAGAGAGAGAGAGAGAGAGAGAGATAGATAGATAGATACCTACCTACCTACCCACCTACCCACCCACCCACCCACCCACTCACCTACCCACCTACCTACCTACCTTGCTACCTAATTACCTAATTACCTACCTACCTAATTACCTACCTACCTACCTACCTACCTACCTACATACATACATACATACATACATACATACATACATACATACATACATACATACATACATACATACATACATACATACATAGATCCCCTTCAGGGGCTGGGCGAAGCCGGGCAGAGTCAGCTAGTTTATTAATAAAATATTTATAAATGCGTTAATAACCGTTAAGATAATGTTTGGTACTGACTGTAATAGTGACTGCGTACCACTATGTGGACAAATAAAAGTAAGATTGAAGAGATGAAAAAAGTGGTTAAGAACATGAGACTTAATAAATATGTTATGAAAGCAAATAAAGATATTCAAGAACAATGCAGAGTGACTGTGAAATAGTAGAGAGTATAAATAAATAATGGCGAATGTTAAGCGACGCTATTCATCAAGCATGCAAAGAAATATTATTGGAGAGAAGCCAAATAGCTAAGAAAACATGGATGACTGAAGAAATCTTAAAGTTGGTGGACAAAAGAAAACAGAGTAAACTTGACACACAAGAGTATGATAAGATAAGTAAAGAAATACGAGTATGTAAATAAATGTTTGAAGCCAAAAGAACGTTTGTTAAACGAGCTGTGCAGGAAAATTAAATAAATTTATATTAACGATATACAAAAATATACACAGACAAATCAGTCAGATCACGGGAAAACATAAGAGTATATACAGGGTATTTAAAATAAAAAACAGGAAAGATATTATTGGAGGAAGCTGCTATACTGAAGAGGTGAATGGGTATATAAGATAATGATATGATAGAGCAAGGGAAGAATTTCAATAAGAAAGTAACTTAGAAGGTCCACTTATTATTTTAAAAGAAGTCACTGACGTTGTCAAACATATGAAGAAATGAAAATCAGCCTGGTCAGATGGAATCACAATAGAATAATTAGAAGTACTGGGAGACATCGGAGTAGATATATTAACCAAAATGTTGAATGGTATTTACAGCAGTTGATATTTACCGAGTGACATGCTGCAATTTAATGCGAAGGTTTTCATACAATTAACATCATAAGCCATGTCACTACGCTTCTACTAAGAATTATGATGGGAAGAACGTGAAAGAAATTCGTTAATTCATTCAGTATCATGTCCTTTGCAGAACCTCCCTCCCATAACAACTTTCCGGAAAATTTCTCGATCACAAGTAAGATGTCCCGCGTGCGATACACTCATCTGGAGATCATCCGCCACATCCTGCACCCATCTTCTCTTTGGCCATCCTCTTCCTCTCTTCCCAGGCATATAACCCTCCATTATTGTTCTCTCCAAATTTTCATGACGTTTCAAGTGACCAAAATATATCACTTTTCTTTGTTTTATGTAAAGTAATTAAAAATGGAAATTGATGAAGAACATGATGGATTTGTGGAAAGAAATGGTATAATCAATGCAATATGTACATTACGAACACTAATAGAAAGATCTGTAGAGACATAGAAAGACATATATGTGTGCTTCATAGATAATACCAGGGCATTTGAAAAAGTAAAACTTGATGAACTGATTAAAATGGTTGAAGATAACAACACTGCTGGGAAAGATCTCAGAATAATAAAGGATGTTTACTGGAATCAAGAAGTAACAATTAAAATTGGGAAAAAAGAGGGCAGTTATGAACAAATAAAGCTAGGAGTATGTCACACGTCGTTCTGATGATAATATCACGAAGTTCTTACGATGATATGTTCATGATATTGTCGTGTGATGGTCGTTGTCTAGGTAACGAATACTCCTGGTGTGTCAATGGAGATATCTAACTGTCTTGCAATATAACTCACCCCCGCAGTGCACATTCACCAGTCATTAAACAAGATTCAGTTGGCGCACATAATCCTTTATTACAGAAATAACACAGACTCACGGAACATATGTATATATCCAGAAACAATGTAATCCATAGACTATAAATATCCTCCACACAATTTAACCAGCACACATCAATGCCTTCTCAAGCCTGCTTCATATCAAATCCACAAGACAGGTAATCCAGCTCCTATCCACCGCTGGACCTCACACAATACACCCACACACTGGGTCTTAGTTTCCACTAACGATATCACCCACTCTGGGTTCAGGCCCTCACTCACTATAGAACCCACTCTGGTTCAGGCCTGTCTTCACAACTAGGAGAACAACACAACACGGAGATCTCTAACTCCGCTTCTCCTTAGACTACCGACCAGTTCGGCATCTACACATCAACTGCCTTGAAGTCCCTTGACTTCACACACACCTACCCTATCTCTCGCCCCATCCACCCTAGGGGTTTTTTCTACCCTCACTATTTTATTCCTCAGGACTGGCTGTTTTCTCATAGCCAGGTCAGTCACTTTACTGTCTCCCACTTTCATCTCCATTCTTTCTCATGCCCGGTCACTCAACTCAATGTCAATGACCCAGGCTTATGTCATCACCCCCCTCTTAAAAGAAAACTTCGTTTTCAAATATTGGGAGACTAACACTTATTAAATATGTGACCCAGACATATTGCCTGGGTAGCCCTAAGTATGGCTCCACCTCACTTCATCTACCACCCTAAATAATACATCACATGCTCATAGTACACTCCCATATTCCCCACACATAAATACAAACAACTTTCTATCTTGTGTACCAATGCATGAACTAATACATCACATAATAATAATACATCATAGGAAAGCATTATACTTATGTACCCACAGGTCTCTTACTACTTCACGACCCCACAATACTATTTGTGTACCGACCCTATATCAGGTGGTTCTGTTCTTGTATTAACCCTCCTCTGATTCCTGTCGATGCTGTGTCTACCTTTCATGTACCCATGACTCATGGTACCTCTACAGTTACATCTGTTTGATATCCCTAGCCCTGGGTCAGTAATGTCGCGAACACTCTTTTGACCTGACTCAACTTTCCTATCTGCATATTGCACCGTTACACTTGAGTCTCTGTTTAGTCTGACCTCTTTATTCAATCTTGGCCCATATATCTGGCACCTTGCTTTCTGCTGCATACGCCTTATGCCTATGTGCCCTGCACATGCACTATCCTGAGCTGTTCTAGTATATCGGTCTCTATGTGCTAAAGGTACTGCTACTTGCCCACGTGCAGTTCTGCTATCTGAAAACCTGCGAGTGAGAACATTGTTCTTCCTCTCGAAGCACCATCTACCCTTCCATGACTGACTATTTTCTACTCTACTACACCCTTGGGAAACATTTGTTCAGAGTAGTATCTTGTCTCTGCGAGTCACTAGCACTATATTTGGGATCCATTCTCATCTGCTCAACTGTACTATCCTTGTCCTGAGTTCCTGTGTCTACTTCAAGTGCCTCTTCTACCTCAGCTATACTCTCTAATTTAGGTTCTCTTGTGGTAACTACCTCATTACTGCTTACACTATATTTTTGGTCCCAATAAACTACTTCCTCTTCTGTACAATCTTTAACTCCTATAACATTTCCTATGATCAAATCAGCCACTGGTGAGTCCAAAACACACGCTGTCACTCTTCCAGTGATATATGGTGTTTTTACTGTTATTATGGCTAATGGGTAGAACTCTACTGTGCCGTTGAATGTTATGCATCTAATCTTTTTCCCTGTATAATCCGAGGGATCTATTAAACTTTTCCTCACTCCGATAGACGTACATCCGGAATCTCTAATTGTTAACGCTGGTCTACCATTGACGAATCCCTGATGCAGCTTCAGACTTCCTCCTTCATGCACTGCTGATCCTGCTTTCACTGTATGACCACATATTAGGACTGGCTGACTGTCTTTTTCAAAAAGAGGTTTGCACCCACTACAATCTTCATTGTTCAGCGTCTCAATTACTTGCGCTGCATTTGAGTGCTCTGTTTCTCTCATCCTACATTGATGGCTGACATGCCCCTTCTTTCCACATTTGAAACAGATGATCTCCTTCCTTGCGTTACTTGTTGGCTCACTGGATGGCTGTGCAGTCACACTCCGCTGCCTTGTGTCTCCAGCTCCCACAATTCCAACATCCGGCATAATTTGGACGTCTCTGGAAGTTCCCTCTTCTATATGGGTACCGTCCTACTCTACCAACATTGTTTCCTCGGAAACCATTATCTTGAAGTTCTTGCTGCTCACCTTTATGTGCTGAATCCAAATTTTCGCCCTTGGTCTGATGACTGGATTATGGTCCTGTTTAGTGTACCCTGCACAGACTATTTCCTCACTCATTATTTTCCCAATAGATACGTTAGGATGTGCAGTCATGTGGTTTTGCCCTAACTGAGACATTGTGTCTATGTCCTTTGGCTTACGTTCTTCAAAGAAAGCCACTAAATTGGTATTACATGAAGCTAATACTTTGTCTCTTAACACTAAATCTACTAATTTATTAAAATCTTTCCCTACTTCTGCGAGCTCCATCCATTTGTTAAATGTGTTCTTTTTGTGTTAACAAAGTCTGTGAAATCTTGATTTGTCTCTGGCACTAACTGTCTAAACTTTGTTCTATATCCATGCTCAGTGAGTTGGAACTTTGTGAGGAGACGTTGACGCAAAATGGTGTAGTTGTTTCTTTCTTCCACAGGTAAATTAAACATTGTATCTAGAGCCTTACCCGTAAGAAACTCGCCAAGTCGCATGGCATACTCTTTCTCTGGAATACCTAACGCTTGGGCTGATGCCTCGAATCTGGCCAAATAATTTTCAAGTTGGTCCCGGTCTGTAAACTATGGCAGTTTTAATCTCAGTGACGACTGCGACGGTCTTCTACTTTCCTCATTTTGACCTTTCGAAGATAGTTCTAATTTTCTGAGAGCAATTTCAGCTTCCATCTTAATCTTCTCTTTCTCAATTTCCATTTTCAATTGTGTCTCTTTCTCTTCCTGTAGACGCTTGTTTTCTATTTCAGCTAACTTTACTTCCTGTAGACGTTTGTTTTCCATTTCAGCTAGTTTTACTTGTGTCTCTTCCTGTAGACGCTTAGCTTCAGCTACCTTTTCTTCCTGTAGGCGTTTTGCCTCGCGTTCATTATGCCTCTCCTCTCTTTCAATCTGTTTTTGTTCTTTTGCTTCTGCATACTCCTGTAACTCTTTACCTTTCAGGCCTATTCGTTCACCTGCTTCAATATATTCCATTAAAGTAGGCATCTTGTACTTGTGGACACGTTGCTGTGAATCAGCCACCTATAAATGTACAGACTCTGCTGTTAGTCTTTGTGTCACTTCCCTAAGTACACCAGTACTCCCTGTGTAAGTAAATTCGTAGTGCTAAAATATTACTCTGTACTCACCCAGTCACTCTATAAGCACTAGGTAGTGAGGGAAAATATCCTCCCTCGCATATATCTATAACAAATAGTTGTATAACATTTCTGGAAATATTGTTAAACTTACATATAAATACATATACAAACAAATGATAACACTAAGTGTTTTCTATAAAAACGTTAGACTCACAAGCCAAGTACACGGAGACGGTGATCACAAAGAAATAAACTACAGTAACAACTACAAGCTTGTGTAGGGACACCCACAGTGCGCGTAATATATAAATATAAACTGACAAAGACCACTAGACAGCAGACATGACGAAAGATCACAATAATAACATATATCCAACCACAACAAATATCATATGTAAATATAACGAAAAGAAGAAAACAGTAAAAAGAACAAATATAAAATGAATAATGTACATAGATCTGACGATAGACACTTGGACACCGTGTATAACGTCGAGACTACCCAATGCTCAACCGCACAAAACAAACTGACTCGTCAGCTGCCTCTCAACAACATACAATGTGTACCTAGACAATTTCTCTTTGCTTTGTCTCCCGTACGTCGCGAAACAATGCAAAAATATCCTACTTATTACGACCACTGGACCACATACAAATAATTACGTAACGCACAACAACAATACTTAGGACGATGAGAGCAAGAGAAACAAAAAAAAAATCGCCGACAACAATGCAATGGTGAAATCTCATAAAAGTCCTTATTTTGTTCGTGTTAATAGTTATTCGCAATCCGCTGGAAATGTCTACGACACTAGATTTCAAACCGACTTCTTGTTTTGTTGAGTGGTTACTGAATTCACGTGGTGATCACAAGTTCCAACTGTCGACAAAAGTTGAAGATGATAGTGATATCCAAACTGTTCTGTCTCGACACAGTCCGTAACGTTATTGTACTTTCTCTGGACGTGGTGACACCACAGTAATAATCCAAAGTGTTCTTTCGATATGTTGTTACTTTCGTTACGGAGATGGCGCTTCGCTGTATCATTTATGTGATAGACTCACGTTTAAAGGCAAAGTTCAGCAACAACAACAAAAAAATAATGCCACCAAATATCCAGCGCTTTAAATTTTTATATATAAATCCTTATTGGCAAAGAAATACAACCATGGTTGTGATGACGCCACGTTAAAATGTTTGCTCATAACAGAATAATGATGACAAAGGGCTTGAACAAAGACGAAACATCAAGTCTGGCTTTCTTTCAAAACAACCTTGTTTTGTTCATTCACAATGAGTCATCTTGACCACACTAGGCCGTGGAAATTTTCCTGAGTACCTTTCCTCCTTCCACCCCCAACTCACAATGTCACCTCAATTTCTCTTTATCACTCTCAGTGAAAAATTCCTCCGTAAAAATAGTTTGCACACAAACTTGACAGCCCCACTCCGGCTGCTCTTTTAACTCCGTGGAAAGTCACACTTAATCTGTCTGTAAAATGCCCGGAACGTTTCCGCCATACACAAACACTTTCCACTTCTGCCCCAGCACCTGTGGTAGGGGTACCGTTACAATCCCCTTCGGTCTCCCTTCCCGGTGAATCCGCAAAATGTTAATTTTCTCTGTTTTCCAAACATGTACTTCCCAGTACCTGGACACTGGTGTCTCCACCCGTCCTATTAACTGCGTCGACAAATCTTGACCAGTAAACTTGCGACAACACAGTGAGTTCCCTCGCCACACACACCTGTCAATATCTTGAATTATCAATCCTGTCTTTATCACCGACAGCGATACTGTCAAACTATGCTGACCAGCTATTGTCGCAAATAACGTTTTGTCCCCGCAACATTTACCTGTGCTGTCCGCTAGCACCGACTTTTCGTGCCGCGTTTCCTCAACGCACGCTGACAGTTTTCTCCGATGTGGCGTCTTACACACACACACGCCCGATATTCCCACTCCCTTTTGGATTAATCCTGGTTTTTTTTTCGTGCCCCGTCTGCTAGCCTGGGCCTTCACTTTGTCTGTCTGTGTCAATTACCTGGCGCACACACACACAAAAGAGGTGCTGTTTATCTCTAGAAGCAGTACTGTCTAAATTGATGGAACGAAGTCACAGATAATAACTCCTCTCTCAGCGAAGAGCCCACACATATCTCAGAATGACACCAATGTCTATAACGCAATGGGTTTCTTGATCGGACGAGCTCTGAGATATCAATATATCCCCGTCGTTCTTGCCAGGAGAGACCCCAGATGTCACACGTCGTTCTGATGATAATATCACGAAGTTCTTACGATGATATGTTCATGATATTGTCGTGTGATGGTCGTTGTCTAGGTAACGAATACTCCTGGTGTGTCAATGGAGATATCTAACTGTCTTGCAATATAACTCACCCCCGCAGTGCACATTCACCAGTCATTAAACAAGATTCAGTTGGCGCACATAATCCTTTATTACAGAAATAACACAGACTCACGGAGCATATGTATATATCCAGAAACAATGTAATCCATAGACTATAAATATCCTCCTCACAATTTAACCAGCACACATCAATGCCTTCTCAAGCCTGCTTCATATCAAATCCACAAGACAGGTAATCCAGCTCCTATCCACCGCTGGACCTCACACAATACACCCACACACTGGGTCTTAGTTTCCACTAACGATATCACCCACTCTGGGTTCAGGCCCTCACTCACTATAGAACCCACTCTGGTTCAGGCCTGTCTTCACAACTAGGAGAACAACACAACACGGAGATCTCTAACTCCGCTTCTCCTTAGACTACCGACCAGTTCGGCATCTACACATCAACTGCCTTGAAGTCCCTTGACTTCACACACACCTACCCTATCTCTCGCCCCATCCACCCTAGGGGTGTTTTCTACCCTCACTATTTTATTCCTCAGGACTGGCTGTTTTCTCATAGCCAGGTCAGTCACTTTACTGTCTCCCACTTTCATCTCCATTCTTTCTCATGCCCGGTCACTCAACTCAATGTCAATGACCCAGGCTTATGTCAGAGTACGACATGGATATATATTGTCACCGGTTATCTTCTCCCTCTAGAGCGAAGTAATAATGACGGAGATCAAAGAAAAGCCTGTAATACTAATCGGAGGTTATAATATACACAATCTACGCTATGTAGATGACATACTATTGGTGGCGGATAATGCGAAAGATCTACAACAATTGTTGGACATTGTGGTAACAGAGAGTGCAAAAGAAAGGACTTTCCTTGAATATTACGAAAACAGTAAGAATAGGATATCAAAGGAAAAATAAACAGATGACACCAAAATGTGATATGGAAATAGGAGGGAAAATTCTTAACTAAGTAGATAATTTTAAACACCTGCGGGCGTTTATATGTAATATCAAATGGAAGATGCGAAACAGAGATTAAGAGCAGAATAGGGAAAGCAAATCTGCATCTTAGAAAATAAAAAGTATTTAATACAATAAGTCAGTATCATTAAATGAAAGAAAGAGAGTGCTGAAATGCTATGTACAGCCTGTTTTGCTATATTGCATTGAATCTTTGAATGTAAATAAACAGATTAGGAAGAACTTGGATGCAACAGAGATACGGTTCCTGAGACGAACGTTGCGAATTCCTTGAACGGCCAGAGTAACTAACAACGATTTCCTAAAAGAGCCCAATGAAACTAGAACATTATATACAACCATAACAAAGAGACAAACAGCTTTCTTTAGGCATGTGATGAGAAGAGAGGCATTGGAGAACCTCGTGACAATTTGAAAGATCAATGGGAAGAGAAACAGGGGGAGACCAAGGGAAATGATGCTGGATGGATTAAGATATTGGCGTGGAGGAATATCATCTGCAGGGTAGATCCAGAACACCACAGGCCGAGATCTGTGGAGAAACATTATCGAACGAAAGAACGATCGATCGAACGAACTTTATTTTCAAAGGGTAACAAATTGGGCACGCAGGCCCGTCTTACATTCGGCCCTTCCAATCACTCATCTTTCGTTCATCAGTGCATAGTGCATTCACATAGAAACAAAAAAACATTATCAAATGAATGTTGTAAACATAATGCATATTACAATGTTATGAGACAAATCCCCAACCCACCCACCAACCCATCCCCTATCCATCCGCGTGTCCCCCACACACACACATCCACCAACCAACCACACACATACCCACAGGCACATACATTCCCGCATCCATCCACCCATCCCCCAACCCACACATCCCACACGCACACCCCACATACACCATCTCCCCACCCCACACACACATCTCCCACCCACCACACATCCCCCACCCACCCAGATACAAACTCAGGCACACATGCATGCATCCATCCATCCATCACCCACCCACACATACTCATACCTTCACACATTTCCCCACCCACACGCACACATCCTCCACCCATTTCATAAACTACCAACACTCACCCACCCACATATCCTCCACCACCCACCTAAACACCCAACCACTCAGCCAAACACACATCCCAACCACATATCCAACACCCACACACACATATTCCCGCCAACTCACATATCCTGCACCTACGCACACACAAAACCCGCACCCACCAACACATCTCACGCTTACACTCATCTCCCACTCACACAATCTCCCCAACCCACACATCCCGCACCCACACATTAACGCCTACGCCAGATGGCAGGACACTTGATATTGATGAGATGTCAGATTGCCTCCCAAGTACAGCGGGGATTACTGGTAACAGCTTCTAGATATGATCAGATCTCACAGATAGAATACACACGATAGAAACAACAACTACTAGATGGTTTATCATCATCATCATCATCACTATTTTCCACTTTTGCGTCAAACGTTGTGGGGAGGAATATTTGACGTTCCAGCACCCGATGGATGGCACTGAATAGTGTCTTTCCGTATGAGCGTACAATGTCTTAGATACCGCCAATCCATTTTCTCCTGGGGCTTCCTTTTGTTCCTGTGTCAGATTTTTTTAAATGTAACTTAATTTCTGGTAATTGATGGTGTTCCATTCTAGTGAGATGGCAAAACCATTTGATCTTCTGCCTTTCAATATATGTTGCACAAGGTCTTTCTGGTAATATCATTTCTTACTCGGTCTCGGATAGTTAAGTTCGCTGTTCTCCTCAACTACCTCAACTCGCAGTTGTTACATTTTTCGTAAGTGTGATTTGCATAATGTCGAAGTTTGAGATTTGTAGCATAGGATTTGTGTGAATATGTCATTTATTGTCTGCAGTTTTTTGGACATAGGTATATTTGGATGTATCAGTATGGGTGATTGGTTGATATATAAGCTCAATTTTGAAATCTCATTTCGATTTCTCTATCTCTTCTGCCATCTTCTATGACCATAATTCCTAGATATTTAAATTCTTTAACATGTTTCAGAGGTATTGATCAGTATATTTAGTGAATCAGGAGTTCAGCTAACCTCCATTACTGTAGTTTTGGCTGTATTCATTTTGTATCTGCTGTATCTAGATGGTTCATAACACAACAATATAGTTAGTTCCCTGATACTTATTTGTACAACCAAATCACTAATAGTTGGTGTCTGTGGCTTTGAGGTCGTGGGCGCATTTTCACAATCCCGATATACCAGGTTCGAAGTCGGCCGCTGGTGAACGCCTTGCGTTGATTTTCACAATGGTATGGACGTCGCGGCAAGTGCAGAAATGCAGATAATTGACACATGGATGTCAGCAGATGGAAGATGCATCGCTGAGATAAAGAACAGAATATGACAAGCAAAAACTGCATTCCATCACATGAAGAATGTTTTGTGCAATAAGTCATTGTCCTTGAAAGTTAGAATAAGAGTTCTTGCTTGTTACATAGAACCGATTTTAACACACGGCTGCTGATTCCGGTCAATTAATAAACAGGCGAAAAAACTCTGGAAGCCTTAGAGTTGTGGTTTTATTGAGGAATGCTGAAAATTAATTGGGCAGCCAAAATGAGCAATACAGACATTTTGAGGGAAGCTAATTTGCAAAGACATCTTATCAGAAACATCAGAAAAAATCAGTCATCGTATTTTGGCCACATTATGAAAAGACAAAAACTGGATCATGTCGTGACAACCGAAAAGATTTGCGGAAAGATAGATAGAGGATGACAGGGTGAGAAGATTCCAGACAGTCGTGTGTCATTGCCTGGAAATGATCCATAATGTCGGAGATTGCAATTTGAGACGAGTCATGGCCGCCATTGCCAGCAGGCAAGGCACTGGATCATGATGATGATGATAAGCGTCGGTAATTCAGAAAGCAATAGTAAACTGCTGCACGTAAAATGGCCTAGAAAAACACAAAGAGCGAATAAATCCCTGAGTTAATGGATTGCTTGTTCTGTAAAGGACATGCAACTAACCTTTTAGTGAATAGGGGAACGGCAATATTTTGGAATCTGATACGAGTGCACTAGACAAAACGTCGATCAATATACATCCCATCTTGAGGTAAGGTAAACATTGGAAACTGGTAAGTACTTGGAGATTGGGTTCAGAAACAAGATAACTCTTAGATCAACAAGTTGAATCTGTTCCATCCATCCATCCATCCATCCATCATGTGCCATGCCGGTGTTTCTGTCTCGACCATGCCATGTGGCCAATCCATCCAGGTATTTACTTCTCGGTCTTCCCTTGGTCTTCCCTTCGAACTTGCCAGTTGTCACCAAGTCATTTCTTCTCATAACATGCCCACAAAATTTTGACTGTCTACGTCTAATGACGCTAATCAGTTTACGATCTTCATTTGTTTCTTGAAGACTTGTTCATTGGTTTTTCTGTCTGTCCATGGTATTCTTTGCATTTTCCTCAGAAACCACATTTCCACAGCTATCAGCTGTTTTTCAGCTTGACTGTTTATTGTCCACGCTTCAGATCCATACAAAAGCACAGGTTCTATGTAGCACCTCAACACTCTTTTTCTCGTTTCAATTGATATATTTTTATTGATCAGTATGTTTTTCATATTGCAAAAGGCTACCTTCGCAATGGCAATTCTTGTTCTAATCTCTTTACCTGTTTACCTAGTATAATCTGTTTACCTAGTGCAAATAATGGTATCAAATGTACGCAAATGTCCCTCTATATTTGTGCTCTAACAGTGAATGCGAAAAAATGCACAATGCGAGGTGTTTCTTTTCGTTGAGCCAGAGACAGCACATGAATAAAATATCAACCATAAACACTGCCGAACACCCGTGTGTTACCGGGACTCCAAGGGGAAGAATGGTGGAACGGTCGACCTCCTGAGCATGTTGACGAAGGGTTGGTCTGAGACGTCAAATCTCACACCATAGAAAAAGCCAACATTCAGCCAATAATGAACTGGCCTACAAATGGCTGGACACGCGTGATTGTGTGCCTACACTTCAAAATTGTGTTGAGTTGAGATAAGTTGTGTTGGATCAAGAAACAACATCACAGCACTGGGAACATTCGCTTATACTCGCGAATAAATATACTTTATTCAACAACCAACAAAAAGTCCTAATATTAATGGTAGCCACTACAACATGATGATGCGTCCGTCTGGTTTGACTCGGAGCCTGGTCTTTACTCCGCGATGCAGAAATCTCTCCAGGTAATAATGGTGTATTTGTTATTCCACACCATGTACATGGTCCCTAAGTGCTCTGACAACATGTGCCTTATTGTCGACTTCGAGTCACTTTTTTTTCTACTTTTTATTTTTATATTCTATTTACAGGACATCGCTGTCAACACCAGCATTTTACTGATGTTGATGTCTTGGCAAGTTTTACGTTCAGTAGTTTGCCATTGCTTTCTGAACGAGAAACTGGTTAATACCCCAGCGCGACACAGTCTTCTGCCAAATCGATCACCGCTGTGTTTCGAACGCGTGGTAAACGGCTCACAAATCTCGTTCGCAAGCCTTTGGCCACGGAGACCGAATCGAGTCTAACTGGCAAACGAAAAAGAAGAAGACGAAACTGCTAAGTTAGTTGTATATCCATTACAGGATGTGGCAGTCAACTCTAACATTTATGGCTGTTCGTGATTTCATTTACCTGCCATCCCACAGAACGGTTTGACTTACTTATTGACTCGCCCTCGCAACTTTTTCAACCCAGCTATGCACCGCTTTACGGAATAAACATTTATCAGCATAAACACTGAAACCCCACCTTGGCGGGAGAAATTTCGCGAATGACGCCGACGTTTAATGTGAAGTGAAAACGTAGTTTAGAAAACAGAGCACGCAGTTCTATGCAGCCGGTTTGAGAGGACTGATAAAATGATAGGATAAGTGCATCAATGTTGGTGGAAATTATGTTGAGAAATAAAGGGACAATGTATGTATAAAAATAAACTGGTTTCAAGTTGTTATCATATTTAGTTATTTTTCTACAGCCATTTGTGACTTACTTATTAAATCACCCTCGTAATTGATGCCGAACACGGACACTATTCTGTTATGAAGAGGCAGTGAGTTGTGTTGTGACCCAATTTCAACGACGTAACGTAAGTTGGTCTTTTGCTATTAAGACAGTACTCACCGGCGATTACATTCACACACATCAGCAGTGACCTTGACGCCAATATTGACATAGTCAGCGACACATCTACGACATACTTGCCACCGTGAAACACATTGAGTGGGGTCCAGTCATGGTCGGCGGTGGAGTACTAATGTGAGACGTTGACAAATAAAACCTCGTTGACCTGCTATGCATGCGTTATACAATTATTTGTTAATGTCGCAGGCATTGCAAAGTGCCAGTCAGTCGAGTACAGTTGCCATCGGTGTTACCTATAGACAACTAGCCGAACCTCCTTAGTAGCATCATGTCACATGGTGTGTGGTGTTTGTCCATCAAGAATGATGATGACCATTCATTTCAGAAATATTGAAGATATGGAAGGAATCAACATTGGGGGACGATGCATCAATAACATTAGATACGCAGACGATACAGTCTTGATTGCAGACAATGAACAGGACCTGCAACATTTAGTAGATGCAGTTGTTACACACAGTGAACAACTAGGGTTAGAATTAAATTGTAAAAAGACAACCGAGAAGAAAATACCTGGATGTTTTGCCATCTCACCCGATCACCAGAGTCGTGGATCAGCTCCGTGTTTCTGTCTCGACCATGCCACGAGGCCAAGCCATCCAGGTATTTGCTTCTAGGTCTTCCTCTTGGTATGTTCCCTTCGATCTTGCCAGTTGTCACTAAGTTCTCCAATCCATTTCTTCTTATAACATGTCCAAAAAATGTTGACTGTCTACGTCTAATTTCTCTAATCAATTTATGATTTTATTTGTCTCCTGTAGTACTTGGTCATTGGTTTTTCTGTCTGTAAATGGTATTCTTTGCATTTTCCTCAGAAACCACATTTCTGCAGCCATCAGATGTTTTTCAGCTTGACTGCTCATTGTCCAAGTTTCACATCCATATAAAAGAACAGGCTCTATGTATCCCCTCAACACTCTTTTTCTCGTTTCAATTGACATCTTTGTATTGGTTTAGAATGTTTTTCATCTTGCTAAAGGCTACTTTCGCCATGGCTATTCTTGTTCTAATCTCTTCAAGGCATCTCCCATCAGATGTTATGACTGTTCCAAGATAATTGCACCGATTCACTTGTTAAAGAATATTCCCATTTACTTGTATATTACATTGTGGTACTTCGTTCTTCCTAGTGACGACCATAACCTGTGTCTTCTTACAATTTAATTCCAGCCCCAGCTTCTCACTGTGTACAACAACTGCGTCTACTAATTGTTGTGATCTTGTGCATTGTCTGCAATCAATACTGTATCATCTGCATATCTAATGATATTGATGTTTCGTCCTCCAATGCTGATTCCATTTATATCTTCTACATTCCTGAAAATATTTTCACTGTATAGGGAAAAAAGATCGGCACAGTGTGATTAATCCCAGGAGCTGGCTGGTACATAATTACAATCTTCTCAAAGTTAATATTGAGCCCAAAATTTGCACAGGCATATGAGAAAGCGAAAACATTGTGTTGCACATCTGCCTCTCAGTTGGCATATAGAGCGCAATCGTCAGCAAACAGGAGCTCTCTGACGGTGTCGCTGGTAGTTTTGTTTTACCTTTCAGCTTTCTGAGATTGAATAACTTTCCATCCATGCGTAGTTAATGTCTATTCCAGTGTCGTTGTTTTGGACGGCATTTATCAGCATAGCTGAAAACATGAGGCTGAATAGTGTTAGTGATAGGACACAGCCTTGCTTCACTCCATTGGTGACAGGAAAGGGCTCAGAAAATTTGCCATTTTCCTGTACTCTTGCCTGCATACCATCATGAAATAGCCGCACTATTTGGACAGCCGTATTTCGCCATAATCTTCCACAGTTCTTCTCTGCTGACTGTATCAAAAGCCTTGGTGAGATAAATGAAAGTGGAGAACATTTCGGAGTGCTGTTCCTGATATTTCTCTTGCAATTGCCTTGAAACGAAAATCATGTCAACAGTTCCTCGTTCTTTTCTGAAGCCACACTGACTCTCGGGAAGAAGACCTTGTTCAAGATGGGCTATGAGGTGATTGAGAAGAATTCTGGCAAGTATCTTCCATGCAACTGAGAGCAAGTGGTTGTCACAGGATTGGCGGTTTGATTTACGTTTGTAAAGATGGATTAATGACTCGTCCCTGAAATCTTGTGGCATGGTCTCATTCACCCATGTATTCGTAAAGACTTGGTGAAGCTGCTCTATTGGAACCGGTCCACCTCCTTTGTAGATCTCTGCCGGGATTGAGTCAGGACCGGGGGCCTTTCCTCTGGAAAGTTGCTGGATAGTTTTGTTTGTTTCCACTATGGTTGGTAAGTCAGCAAGAGTATTATTAGTGGGGACTTGAGGAAGGCTGTTGATGGTTTTGTAATCGATGGTGGAAGTTGCATTTAAGATTTTCTTAAAATGTTCTGCCCAGCATTGGGGGATTTCTTTCTTTCCGACGACCTCAGTCCCCCAACTGTACTAAGGAAGGGAACTATTCCTGGTGATGTAGGGCCATAGTCGCTTTTAGCCAGTCATAGAAGTTTTTTCAAATCATGTCTGTCAGCAAAGCCTTGAATCTCATCAGCTTTATAGCTCAGCCAGAAGTTCTGCATATGCTGAAGTTTCTGCTGCATGGATCTCCGGGTGTTATTGAAGGCATCTTTTTTATGTTGACTACGGTTGATTTGCGTTATTTATTTATTTATTTATTTTGCAGTTTTACCCTCTGAAGAAGCCGTGGTGGTTTGATGTGCATGTTTATTTTTGAGACAATCAGGCGATGGTCTGTCCAACATTAGGCACCACACATGGATTTTGTCGCTCGAACGTCTTGGCTGTCACTTCTACTGACGTTGACATATTCAATTATGTACCAGTGTTTCGAGCGAGGGTGCATCCACCATGACATATTTATCATTGGAAGACGGAAAATTGTGTTCGTAATCAGGAGATCATGTTCGGCACATGTCTGAAGGAGGAGGAGGAGTCCATTGCTGTTACGATTTCCGAGTCTGTGCTTTCCAATAATGCCACTCCAAGAGGCGGTGCTCATGCCTACTCTGGCAAGTCTGGGAACAGATGTTAAGACGTTGTGCAGGTCCTCATAGAACTTGTTTTTGACGTCATCTTCATTGGTCATAGTTGGTGCATAAACGCTCACGATGGTTGCTTCCTTCAGTTCAGCAGGGATAACTTAAAGGCCGCAAGTCTGTCGTTTAAATCCTTCGGAAATCCAGCTTGTTTGTCAACCAGGGCCGACTTAATGGCAAATCCCAAACCAGACAGGCGTCTTTCTTCACTTTTCCCTCCACTCCTGAAGAATGTGTAGCCAGCACTTACTTCGCGTATTTGGCCTCCTTTAGCAAGTCGTTTCTCGCTCAAGGCTGCAATGTCGATGTTGCACCTGCCCAACTCTCTCCCAGTCAGTGCTGTTCGTTTCTCTGGGCCCGACGCGCCTTCTCTATCTATTAGAGTGCGTACATTCAAAGTTTCGATGGTTATGGGAATATGGTTTGCTGTTTGTTTTGCTTTACCTGTTTTTACTTTGGTTGTATGTTGACCGCAGTTATGGAGTACCCACCAACCACAGGCTTGAAGATGATAGATGAAGTTGGATGAACAATGACTTAACGATGAAGTGGATTAAAGTTAGGAAGAGTTGCGGGGCTGTATATAGACCAAAGACAGCAGATGCTATTCAAATAACGAAAGACGAGTGGGAAGTTTCTCGTGTGCTAGAGAACTACATGCTTCAAGAAGATGGCGTTCGTCAGCCTTTGTTATAAAACATATTAATCAACCCCTTGCTGCCTGATACATGGCTTAGCCGTGACTATCGGAGTTGGTTAGTTACATACCATCGAAACTGCGTCCAAATCGCCTTCTGTTTAGTTTCAACCCTCGACTCATATGTCGGGGGACGATGAAGTTATACGTCTCAGTATTCCCTAGGCCACAGACGCCGAGAACGACGACGGCCTATAGAAAAAAAAACGACAGCTGTAAATAATGACTATGTGTAACCAGAGGCCACAGCATCTATATTTATCCCTGTGACGACGCAAATCGGGGAGCTCAAATTTTAGTCTCGTCGCATAGGGCTATCATTAGCATCAATCGTCATTTAACTGTCCGTTATTTCACTGCTCAAAATTCCAATAAATATCAACACAATGAGTGAGACACATACAGAACACATTAACTGAGAAATGGGCCAAAATTGTTGAATTGTGTAATATGATGAGAGCAGAGCTGAACATGATGAGAGCAGAGCTAAATAGAGTCTTCATTCATTCTTTCATTCCGTAGCATGTCCTCTGCAGAACCTCGCTCCCATAACAACCTTCCGGAAACTTCTCGATCACAATAGATGTCCAGCGTCCGATTCACCTATCGGGAAATCATCCGCCACTTCCTGCACCCATCTTCTCTTTGGCCTTCCTCTTCCTCTCTTCCTAGGCATATAAATAGAATCTTACAAGTACACAATTAAGCATCTGTTTTCGACTTCTGCCTTTTAACCCCTAGTAGAGTATACGCCCGTATTATGCATTTAGGAGACCAGTCATGTGAGCAGTCTAATATTCAGACTGGACTAGATCGACGCGATACAATGAAGCTATTTGACAGTGTCAGATAGGACGAATGTACTTGACCCAAAAGGAAGAACAACAGACATAATTAAAACATAAATCCAAACTTCTAATTTTTTTGAGGGGGCAAAAACAACAATATACATCTGCATCTATGATCTAGAGTAAACTAATATAATTCACAGGCGATTTGGAAGCGGTCCGCCTTGCGCTAGTTGTCATACAATGGTATGAGTGCCGGTCATTCAGAAAAACAATGCAAAATTATTGAATACAAACTTGCCAAGAAATCAGAAACAGCTAAAAATATGATGGAGTTGACTGCGACGTCCTGTAAATGATATGCACCTAACTTTAAAAGATACAACGACAGAGCACCGACTTTGACAAGGAAATAAGCCGCAGAGATTAAAGATTACCGGGGAAATAATACAGTTTCAGCAACAGTACGTTTGACTTCGGACACGACGATGATCTTGACAAGGCGTACACACAATCACAGAACCCAAATCCCTTCCCAATTTCGTATAATGGTTTTCTTTGTCTATAAGAGAAGAAGAGGACCATCGTGCCAAGTGTCAGCGACAGAGTAAGATCGGAGGAAGGTGATGATAACTATCAGAGGTCTGAAACACAAGGTACTATGAGAACAGATTAATGTGAACTGTCGAGTTAACGGAAATAACTGTTTGCGTGTGTGTGTGTTTGTTTGTTTTTTATATGTCGCAAGACACATCTCTGTCAAGCTTCCTCACTTATTGATAGTCCAAAAGCCAATGTAATCGTTAGAGATCTAACTATACCAACTAGAGCGATCAACACCAATGCTTTCCCTCTCTTATAATCAAATTATAACATCATCAAGTGCCTTGAGGGCTGGTGTGGGCGTTCATGCTTCTTCACAAATTGCGATCTCAGACCGTATCGATTAATTCATGTGTTGACTCCCTTCCCAGCCATGACGCAAGTCTATCAAAATTTTCTATCGCTGTCTTCCATCTAACTCTCTTTCCATAAATCTGTCCAGTCGTCACAACATGTTCTGTTTTTGTCTTCTCATAATGTGGCCACACAATGTCGATCTCCTCTTTCTGCTGTTTGTGATAAGTTGTTTTTACTGCTTAGCGTCCATCAAAATGTCAAGATTACTCAATTTGGCTGCCAAGTGAATGTTCAGCATTCAGATTCTATAGTTTTGCATTTAAGTTTTCAGAGATTTATAAAGGTCTTGTTAAACCGTAATACGCGTGTGCCATTGTCGTATATTCTGAAGGGACTGGTAATCACTGATGTGCATGACCCATTTCTGTTAAAGGAAACAGGGCCCCATCCACTTCTAATATGTAAATAAACCAAGAATACGACCCTTGATCTTTTACAGACTCATTTTTGTTTACTTTGTCTAGGAGTAAATGATCCTCTTTTTCTGGGAAAAAACCAATTAACAAATAGATCTGACTATGCCCCTTTTCACCTGCAATATAATAGCTCTCGAACCCCCATTCAATCTGTGAAAATATCTAAAAAAGATTTCCTCAGGGTGAACCAGGTGCAAGGAAACATGGGTCATGAACAGTTTAAAGATCCAGAGTCTTAATTTACTCTTTGGGTTATTGAATTCATTTTTGAGCTAGTTTGTCAGATAAGTAATTATTTCACAAACAATGAATCACATTGATGACTTGTTCACACAAATAAGACAGAGGTGTCAACAGACAGGATGGACTATAATGAAATTAGGAACTTCAATACATTGTATAAATTTATTGACTGGCCTGATTCTCTTTTGGCCTATTGATTGATCATTACACATTTAGGTACATCAGTCATGGTGATAATTACACATGTGGCAATGCAAATCATGGTTCATAATCAGTCCATCAATAAATCATAATAATCAAATGATCACAATGTCTGATAGAAAAGCATCTTAATTTGAGTCTAAAGTTTTCTACTAAATTTTACACTCTATAAAAAGGTGGGTGTGTGTTGTTATCAGTCCTCTGGGTGGAGTTTGGGTGTAAACAGAAGAAATGTCACCTATGAGTGGTTGGAGTGAGTGAAGCCTGGGTCCATCAACTGCTGGATCCCATTCAGTACTTGCCAAAGCCACTCTGAAGGCTTCTCATGCTCTGGTCAGGGCCTGAGGTCTCTTCCATCTCAAGTTTTGGGACATCTTCTTTCATCTGCCTCCCTCTTGTCTGGTTTGGATTTCCACCATGGACATCACTGTTTAAAATCAACAGAGGTATGTACAATCCTACCAAAGTAATTTTTGCAGCATGTCATAAGTATGAGAACAACATAACAGAAAGAATAAGATCAGAAGAAGTGTTGTTGTGTTAACCTGGGTGGGGTCAGACATCATTTCACTGCATGCACATGTCATCAGTTGGTACCTGCTGTATGCATTTTCTCAGTGTACTTTTGGGTCAATGAGAAGGGTACATTCAGACAGAGATAAGATTGAGGTTGTGTTGTTCCTTGGGCCATTGAAGTCAAGCAAATAATGCAAGATCAAGACAAGGACAAGAGGCATTTTTACAAATGACATACATTACATCTTCATCATCTCTTTCAGTGTTGCATGGTGTGTTTAAATTTTTATCTGTACCTCCCAAATCAACCATTTATCTTCTTCTTCCCATTATCAATCATGTTCCTGTTGTGGTTGTGGTGTTGTGTGGAGTGCTGTGTTGAGTATTGTGTTGAGTTAACTTCTGTTGAGTGGGGTTTTCATAGTTTGTACCATTTCCCCCTCCATCATCAGCAGTTAATATGAGTTTAACTCACCAAGTGTTTTATTGTTATGCATGTCTGTCATACAGAATATCTGATGTGTATTTGTTACCAAAGTAATCTATACAAGATCATGACAACAATCCATAAGAAAAAAGGTTATTACATAAGGTACCCTTTTCCAATTCCCACCTTCTTTTCATCTTATTTTTATTCTACCACCACTATCACCAGTGCTCATCATGTGCATTCTGTTAGTGATCACTAGTTGACAATAGACCGAGGTTTTATTCACCTTGTGGTCTCGACAGATTAACCAGGCCTTCTATCACAATGGCGTCTTGTGAAGCGTAACCTGTTTCTAGGCAAATGCGTTTAGTGAGTGCTTTTGACCAATTAAAATCTGTCATACAAATACAATAAATTACTATCAATTACTATTATTTTAATGCGTAAAGAGGAAAGAAAAGATATAATCCATCTCTCAGCCTCTTAGATTGCAAATAGACAGAAATATGTTCGTTTTCAAACGAGGCAGTAGTTAATGTGCTCAAACTGACCTGTCTGCAGAAACAATTCAAAGTGATTTTTGAAGTAATGCATTAACATGCGTTTGAATTTTCGCCTCAAACATTTTCCTGTGATAGATTGATGTAGGATGCACATAGTAAAGTCAATAGTTGTAGTGAAGAATATCAGAGTTTGCAGTTTTGAGAAAGTTTGAGATGTCGGTTTCGCCGGGAAAATGGCTCAGTGTAGCTAGAAGTAGCAGTCGTCAATTTTACACTTCAGAGATTTATTTTATCACTAATACACTTAATTTTAACACACAACACTGGATACCTCCGCTGCACATGTCTGGGTATCACACTGATATGAGGATTGTCAAGCTTACCTCAGTTCTTGAATCAAACTGCAGTCTTTGCACTCAGAAAGGACAGGTCTCACAAACTAACTGACCGGTCGTCAGGCTGAAGAAGTAAGAGTGCGCGGGTTTTGAGGAAAGAGACGCTCACTTGGGTTAAATTTAAATAACGTGATCTCTTACCACCACTCGTTTTGTTAGTTGCAGACGCTGTAGTTTTCTATTATTAGATGACATCCATCTATCTAAAGTGTCAACTTGTGTTAGATTCATAATGGTGCGTTCAAGTGCGTGAGTTCTCTGGTTCGTGGTGCGAAATTGTTGACGCACTGCAAATGATGGTTGGTAAATATGTCACAGCCATATTCAAGTACGCTATGGAAAAATTCTCTTTAATAGCATCTTATTTGGCATAGCACCTAGTCCTCGCTAGTTCAGTTGCTACTTGTACAGTTTAGTATAGGTACTTTCTACGCCAAATGTATAGGTAATACTTTCTCATTCGTCTTCTCTTTGTATTCTCATAATGTGGCCAACAAATTATGACTGCTTCTTTCTGATATTTGCGATAAGACGTCTTAGCGACTTAGCTTCCTTCAAGATGTCCTGATTGTTTGGCTGTTCAATTAATTTTCAACATTATTCTATAAAACCACATCTCTAAGGTGTGTATGGGTTTTATTCGTCTATTTAATTTTCTTAATTCTCTAAAAGTCCTGGAGAGTTTTCACTATCATAGGCCATAATTTTAGGAAGGGAAAATCCCAGCTGCACCTCCCAGTGGTAGAAGATGGGAAACACACCCGAGTATCCTCCGGGATAAGTGGACAACTTGTGGCTGAGCAGAACAGGACACTCACTTGTCTTGACAGCTGGAAATGGCTGTGACAGGCAAAGGTAAAAGACTCCGTGTGGATGTGGAAGACAAGGAAAAACCACCACATTACCTTCCCGATATTTCATGAATAGTCACATATCAGAGGCAGTAAACGACGTTAATGGCTGTCATAGGACATCCTCGTCCAGTAGGGACGGTCATGAGCCACAGGTGATACCAGACCGTCATCCAGCAAATGATGGCAAATTTATAACGAATAAATTTAAAATTGGAAATACATTTAAAATAGGAACATGGAATGCTAGGACATTAAATGAGCTTTGGATAATTGAACAATGTGATACAAGAAATTGGAAGCATGCAAATAAATATTCTAGGCATACGTGAGATGAGATGCAAGGGATCGGGAAAACCAACAAACACACAATAACTTATTTTTGGAGGGATACACACGAGAAAGGAGTAGGGCTACTATATGATTAAAAAGACAGCATAATCAATTAATAGTTACTTGTGAATTTCAGATATCGTTGTTATGCTCAGTATGAAAGGCAAACCAATAGATAATATATTTTACAAGTATACGCACCAACAACAAGTAGTAGGCCTAGTGATGAAAAAATACAAAACTTTAACTATGAAGTAGAAATGGCAATGTCTCAAATTAAATTACGAGAAATAAAATTAATACTAAAAGATTTTAATGCAAAAGTGGGAAAGGGAAAGTTTAGGATGTATTGGTGAATTATATTTTAGTTACAAGACACGAAAGAGCAGAGAAACTAACAGAATGGGCAAATATCAATGATATAATAATTGGAAACACCTGGTTTAAACACCATACAAGGCGACTTTACACATGGAAAATCTTTGATACGAATATGCTTAACAAAATTGACTACATACGTATTAACAAAAGATTTAGAAATGCGTTAAATAGTGTTAAGACAATGACTGGTGCTGACTGTAATAGTAATCTTGTACCACTATGTGGACAAATGAAAATAAGATTAAAGAGAGGGGAAAACGTGGTTAAGAATATGATACTGAATAAAGATATTCTGAAAGCTGATAAAGAAATTCACGAATTATACAGACTGACTCAAAAATAGATGCAATGCAATAGCTAAAATAAAGAGTATAAATGAACAACATGAAATGTTAAGGGACCTCATTAATCAAACAGGCAAAGAAACACTACCGTAGAGAAACCAAAAAGCTAAGACAACATGGATGATTGAAGAAATCGTAAGGTTGATGGACAAAAGAAAACAGAGTAAAAATGACAAACAAGAATACGATAAGATTTTTAAAAAATAAATAAAAGGAAGAAGAGATAAATGTGTGGAGGCAAAATAAAGTTGGTTAAACGAGCAGTGCGAGAAAATTGAATTCTATTAAAGCCACACACAAAAATAAAAATATGCACAGAGAAATCAGTGAGCTCGCGGGAAGAAATATAAGAGTAAAATACAGGGTGTTTGAAATCAACAAGATGAAATACACTATTGGAGGAAGAGGCTATAACGAAGAGGTGGAATGGGTTTTTAGGAGAATTACATGAAGGAGAAATGGAAAAATTAACAGAATAAAGTAACCTAGAAGGTCCACGTTTTCTAAAAGAAGAAGTCGACGACGCACTGCAAACATATGAAGAAAGGAAAAACACCTGGGCCAGATGGAATCATGATAGAAGGGAAAGAAGGGAAAGATTGGAAAGATCTCATAATAATACAAAATATTTACTGGAACCAAGTAGCAACAGTTAAAATTGGAAATAAAGAGGGTAATTATGATCAAATAAAGCTAGGTGTGTCAATAGGATGTGTTTTGTCACCGGATATCTTCTCCATCTATGACGAAGTAGTTAGATTGGGTGTGTGTGTGTGGTTAGATGTAAGGTGGTTAGACTGGGCTATCTGGCATAAAACCCTGGCGCAATGAAGCCGATTCTCTTACCTTTAACCCATACCCATTTGGCCGTAAAAGTCAGAAAAAGCAATATAAAGAATGATTTATAACAATGAAAAGTCCCAGGGAAATTGACAACATAACAATAGAGGAATTTGATATAAAGGTAAAAGTAATGGTAATCATCAATAGGCTGTGAGGTGTAAGACCGCCAGATTTTATAGGCCACGATATATGAGGCACGGTCACTAGTTACCTACCTCGTAGTCATTTCTTTTCTTGACAATTCTAAAAATAAATTGTCTGGTACTCACTTTCATCAGGCTGGGTCTACCCTGGGACAGTAATGGATGGGAGGGGAAAATACCCAGCCTCTGCGGGGGATTGAATCCGGGCCTCTGCCTTGGCAGGCCAGCGATTTTAATAACCCGTGGACGATTATGCTAAAATAGCTGTGCATCTTTTCAACGACATACATGAACAAGTGTTAGATCATTGGACATGTATCAAAATGCGCTCTGCTAAAGTAAACCGTTCTCCCTGGCCAAAGGGTTAACGACATTGTTCGTAATATCGTATATCCTCGTGGGGAAAACACCAGCTACGAGAATCGGCAGCGCTGGTAACTTACCCTGGGGGGGGGGGGGGGGGGGGGGGGGGGTATGTGAGCCGGTCATTCAGAAAGCAATGGCAAACTACTGAACGTACAACTTGCCTAGTACATCAACAGCAGCTGAAAAATGCTGGCGTTGACTGCAACGTCCTGTAAGGGATTGATTGATTGATTGTTTGATTGTTTGATTGATTGATTGATTGATTGATTTAGGAACCGAAATCACAGCATTCGGGGCATTCCCATAAGTGCTCCGTCCCCATCATCAGAAGCCAGCGAAGAGTTCCAACCTCAATAGTACCAGTAGCAATCTGATTATATGTGCATCTCGCCTTTCCTCTAAGCGTCGAGCATCAGCCAGATCCCCTCGTCACTCCTCGCTGTCGCATTCTTGCAGACCATGGTGATCCATTTGCTCCTCCGAGGTGTACACGTGCCCCTACAAGGCCGCAACCACGTGTGCCTTATCATGCATCAATACTCCACCAAGTTTTGCAGAGCCAGCCAATCTGTCTGCCTGTTCATTCCCCAGCACACCAGCATGCCTCGGAAAAAAGATTCAGACGATGCTTGCCACCCGTGACTTCCGAAGCGAAGCAAGCCACTCTGTACGAAGCTTGCCTGTCCTCACCCTACTCAGCATGCTTTCTGAGTCAGTTGCAATCACGATGTGTGTGTGTATCGTATTCTCCATCCAGCGGAAAGCTGCACTGACTGCCTCCACGTCCATTCTTAAGGTAGATGTTGTGGTATTATATGCCAGGCTCTCCTGCACCAAACCTGCCTGTAAGGGATATGCAACATTAAAATAAAAAGAAAAACCAGATGAATGGTTTATAAAAACATACAGGAAGGTATGTCTTGTAGATCATTTGACATTCACAAAAGGACATCAATAGAGAAACAGTGAAGATAATTTTAATATGCACAACACGGATAATTGAATGCAATGTATTCCTTGTGTGAGTGTAATCACGGAAGCCACAAACAATATATGACACAACGTACTGTTTACGGCTTCTGTAGTTAAGCATTGATAATGAAATGTACGTTCTAACCCATTGTTTGTGTTTATGAACATGAAACAAGTCCAGTAACAGGAAGCTGTTGTGGGTATGTGAAGTGTTAGAACCATCACATTTCTGTTTGCCTGAGTGCACGAGAGAATAAGTGGTTAGTCTTTCCCTCCAGAAGCGAACAGTTGACATTGAAGCCTCGTCCAGTCGCTCTCATACCCTTTCCAGTATAACATCGTAATCCGTTACACTAACGCAGATTAAGTGCTTATTATAACTGACATAGCAAATTAAATGTCTATTCTAACTTACATGGCAGATTAAATGCGTATTCTAATAAATATGGCAAATTAAATGTCTGATCATATTACATGGTAGATTAAACGCCTATTCTGACATGACAGGTTAAATACCTATTCTAACTGACAAGGCAGATTAAATGCCAATTATAACTGTCATAGTAGATTAATTGCCTAATCTAACTGACATGGCAAATTAAACGCCTATTCTAACTTACACGACAGATTAAATGCCTATTATAACTGACATGATAGATTAAATGTTGATAAATATTTTCATATTTCTTCTGTAGATTATTCCAAGATTTTCAAAGCAGGAAATCACAAATATACCATCGTCATCAAATGCCTTACCAACTAGCTTTAGTGAATTATATTCTCCTAAGGATCCTAGTCTCTACAGAATATACACATTCCTGGAAGGCATATGTGCTATTTATCTATTGTACAATGTTTCAAGCCAGGTCTCCCTGGTCTAGAGTTTACACGACGTTCTCCATAATCCCGTATACTCTCATGAGTACTGTGACGACGGCGAGAATTGGTGGCGGTTCTAACCGCCTCGGTAACTTACGGACTACGGTGTATGTAAGCTGGTCGCTCAGAAAGCAATGACAAACTACTGAGCTTAATCTTGCCAAGAAATCAACAATCAGCTGAAAGATGCTAATGTTGACAACGATTTCCTGTAAAAGGATATGCGAACAAAAAACAATGTTTCGAGAGGGTTTAAAAGGCTAGAGAGGATCGACTTCATTGCACCGGTTTCATTCCATACGGGCTAGTCTATTTCAGTAGAGCGTCCTGCCGAAAGCGTCGCACAAAGTACGAACTCCGTAGCTCCAGAGACGACCCCCCAGGACACTCCGAGAAAACTGCACTCGTGACCCGAACGATGTGGCCCTGAATTGAACGTACAACCTTCGGAGCGCGAGCTCATGCGGCGTGCCCACTTCGGCACGGAGGTTCCCCTATTGATTAATGGAATGTATAGTATTCTTCTCTCGCTGCTTTCCACGGGCACCCACGTTTCCACGTAATCTGATCAGTTATCGTCATGTAGCAAAGTCCTATGAGAGACTTGGGAGACGCCCACCATGCGAAATAATGCCAGGTGGACTGAAACGGTAGCATTGAGGAATATCATCAGCCAGCTTGCTCTAGAACTCCGAGCACCTAGATCTGATGAGGCATGAACGACTGTGCCAAATGACAGGGCACAAGATGATGATACTGATGAAGAGTACGTCGTTTGCAGAAGAAGGCTCTCAATAAAGCCCCATGTAAACACGCTCGATCCTTCAATACGCCACTTGCCTAGATTGGCTTTACATTCAGAACTTGAATCCGATATTTACATGTGTTCTTGGTGCGATATCGGTTCCCTGGCTAAGGAGTGGTGAACGCGTTTGACAATTCCCTGACATACTAGGTCAAAGGTTTGAATTCAACCGCAGACGATTTGGAAGCGACTGCCTAGCATTGATTTTTATGACACGAGTGTCAGTCATTCAGAAATCAGTGGTACACTACTTTGCCGAAACATTTTCTGGTAACTAACAAACATCCAAATAATACTGTCGTTGAATTGTGAAGCCCTGTAAAGGACATGCAACAAACTTTTTTTTTTCCCATTTGATGCGATAACGACTACTCAACATTGTTTTTGTTCACTTTATGCGATAACGACTACACAACGTTTTTTTTTTTTCACTTGATGCGAAAACGACTACACAACCTTTTTTTTTTTTTTATTTCACTTGATCTGATAACGACAATCCAATCTTTTTTTTTTTCAATTGAAGCGATAACGACTACTCAACCTTTTTTTTTTTCACTTGATGCGATAACGACTACTCATCATGTTTGTTTATTTATTTTTTGTTTTTTTTCACTTGATGCCATAACGACTACTCAAACTGTTTGTTTTTTTCACGTGATGCGTTAACGACTACTCAACATTTTTTTTTTTTTACATTTGATGCGATAACGACAACTCAACATTTGTTTTCCTATTTTTGCTTTAGTTATAAATTTGTGATATCGCCTTTGTTACCGCATATAATGTCGACAGAGTTGGAAAACCATGGACATAGTTAACTATTTATCTCTAACAGAAAATTATAACTCGAAGAGAAAAATTCTGCATTAAATGATCAAGTTCTATAAGAGTGCAATTGTTGTGTTCACCATCATGTTTGTTTGTTCTTTTCTCGTCTTAACAGAATCATGCCCACCATTTCTGCGAGAACCATTCAACTTTTGATGTGGCTTAAGAATATCAGTTTCAGAGACAAGATACTGTTCATGAGCTAGATTTCTTCGAAGCTCAGATCTTGTAAACGGACAGTATTTTTTTCTTGATGTACAATATTCTAGTCCTGTGTCTGCCATCATCATTATCATCTTCCACTTTTGCGGTCAAGCGTCGTTGGGGATTGGGAGGAGTGGGTATAGTAGATGTACCAGCGTACGATGAGTGGCACAGTGTGGTTGCACAATGTCTTAGATGTCGTCATTCTATTTTCTCCTCGGGCGCCCTCTTGTTTTCGTATCAGCTCTTACTTGGTGTAATGACATTGCTGGTAACAGATGGTGTTGCATTCTAAAGAGATGCCGAACCATTTGATCTTCTGTGTTTCGACGTATTTAGCTCAAGGTGCTGATTCCATTGTGTGTCTGATAGCATCATTTCTCACTCGGTCTCTGGTGGTTAAATTGACAGCTCTTCTGGCGCATTTCATCTCGCGGGTGTTGATTTTGCGAGTGTGTGACGTGAATTATGTCCAAGTTTGAGACTGATAGCAATATGCTATTTATTATCGGTTGTTGTACGGACATATGTAAATATTTGGATGATTCAGTATCGGTGTCAGATGATTTATAAAAAGTTAGTTGCATATCCTTTACAGGACATCGCAGTCAACCCCATAATTTTTTGGCTGTTTGTGATTTCTTGGCAAGTTTGCGTTCAGTAGTTTGCCATTGAACGACCGGCAATCATACCAATGTGTGAAAATCACTGCAAAGATATCTGCTGCCCAATCGCCCACAGCTGTGTTTCGTAGGCTGTATACGGGATTACTAATCGCGCCCGTAGCGTCTTCGCCACAGGTCGATTTTTTTTAAAGATCTGATAGAATTTACCTGTAACATTTCAATTCACGCGCCTCAATTTTCCTCTTTAGTGTTTGTAAAATATTCACTGATTTACATCCGCATGTTTCGACGAAAGATTCATGTGCGCAACAATGTTGAGTCATTTTAGTTGTTACAAAATGATTATGTGGTTCTCACCTCATACTGTGCCAAAAAATGATAACCACGACTTCCTCATGTTTAACAACAGTTCTACGGTTCATAGTAATGCAAAGCGACACTGAAGCAGTCCGGGTATACTCACAGAAGCACAGTCGCACTTAGTGCTGCCATCGCCTCGTTTACGTTGTATATTTTAAATGGTCTTTTACACTGTGTGGGCGTCGCAGTGCTGCAGCACTTAGCACATTCATCTCAGGATCCATTTAATTGGGTTCAAATCCCCCTTGAGACGCGATTTTTTCTTTTTCCCGGCGGTACATGCCACGGTAGCCTACAGACTAGCCATTTTCCTGGTAGTACATGGGTTCTGGGATGCCTACAGACTAGGCTTTGCACGGTAGTATCTGGGTTCTTGGATGCCACGGTAGCCTACAGACTAGGCTTTTGCACGGTAGTATATGGGTTCTTGGATGCCACGTTAGTCTACAGACTAGCCATTTGCCTGGTAGTACATGGGTTCTGGGATGTCACGGTAGCCTACAGACTAGCCCTTTGCCTGGTAGTACATGGGTTCTGGGATGTCACGGTAGCCCACAGACTAGCCATTTGCCCGGTAGTGCGTGGGTTCTGGGATGCCTGGGTAGCCTACAGACTAGCCATTTGCCCGGTAGTACATGGGTTCTGGGATGTCACTGTAGCCTACAGACTAGCCCTTTGCCTGGTAGTACATGGGTTCTGGGATGTCACTGTAGCCTACAGACTAGCCATTTTCCTGGTAGTACATGGGTTCTGGGATGCCACGGTAGCCTACAGACTAGGCATTTGCACGGTAGTATCTGGGTTCTTGGATGCCACGGTAGCCTACAGACTAGGCTTTTGCACGGTAGTATATGGGTTCTTGGATGCCACGTTAGTCTACAGACTAGCCATTTGCCTGGTAGTACATGGGTTCTGGGATGTCACGGTAGCCTACAGACTAGCCCTTTGCCTGGTAGTACATGGGTTCCGGGATGTCACGGTAGCCCACAGACTAGCCATTTGCCCGGTAGTTTCGTGGGTTCTGGGATGCCTGGGTAGCCTACAGACTAGCCATTTGCCCGGTAGTACATGGGTTCTGGGATGTCACTGTAGCCTACAGACTAGCCATTTTCCTGGTAGTACATGGGTTCTGGGATGTCACTGTAGCCTACAGACTAGCCCTTCTTCTGGTAGTACATGGGTTCTGGAATGTCACGGTAGCCTACAGACTAGCCCTTTCCCTGGTAGTACATGGTTTCTGGAATGTCACGGTAGCCTACAGACTAGCCCTTTGTCTGGTAGTACATGGGTTCTGGGATGTCACGGTAGCCTAAAGACTAGCCCTTTGCCTGGTAGTCTTGGCTTCGAATTCCCATCAAGATGGTATTTTAAAATTGACTTGGGCTCTCAGGGCGACCCAGTCTAACATGGGCCATCATCATCATCATCATCAAGTACCATGCCGGCTGGCGTAGGCGTTCATGACTTTCCATAGATCTCCGTCTTTGGTTTTTTGGATCAACTTTGCTGAATATATTCATCTGTGCAACCGTCTCAATCCAACCAGCATAATTTCTCTTGGATTGCCTCTCCCTCTTTTCCCCTCGATCTTTCCAGTTGTCACGATGTTCTCCAACGCCTCTCAATTCACCACTTGGCCACAGAAAGCTGTTTGTCTCTTTCTTATTGTTGTATATAATTTTCTAGTTTCATTAGTCTCTTTCAGGCAGTCGTTGTTAGTTACGTTGTCAGTCCAAGGAATTCGCAACATTCGTCTTAGGAAGCATATCTCTGTTACTTCGAAGTTCTTCCTAATGTATTCACTTATATCTAAAGATTCACTGCCATACAGCAAATCTAGTTATATATAGCATCTCAGCACTCTCTTTGTTACATTAAATGACAACATGGATACCAGGAAATATCTGCGAAATAAAAGTGAACGCTTGATATTCACAAAATCACCCATCAAAGCTGATTGCCCTTTGAAAATAAGAGACTAGCACCATATACCCTTTACATTACGCGTGGAGAAGGGTCCTTTACCTTTACTACATGGCTCCGGGATCGACACAGCCTAATTTAATTACTTAGTGCATACGCGTGTAAGTAAGTAAATCAGTACGTCAATAAGCGTGTATAAATGCGTGTACTATTGCGTTATAATGATTTTATGATTGTGAATAAGTATATGTGTATGCGAGGGAGTGTGTATTTGTGTGTTATTTAGTGGGTGCATAACTGTGAGAATTTGTGTAAATGATGTGTGAATGCTGGATTGTATGTATGCGTTTATAAATGCGCGTGTGTGCGTTTGCCTGTCTGCCTGCCTGTCTCATATCATTGTAATATGAATGTTTATGTATACAACCTTCATTTGACAATGTTCATATGTGAATCTAACATGCACAATGATGAACGAAAGATGAGTGACTGGAAGGGCCGAATGTAAGACGGGCCTGCATGTCCAATTTGTGACCCTTCGAAAATAAAGTTCGTTCGTTCGTTCGTTCGTTCATGTCAACTCAAAGGGACAATCGTGTGCGCATGGTTAATATAGAAACAGGAAGCTAGGCTCACAAATGTCACACATGTTTAACAATGTTCAGCACATCACAAGACCATGTGAGAGAGACAATGTTTACCACAGGGATTAATCTCCGTCACTCGCAGCACATCCAACAGGGTTGCGACTCCGCGGGTCTCCGCAAGCTTTGATTACCTGCTGTTGTCTATGGGATTCCAGGAGTGCCCTACAACAAATACCGTCTGTCAAAATAATTGCAATCTGGAGAATTCCCGAGAGAAAGCCCTAATTCTGCTCTTCTGGAGTATTTAACCCGAAAGCCTATGCAGATTTCTCATCTGTCTATGGTTATCTGAGTATTGATTCGACTTGGAATGGGGTGAAGGGTTAGACGTGTTTACAAACAGTATGTTATTGAAACGATTACCACTTATATCTTCAAGATATTTTGCTGCTGGAAATACGGGGTACATTTGGGCTTGTCGGGATTCCCATTATGTCGATTCTGAAAATTAAGAAACCAAATAATTTGTATTAACCCCGTGTGAATAACAGCTTTGTCTATTTCTGGAGCACTTGTCACATCAGTAGACTGTGTTTATACTTTCTCTTCCCATGCCACAATAAGGTGCTCATATTTTTTTTTTTTTTTTGTTGAGCATAACTATTAAACGAGCTGGTACAAAAGAAAATGGCGATTTCTATTTTTAACTCACCTGGGCTTTCAGCCAATAAAGGGTACCAAGGAATATCACGGGAAGTAATGGCGCCCGGCGGGGGAATGATCGATGGTCGTATCGCCCGTGGACTGACCATTCTTCGAGAGTCGACTGGACTATAACAATATGGCGCTTAGCATCCTATACCCAGTACGCATGAAGTTGTACAAATGGGTCCTTTACCTTTCTTACTTAGAGATATTTCTTACTTAAGAGTATCTTTCTTACTTAGAGTTCTTTTTATTTTTACTAAGGGGTTTTTTTTTTTTTACTAAGGGTTATATTTTTACTCAAAGTTCTTTTTTTTACTAAGAGTTCTATTTTATTAAAAGTTCTTTTTTACTAAGAGTTCTTTTTTTTTTTTACTGAGAGTTCTTTTTCAATAAGAGTTTATTTTTAACTAAAAAGTCGCTTAATAGTCGACAGGGTCGATTTCATTGTAACGGGTTTTATCCCACATAGCTCAGTCTCTTTCCACAGCGCGGAAAGCGTCGCACAAAGCACGAACTCCATAGCTCCCTCAAGCTCCCGACAAAAATGCACCCGTGAACCCAAGGACGCGGCCCGGAATCGAACACACAACCTTCGGAGCCCGAGTCAGGCGGTCAATTGTTAACTATGAGTTCTGTTTTAATTATTTTTTTTTTGTTACTAAGAGTTCGTTTTTTACTAAGAGTTCTTTCTTACTAAGAGTTCCTTTTTTTTTAAACAAAGAGTTCGTAATATTAAGAGTTTTTTTTTTTTACCAAGAGATAATATTCAATAATAGTTAATTTTTAACTAAGTAAGAGTTCTTTTTACTAAGAGTTCTTTTTTTTTTACTAAGAGTTCTTTCTTACTAAGAATTATTTTTGACTAAGAATGCTTTCTTACTAAAAGTTATTTTTTACTATAAGTTCTTTTTAACTATATATTCTTTTTTACTAAGAGTTATTTTTTATCAAGAGTTATTTTTTTTTTTTTACATATAGTTCTTTTCTATTTAGAGTTTGTTGTAATCAAGAGTTATAGCAAACCGATAGGGAATTTACTTGATCCTAATCGGCAGGTAATTTACTCGTTACTTTGTGACATGGTGGTGGTAGAACATATAAAAGGGTTAAGTAAGTTGGGAACCTATGATAAGTCTAGAAAACTGGTAGAGAATTTATTTGCTTCAAAAACAATTATGCTCATGAATAATGGTAGAAATTAGAGGAAATGCGCTAAAGGTATACGTGGAATATAACAACAACAACAATAACAACTACGATGAGATAATGGCCCAAACAATTGACGATTTTACTAGCTGCTCATATATATATATATTATATATATATATATATATATATATATATATATATATATTATATATGTGTGTGTGTGTGTGTGTGTGTGTGTGTGTGTGTGTTTGTTTTTCGCATATTCTTTACAGAACATTACTGTCAACGTAGGCATCTTTCAGTTGACAGTTGATTTCTTAGCAAGATTACGATCAGTAGTTTGCCATTGCTTTCTGAGCAACCAGCTCGCATACCCCGTAAGTTACCAACACGGTGAGACCCGCTACTTATTCTTGCGCAGGTTACGTTCCTCACGTGTATATACGGGATTATGGAGAAAGACGTTAACACCTAGGCCAGGGAGACCGGCACACACACACACACACACACACACACACACACACACACACACACATATATATATATATATATTGATAGCACCATTCCATTTTACAGTCCTGGCAGCAAGGACGAAAGGGTTGCAAATATTTCCCTTACAATGGTGGCTGTGTGACACAGTTTTCACTATTTCGATTAATCTCTCCTCTATCGTCCGTGTCACACTCAAGACGCAACAGCTCCTTACAAACAAACAAAAAATTCATTTCTGGAGCCTCCGAGTGGATTAAATGTCACGAAACATGTCACCTTTTGATCTGTCGAATTAGGTTAATGCATCACCCCGATCGATTACGGACATCGATTGATATTATAGACTAACTTTTTAAGGAGTTTATTTCATACATTTATGTAAATGTATATGAATGTATTTGAATATGTGTATGTAAATGTATACTAATATAACTACTAATAAAAATGTATACTAATAGAGTTTACGACGCTCTGACACTCAGACTAACTCATGTCTCCACAACATTAGTAATAAAGTTAAGGGTTGGCAGTGTCTAGGGAATATGAAAATGCTGCACTATTATAAAGGAGACATAAATACAGAAATGCCTGGCAGTGTGAGCTATCAATTCACATCACACGATAAGCATTCGTATCAAGACTAATCATGAAACACACGCACATGATTTAACAATAATTTCTGTTAAGAACAGATATAAAATGTAATCTTGAACTGTAGATCAAGGTAGTAAGAATGTGCACTTTACAGAAAACTGTTCAACACAATGAATGTCATCTGAAGAGAAAGATTAAGCACATTTGATAGTTCGTTTGATAGTAGATATTTGGCCTTTAAAACAGGTAAAGTTGAGAGAATCATCATCGAAACCAGAGTGTGTAAGAGTGAGTTTCTGTGATCTAAATCTCAACCAGTATTTGAGTTTTGTTGTTGTTGTTTTTTTTTTTGCGCTCCCTAGCTTTGAACTCAAGCGTAGTCCAAAACATTTCTTCTAGTAGCAGTAGACTGAAATTTGCGTATGGATTAGATTTCCCTTTTAACAGTGTCCCTGACCATCAGACTGCACAAGAATACTTTATATATGACAGGAATGCAGCACATGCCCATAACATGTCTTCTTAGTATATTACATTCAAGATAAAGACAGGAGAAGACCAGTGCATCTTGTTGAAGCAAGACATAGACAGCTCAGGGTCTTAGTACAGTCGCATGATGCTGAGAACACTAATGCCACCAGATTCCTTCAGAAATGGAGTCAACAGCTTTCTAATTACTCGAGAAATTAGAGTACCATCGAATTCTTATGAAAATCCACATCTAACAAGCCATATGATCCAAAATAGCCCTGGACAACTATTCGATCAGAATGATCTCAAAGAAATAGCCATTTTCTCGTGTCACCCATCTAAAGATAGCCCCAACAAGGTAGATGTGATACTAGAAACATCGCAACATTTTAAATGAATATCGACCGCTCCGACCTGATGCTCATAACTATTGTATTCTCACCTTTGGAAGAGGGTATAGTTGACATAGAGTTGGTTTGTAAATCTAGCTTAACTGACTGAGTGCCGAAGGATAATAAATATATCGCCACATGTCACACCCCCCCCCCTCCTTTTTTTCGTTTTGACAGAAGGACGATATATCGACATACAAGGGTCATCATGTTATTTGTTTTGTTCCGCAATTTCGGTGCTCGGTGAATGAAAATGCACATTATGTTCAATTGACTATGTACCATGTTTGGTCAAAACCTACTTTTTAAATCAGATAATTTAAAATTCAGAAGCACACAGTGCAATGACAAGCTCTTTCATCGCAAGCAAAAATTGGGAAAATGACGGTTGTGGCTATCTTAGGTTAAGCTTATGACGTCATCTTATATATAAATTAGGATCTCCGTCTGTCTGTATGTCTGTATGTATGTATGTATGTATGTATGTATGTCCTTTATTTGTTCCCGAACGGCCCATCCGATTGAGATGAAATTTTATACACGCCTTCCTTTCATTCCAGCGCTGCCAACTGTGATATTTTGTTAGTGTGAAATCGCCTGCTTACTCAGTATTATTCCATTTTTCATTTTTCATTATAATTTCATATATCTCAGGGGACCTAACTCAAGGGGCATAACTTTTCTGTATAACTTATAGTCATATTGTGGCATCGTTTTCAAAGATTTATAAACTCTTTGTCCATAGTTATGTACCGGCATATGAGTTATAATAAATAATGATACAATCTGTAAGGCATTTTCAACGTTTTCATAAAAATAATGCACAATGCATAACATTGTAACTCATCTTTTTTTGCTTAAGAAGTTACTGTAGTCATGCAGGTGATTAGAAAGAGTTTTCATTAAAAATAATGGATGGTGTGTGGAAGGACATTCTTTTAAGTTACTTTTTTTGTTGTATGAATTTAATGAGAACTTATATGACTACTTATATGAATTAAATGAGATGCTCCCCACCAGGGACTGGGCGAAGCCGGACAGGGTCAGGCAGACAGATAGACAGACAGACAGACAGATAGACAGTCGGGAACAGGAACTTATATGACTACTTATATAAATTAAATGAGATGCTTCACACCAGGAGCTGGGCGATGCCGGGCCGGGTCAGACAGACAGACAGACAGACAGACAGACAGACAGACAGACAGATAGTCGGTAACGGGAACGGGAACTTATATGACTACTTATATGAATTAAATGAGATGCTCCCCACCAGGGACTGGGCGAAGCCGGGCAGGGTCAGGCAGACAGATAGACAGACAGATAGACAGACAGATAGACAGTCGGGAACGGGAACTTATATGACTACTTATATGAATTAAATGAGATGCTTCACACCAGGAGCTGGGCAATGCCGGGCCGGGTCAGACAGACAGACAGACAGACAGACAGACAGACAGACAGACAGACAGACAGACAGACAGTCAGTCGGTAACGGGAACGAGAACTTATATGACTACTTATATGAATTAAATGAGATGCTCCCCACCAGGGTCTGGGCGAAGCCGGGCAGGGTCAGCTAGTTCATAATAAATATTTTCAGCGTCGTCAGGTAAAAATAACGGAATAATCTTTGGAAATCCCGAATAAAGGCATTACAAATAAGATTAATTATCCTCATGCAAGATACCTTGAGAACATACTTAACATTCCCATTTCACCATTATGTCCAAAGAGATTTCACAAGAACTATACGACTTAGAAATATAATTCGATTATTTCAGAACTTTTACAGCTTCTAATTTTAACTCTCCTTTGTAACCATTTCGTGTTTACACATAACCATCAACCATTTCAGAACAGCTATCTCCCCCATTCAATCACAGATATATCAATCTTATATATAAAAGGCAATCTCCGTCTGTATGTATGTCCTTTATGCGCTCGCGAACGGTCCATCCGATTGAGATGAAATTTTCTACACGTCTTCCTCTCATTCCAGCGCTGCCAACTGTCATAGTTTTGTTTCTTCTTCCTCCTCCTCCCTCCTCCCCCTCCCTAAATACGTACGTAAATATATGATGATGATGATGAAAGAATCCCCGAACCACAACGCTAGGAAAAGCGAAGAAAATGACGTGACTACACAGAATCGTCACACGGCAATCATCATCATCATCAAGTGCCGTGCCGGCTGGCGTAGGCATTCATGGCTCTCCATAGATCTCGGTCTTTGGTTTTCTGGATCAACTCTGCTGCTGATATTCCTCCATGCCACGGCAATATCAATAACAATTCATCTTTTTATGTGTAAGGAAGTTATCTACAGTCATGTAGAAGGGAAGAACAATCAATGGAAGGACCGAAATCAAAGAACCTAGACGAGTATGAATTCGGAATGGCGAACTCCCTCCTCCTCTCTTCTCCTCCTCCCTCCTCCTCCCTCTACCTCCTCCCTCCAACCCCTCCTCCTCTCTCCTCCTCCTCCTCCTCCTCCCTCCTCCTCCTCTTCCTCCTCCCTCTACCTCCTCCCTCCTCCTCTCTCCTCCCTCTCCCTCCTCCTTCTCCCTCTTCCTCTCCTATCCTCCTCCATCCTCATCCCTCCTACTCCGTCCTCCTTCTCCCTCCTCCTCCTTCTCCCTCCTTCTCCCTCTTCCTCCTCCATCCTACTCCCTCCTCCTCCCTTCTCCTCCTCCATCTACCTTCTCCTCCTCCCTCTACCTCCTCCCTCCACCCTCCTCCTCCTCCCTTCACCTCCTCTTCCTCCTCCCTTTCCTTCCTCCTCCTCCCTCTACCTCCTCCTCTCTCTACCTCCTTCCTCCTCCCTCCTCCTCTTCCCTCCTCCTCTTCCACCTCCCTTTCCTTCCTCCCCTCCTCATTCTCCCTCCTCCTCCCTCCTTTCTCTCCCTCCTCCCTCCTTCCTCTCCCTCCTCCCTCCTCCTCCTTCCTCCTTCTCCCTCCGCCTCCTCCCTTCTCCTCCTCTCTCCTCCTCCTCCCTCATTCCCCTCCTCTATCCTCCTCCCTTCTCCTCCTCCCTCCTTCTCCCTCCTCCTCTCCCCTCCTCCTCCTACCCTCTTCCTCTTTCCCCTCCCCTCCTCCTCTCTCCCCTCCCCCTCCTCCCTCTCCTCCTCTTCCTCCTCCATCCTCCTCCTCCCTCTTCCTCCTCTTCTTTCCTCTTCCTCCTCCTCCCTCTTCCTCCTCTTCTTTCCCTCTTCCTCCTCCTTCCTCCTCCTCCCTCCTCCTCCTCCTCCTAAACTCCTCCCTCCTCCTCCCTCTTCCTCCTCTCCTAACTCCTCCCTCCTCCTCTCTCCTCCTCCCTCCTCCCTTTTCCTCCCTCCTCCTCCTCGCTCTACCTCCTCCCTCTTCCTCCCTCCTCCTACTTCCTCCACATCCCCCTCTTCCTCTTCTCTCCTCCTCCTCCTACCCTCTTCCTCTTCACCTCCCCCTCCTCCCTCTCCCTCCTCTTCCTCCTCCATCCTCCTCCTCCCTCTTCCTCCTTCTCCTCCCTCTTCCTCCTCCTCCATCCTCCTCCCTCTTCGTCCTCCTCCTACCTCCTCCCTCCTTCTCCTCTCTCTCTCCTCCCTCCTCCCTTTTCCTCCCTCCTCCTCCTCCCTCTACCTCCTCCCTCCACATCCTCCTCCTCCCTCTTCCACCTCCTCCCTCCTCATCATTCCTCCTCCTCCCCCTCCTTCTCCTCCCTCCTCCTTCTCCCTCCTCCTTCTACCTCTTCCTCCCTCCTCCTTCTCCCTCCACCTCCTCCTCCTCTCCTCTCTCCTCCCTCCTTCTCCCTCCTCCTCCTCCATCTCCCTCCTCCCCCTCCCCCTCCTCCTCCTGCGTTCTCCTCCTCCCTACTCCTCCTCCTTCTTCTCTTCTCCTCCCTCCTCCCTCCTCCTTCTCCCTCCTCCTAATACCTCCTCCTCTCTCCTTCTTCTCTTCCCTCCTCCTCCTCCTTCCTCCTCCTCCCTCCTCCTTCATCCTCCTCCCTCCTCCTCCCTCTTCCTCCTCCTCCATCCTCCTCCTTCTTCTCTTTCCCCCTCCTCCTCCTAATCCCTCCTCCTCCCTCCTCCTCCCTCCTATTCCTCCCTACTCCTTCTCCTCCCTCCTCCACCTCCCTCCTCCTCTCTCCGCCTATCTCTTCCTCCCTCCTACTCCTCCCTCCTCCTCCTCCCTCCTCCTCCCTCTTCCTCCTCCTCCTACCTCCTCCCTCCTCCTCCTCTCTCCTCCTCCTCCTCCCTTTTCCTCCCTCCTCCTCCTCCTCTACCTCCTCCCTCCTCTTCCTTCCTCCACATCCCTCCTCCTCCCTCTTCCTCCTCCCCCTCCTTCTCCTCCCTCCTCCCTCCTCCTTCTCCCTCCTCCTTCTACCTCTTCCTCCCTCCTCCTTCGCCCTCCACCTCCTCCTCCTCCTCCCTCCTCCTCCCTCTTCCTCCTCCTCCTACCTCCTCCCTCCCTCCTCCTCCTCTCTCCTCCTCCCTCCTCCCTTTTCCTCCGTCCTCCTCCTCCCTCTACCTCCTCCCTCCTCCTCCCTCCTCTTCCTTCCTCCACATCCCTCCTCCTCCCTCTTCCTCCTCCCCCTCCTTCTCCTCCCTCCTCCCTCCTCCTTCTCCCTCCTCCTTCTACCTTTTCCTCCCTCCTCCTTCCCACTCCACCTCCTCCGTCCTCCTCCTCTCTTTTCCTCCTCCCTCTTCCTCCTCCTCCTTCTCCTCCCCCTCCTCCTCCTGCGTTCTCCCCTCCCTCCCCCTCCCTCCTCCTCCTCCTTCTCCCTCTTCCTCCTCCCTCCTCCTCCCCCTCCTCCCTCTTCCTCCTCCTTCCTCCTCCTCCTTCTCCCTCCTCCTCCCTCCTCCTCATCTCTCCTCCTCCTCCTCCCTCCTCCTCCTCCTTCCTCCTCCTCCTCCTCCCTCTTCCTCCTCCTCCCTCCTCCTCCCTCCTCCTTCTCCTCTTTCCCATTCCTCCTCCTAATCCCTCCTCCTCCCTCCTCCTTCCTCCTATTCCTTCCTACTCCTCCTCCTCCCTCCTCCTCCTTCCTCCTTCTCTCTCCGCCTATCTCTTCCTCCCTCCTCCTCCCTCCTCCTCCCTCCTCCTCCCTCCTCCACCCTCTTCCTTCTCCCTCCTCCTACTCCTCCTTTTTCTTCTTCTTCTGCTGCTGCTGCCGCCGCTCCATTTACCCAAGTTAATTTTTGGGGGAATATGTAAAGATCTTTCAAGTGCTCTTTCTAATGCTTTTTGTAAGTTGGTCTTCGTTTATCTAAGGTTGTTCTAACCACAACCAATAAATGATTAGACAGACAGGCAGACAGACAGACAGACAGACAGACAGACAGACAGACAGACAGACAGACAGACAGACAGACAGACAGATAGACAGACAGACAGACAGACAGATAGACAGACAGACAGATAGATAGTCGGGAACGGGAACGGGAGCTTATATGACTACTTATTTGAATTAAATGAGATGCTCCACACCAGGAGCTAGGCGATGCCGGGCAGGGTCAGACAGACAGACAGACAGACAGACAGACAGACAGACAGACAGACAGACAGACAGACAGACAGACAGTCGGGAACGGGAACGAGAACTTATATGACTACTTATATGAATTAAATGAGATGCTCCACACCAGGGACTGGGCGAAGCCGGGCCGGGTCAGCTAGTAATATATAATATTAAGTATATAAATTCATATGTATTCATATACATTCATATACATTTACATACACATATTAGTATACATTTATTAGTATTTATATTAGCATATATTTATATAGTGAGGGATGTAGAAAGGTTGATTTATTTGGTTACTACCAGAACAGTGCATTTAGAATTAATGACAGTAATTAATGCAGTGAACCTGAACATCTTCGGGAAATGATAAACATCAACCCTGCCGTGACAGTTTTTTTTTTTTTTTTTTTTTGCATATCCTTTACAGGACATCGCTGTCAACACCGGCATCTTTCAGCTGTATGTTGATCTCTTGGCAAGATTACGCTCAGTAGTTTGCCATTGCTTTCTGAGCGGCCGGCTCAATACCCCGTAAGTTACCGATGCGATTCGAACCACTGCTGATTATCACCGTCATCACGTTACCGACGAGAGTATACGAGATTACGGAGAAAAGTCATAACCTCTAAGCCACGAAACCGGCGCCGTGACAGTAACACACATTTATTTTTCGTTCTGCTTATTATTGCTAACGCAGGTTTTAAAAAGCAACACTATTGCTGACAATCCGACACCAGATCTGGGACTACTCCAAGACGATGACGAATTTGAAGAGTTCTCCGCCGAAGACTGGACAAGTGAAGAAGGGGCACCCGAGGACATAAACGTGTAGTAAGATAACTGGGATGATGATAACATAGATGATGACTTTTCTAAACATCTTCGGACTGAGCTTGAGAAACAAGGAAAGAGACAAGATATTTCTGCACAAATGAAGACATACTGTACTTGATCACCCTTTGAGAATATGTATCATTTTCATTAGAATTTCATTAAAACAATGTTCTTTGACTTCCAAAACAAAAAAAAATAATAATGTAGTCTTAATATAGTCACTGTATTGTCATCTCCGTAGATTGTATGTTGTTGCTTGCTAATAAAGGATATCACTGCACCTTCCTCTGTTTTCCTTAACTGTATAACATGTTTTTCTATTGTTTATATTTCCACAGTTTTACTGCAGTTACACCCATTTCTTTGATATTGTTTGTGCCTAGAATTACATGAATTTTGTTCCGCTGCATTTCGTGTGTTATATTGACAGTTCACGTGGAGTACTGACTATACAAATATAGCTCCGGTTTCCAAGCTTTCCGGTTTCCATAGAAAGACAGTATCTGACGCTGCCGGAGAGTGAAGACGTGTTTTTGTATCTCTTACTTCTCGGATTATTATTACTGCAAGCTGAATCACCTATCATGGATTTTTATATCAATGTGCTCGTTGTGATTCTGAGGATGTGGTGAAATAGTTTTTAGATTAATACAAGTGTTTATTATCGCAAAAATGTGGGTTATATCTAATATTCATTTCGAGTGATAGTTGAACACTATTAAATTTCAACCAATCAAGTGCACGAGGCGTGTCAGATACAACCACATGACCTCAAATTGCCCGCGGCGTGGCTAGATAACAATGCGATTGCTGCGTTCTTCAAGTTTAGTTAGTCGTAATATTATGCAATAATGTCAGGGGAAGGAGAGTGCTCCGTATTGGAAGTGAATGGTGAAAGGACTCGCTCAGGTTTACGATCGGCTGTCAATAAAACTTACACACTAAACAAAGAGAGGGCCGTGAAGAATAAGCTATCCAAGTGCATAAATCCCAACGGCCTAGTCGTCAAACACACCAACTCAGGACAGTGTGTTACTATTTCCTTCAACAACACACTCTATTATGAGGCATTCCGAACTTGCCTACTCAACTACTACAGGCTTGAACTAATTGAACACAGGCAAGATAAGCACGGGGCCCACGTTGAGGATCTGATTACGACGCCAGTGATTACGATACATTTGTACCGCAGTAAACATAAACTCATGACACAGGGCAGTAATGAAAACATTAATTCCTGGCTAAAAGTAGATTTTGTTGAACTTGAAAACTCGACACAGACATTCACCGAATCTACTCATACGATGAGTGTACATGATAACATCAACACGAGGCCTGCCAACCCACCAGCGCTCTTGGCTATTGAATACCCAATGGAGCGTATCCAAAACAACATAGAACCAATGTTGACATTGTTGAAGAAGTACCTGCCTCAGATAACAATAGCATCTTAACTATCAATGGACATTCGTGCGACTGTAAACAGCGCATTGAGGAACTAGAACAATCACTAAAGACGCTCATTGTCACTGTTTCAACCAACATTGAAGCAAACAACAAGATAAGCAGTGATTACAATGCTCTCAAGACAGAAGTCGCACTCCTGCGAGACGAAAATTTGCTGCTGAGAAATACAGTTCAAATCTTACAGAATGCGTCCTCTACAAACCAAACCGAAGAAGCATGTAATTCTCAAGCAATCGCTTCATCCTTGGGAAATCTTGGGGAAGCTCAATCCCACCCAGAACAGATAATCACTATGAAAACAACTCAACGCGCAGAGGAAGATAAAAAACAACAAACACCTCAATGTGCAGACGAAGATAAACAACAACAAGCAGTCTACCCCATTGACGTCAAAATAAGCAATAGGTTTGAAGTACTTCAAGAAAAGTCACCAGAAAACTTACAGTGCTTTAACATGCTGCAAACGGGAAAGACAAGCCAACAAGATACATCGGGAGAACCACATGGAGACATAAAGACTGCTGATAATCGGAAATGGATGAAACAACGGTCGAGACGTGCTGACAACCAACATGTACAGACAGCACGACCTGACTGTACACATATTATACTAGGCGATTCCTTAATGAAAGGTTTATACAGCGACAGGATGGCCACATCAGACAAAGACATTGTTTCAATAATCCCACTGCCTGGGGCTGGTGTAGACCGGCTAACAGACAAGATTAGCAAGTTGGCTGTTAATCATAGTGTCAGAAGGGCAAGCGTACATATTGGCATCACCGACACCATGAACAACCAACAAATCACAGGGTCTCAACTGCTGGCACTCTTGAACGGATTACGTCACACTTTTCCTAACTCATCCATTTTCTTCTCCTCCATCATATCACCGAGTTATGGACACCAGCGCCGTCTAGCTGACATAAATAACAACATGTTGCAGAAGTTCTGTTCTCAAAACAAGATACAATTCATCAACAATACAGCATCATTCACTTCACAGGCTGGTGCACCAAAAAAGAGTCTTTACAAGGATCAAATACATTTATCTACATTGGGCACCAGTTTTCTCGCCAAGAATTTAAAATATCCAGAACGGACATACCATACATCCAATACGGGATCGCGCCGGACACTTTTAGCTACTCCTGAAACTCAAGCCAGACGACATACTCCCGTCACATCAAGTACAAATAGGACAGAAGTGTGCAGACCACTCATAACCACTGCACCTGAAATCCAAGCCAGACGGGACACTACCACAACACCAAGTCCGTTAAATACGTCGTCTTTCACACAGGAGGGTAATAATTACGAAGATATGATTCCTATTCTCCCCAGAAAGGATCCGACTCTCAGCAACAACGACGTGCCAGCACAACCTCCTGTTAGCCACCAACCAGAGGCTCTAGTTGGTAGTCATTACATACCCATGAGACATCATCAGTACCCATTTAATTGTAATCCAGAATGGTTGCACCTCACACGGTATAGCCCAGTTACACTTCGTCAAGCACTTATAATGTCGCTATACCAACAACCAACACAACCTGGTATTTACTAGCAACTTAGGACAAAGCTACACCGGATCTCGGTACAAGAAAGAGCCTCTCCTTAAACGTTTATCTGCATATTTGGTTATAACTTGATCTAGTAACGGATTAGGTTATAAGTTATTACAAACATTGACTGGTTTTGACTTTATATTAATTGATAGTACTTAGCTGTATAGCTTTTATAATAATTCTAATTGTGTTTTCACGGTGAGTGAGGGGGTCTTCACTGCTCTTCCTTACGGATCTGTGTACGTATTTTATATATTTACAGAGATATTACTGTTTCTCTGTACTTTAGAGTGTGTTTTGTAATAAGGGACGTAATTTGTATTCACTTTGTGTGTGTGTGTGTTTTGCTTTTAAACTTGTGATTACGCATTGTTGAAATGTCTAATAAGTACGAACACTGGCTCAGGAATAATGGGCTCAGAATCGGGCATGTAAACATATGCCATCTATTAGGGAAGCTGCCCGAACTATCACTTATACTTAATCAAAATTTTCACATGTTTGGCGTTAGCGAAAGTCGATTAAATGGCAACATCTCAGATGATGACATCGCTATCAGAGGTTTTAAAACCATTAGAAGAGATCCCTATCAGAAACAAGAGACGGGTATTGCAGTTTATATTTCCAACTCGCTTAACGCCCACCGCAGGCTAGACTTTGAAACCTGTGAGATTGAGTGTGTATGGATAGAGGTTAAACTTCAAAATTGCATACCGCTAGTAGTTGGCTATCTTTATCGAAACCCCAGTGCAGGAAATATCTGGTATGAAAAATTCACCACTATGATGGATGTAGTCTTTAGTAATGCTAGGGAAATAATATTGCTAGGTGACTTCAACATAGACGCTAACAAATCAAACAAAACATGGGAAAACATAATAGAGTCATATAATTTCCAACAGTTAGTCAAACAAGCCACTAGAATCACTAAATCATCTGCAACACTTATAGATCATATTTATACTACGTGTGCTGATAACATCACAGAATGTAGTGTACCTATCAATGCAATGAGCGATCACTATCCAGTATGTTGCACGTGGTCGAAAAGGGGCACCAAAACTCCCAAACACAAACATATAAGCATAAAATATAGAAATTACAAAATTTCAATCGAGACGTCTTCTTACAAGATTTGGTCAACTTATCTCTAGATTATGTTTACCAGCTTCCTGACCCAGACGATGCTCTGGACCACTGGCTAAAGACTTTCTAAGTATATTTGATAAACATGTTCCATTTAAGGAAGTTCGTGTTAAACATCACACAAAGCCCCCGGTGGATCACACAGGAGGTAGTTGAACTTATGAGAGATCGCGACAGGGCTCACAAAAATAGAGATCTAACTATATACCGTAGTCTGAGAAACAAAGTTCAATATGTTATTCGGAAGGAAAGAAACACTATTTTAAGAACATAGTAATAGATAAAACCAACACTAAAGATATATGGAAAGCAATTAATACCTTGACAAACAAACACAAATCATCACAATCATTACCATCAAATCAGGTTACATGTGATCAATTCAGTAGATACTTTCAGTCCGACATAAACCAACTGAAGGCTGCAATACCAGATGCGCCTCATGACATATCTTTATTATCATCATTCTGTGAGAACAAATGCTATGGACACATTTCCTCCAACATACCGCTAATGACGACAACTGAAGTATTTACTCATCTCCGTAATCTAAAAACAATAACTCATCAGGACTAGATGGAATTAGTAGTCGGATCCTTCGCCATGCTGCACCGGCGATCTGCGAGTCACTAACTTTTATATATAATCAATGTCTAACCAGAGGTCACTTCCCATCAGCCTTTAAAATCGCTAAGGTGTATCCTCATTTAAAAGCTGGTCCTCTAGACGATCGTCTCATGAGTAATTATAGACCAATTTCCATATTATCCTCATTATCCAAACCGCTAGAAAAGCACATCCACAAAACAACATTTGATCACTTAGTTCGCCATAAACTGATAGTTTACAGCCCGTCAGGATTTCGGCCAAAAAATTCTTGCCATACGGCACTAACAAACATGATAGAAAACTGGCATCAAAATATTAACAACAATACTCTATGTGGAGCGGTGTTTATAGACTTTAGGAAAGCATTCGATATGATAGATCATACTATTCTAATTAAAAAAATAGAAACAATGAAAGTAAGTTTTTAAAATAGTGACATTAATAAAAACATTCTTATTAGACAGAAAGCAAGTAGTATCACACAATAAAGTTTTATCTCAAGCCATTACCATTAATATTGGAGTACCTCAGGGGTCTATTCTTGGCCCTATATTATTTGCCATTTATATAAATGATCTTCCATTAAATCTGTCGTCGTCCTGCAATCTATTTGCTGATGACTGCACAGTATATACAAACGCTGTTGATCGTAATGTGCTAGAATTATCCTTGCAACAGGAAATAATAGTGTAGTTAACTGGAGTCATGCAAACCGCATGCAAATTAACATTACTAAAACAAAGTCTATGTTAATAGGAACCAGGCAAAGACTTCACACTCTAAACTCACAGAGAACTCTTCAGCAGCTGCACATTGGCAGCACGCCTGTAGAAAGTGTCACCGAGCACAAGACAATGGGTGTTATCATAGATTCAAAATCTAACTTTTAACTCACATGTTCATGCTCTAGTTAAACAAATAGCCAAAAAAGTATACCAACTTGCCAAAATTAAAAATTTCCTTGACGAAAAGACAAGAAAGATATTCTATACTTCTCATATACAAACACATATTGATTACTGCTCCACAGTCTGGGATGGATGCTCCAAATCAATAACAAAACGCCTATATTCACTCCAGAAAAGGGCAGTGCGTTTAATTAATGGTGAAAAGCTTACCGACAATGCTAACCTATATAAACGTCTCCGGTTACTGCCACTCCACAAGCGCCTGCTTTTTAATAAGACCAAACTAATTCACAAATCCTATTTCAAAATGCTCCAAGCTACCCTTTGGCCATTGTTTAAATATAAAGCTAGACATAGCGAACGACTAAATATACTTCATGTCCCTAAACCTAGGATAGACTTATCTAAAACAAGCTTAGCATACTCTGCGCTCAGTTGTGGAACAATCTTCCACAAGAAATCAAAGACACCACCAATCATTGATACATACATTCGCAACCTGTTTGAACACTACCTTAGTACAGACTACATGCCCCCATAACAAATAACACAAAAAAAGACAATAATGGTAACTTATCTCAAACGACAACTAGCCAAAAACATTCCCCTTATGTTTGGCACGTTACACCCTCCTTAGGTATTTATAATTCCCATGTTAAACACTGCCTCAGTGAGTCATTTGTTATTGATTATTTTTCATTGCGTTTTAATGTTCTTTTGTTGTCAAAAGTTGCTTCATAAGTGATGTTGAATGAAAGAATGTATGAGAGGAAATAGAGAAGAAGGGCAGAATGTCAGACGGGCCTGCGTGCCCAATTCTTAACCCTTTGAAAATAAAGATATTATTATTATTATTATTATTATTATTATTATTATTATTATTATAAGCTAACAACACAGAGCATTGTCAGCTTTGTTCAGTATTATTCTTCTTCAGAGCTTTATTGGAACACAGGACCTCAATCAACTCATGTCTACACACATCTCGTGATTGTATCGGACACACAAATTATGATGAGAAAGGTAAAACAAGCGTGCTTCGAGCAGCGTGGCAGGCTTCCATACAACAATTAAAAATAGAGATCATATGTTGGATTTTTCCCCAGGACGTGCTAGTATGATGGGAGACAAGCAGTTGGACAGATTGGCTGGGACTGCTCCCCTTTGTTGAGCATTGGTGCTTGACAAGGCAGATGTCGGGGTCCCTCTGAAATCGTGTGTATATTACTGAAGAACGGACAGACCATCGCGGCTTGAATAGAATGATACCGCAGGGAGAAAGACCATATTATCTGACCGACACTCAAAACTCCGAGGAAAGGCCAGACGGACATATCAGATTGCTACAAGTACCATGAGTACTGGGGCTCTTTGTGGCTGTCGCAGATGAGGACGGAGCACGTATTTCTGTCTCTAATTCTTCGGACGTTTTTATGCTTCTCTCTAATTCTTGTATGGAGCCGACGTGGCGCAGTGGCTAGCACACTTACTCAGCGGTCCAGTTGTCATGTTTTCAAATTCCCATAGATGCGGATTGTTACAATTTACCAGGGCTCCTAGATCTACCCAACCTAATATAGGTACCAGAAAGTGGCATGGGAAGTGAAGGCATTGGGCATGACACTGACCACATCAGCCGTCGAGTGTCGATTGGTCTCTAAATAATACAACGCTGGCACCAAATACCAAATATGTCATATGGAATGTGAAAGAGACCCCCTTCTGTGTGTTCCCGGGGGGGGGGGGGGGCATAACTTTCTTGTTATCCTATTATCGGTGTTTTCTCAATGCATTTTCCTACCCAGTGTCATCGCATTTTCCTCAAATTTTTATTAGGTGGAATTCGTCTTATTCTTGTCTTAAGCTCCTCACTAGTGATTCCGTCAACTCTTTAAGTCGTTCTGTTCTGCACGGAAATCAGTTAATGAATGTTTGTAGCTTATTATAAGTACCCATGTCAATCATTATCCATGGTTCTTCCTTTGACGTCAGTCCTGATTTAACACGATGGGAGTTCTATGCTTGTATCAGGTAAATGTCATTGTGACTTTCAGACAATCTACCATAGGGTGTGATTTTAAAAGACTGTGCAGTGTTTTTAAATATTGCAGGTCCAAGTTTTGTATTTACCCTCTGTAAAGTTCATGCAACATAATAGGTGACTACAAAACTTGGACCGGCAATATTTTCAAACACTGCACAGTCATTAAAAATACACCCTGTATATTGCTATGAAAGCTCATCTAGAATTGTTTGTTCTCATTTTAATATGTCTATCTGTTCTCCATCTTTGTCTACATCGCTAACTAAATATTTATGTGATTCCACTTCTTGAAGTTAGGTTATACCAAGGAAGGGGCGATTATCATTTTCTTGATTTACGCGTTATCTTTCAATAATGAAATTGTTCATGAAGTGTGCTAAATTCATCTGACTTCTGATTTAGTGTGTCGGATAGGAGCGCTACATTGTCAGTGAAGTCCAGATCATCGAGCTGCCCTGCTAAAGTTCACTCCATTTCTGGTAGCAATTGTTGTTGTCTTCATAATACAGCCTGTTAAAGTTAGTTGCATATCCTTTACAGGACTTTAGTCAACCAGGATTTTTTTTACTGTTCGTGATTTCTTGGCATGTTTGTGTTCAGTAGTTTGCCATTGGCTTCTGATTAACTGGCACTCATACAATTGTCATTTTAAAAAACCAACGCTCGGAGGTCTGCTGCCAAATCGCCCGCAGTGTAATAAGCCTGTAGTCAGTAAAAATTAAAGGTGACGAAAGATCACCCAATAGCATCTCTGTCCTTATTTCAAAAGTGCCTTTTAATTTCCTGTCACCTCCACCACCCTCTCCATTTCCCACACGAAGAACTCTGCATTTAATGTCGTTATATGCTGCCTTTATTAATTTAATTATTTTCTGTGGGATCAAATAGTGCTTCATCAATTTCTATAGGGATTCCCTTCCAATGGGATCAAGGGCCATTTAATAGTCTCCAAATCCAATATAAAGTGGCCTGCTCATCTCATAACTTTGTTCTATTATCACACTAGTCATGTGTTTATCTTGTCAGAGAAAATCCCTTTTGTCGGAAGCCTGTCCGTTCATGTTTTCGAAGTTTGTCGATAACATCTGTGAATCTCTCCAGCGTAATACTCTCATAGGAACTGACAATGGCATTATGGCGCTATAATTTTTGCACTCCTGAGGGTCTCTTACTTTGGCAGCTTCATAAAATGTCTTCTTCTTCTTCTTCTTCTTCTTCTTCTTCTTCTTCTTCTTCTTCTTCTTCTTCTTCTTCTTCTTCTTCTTCTTCTTCTTCTTCTTCTCCTTCTTCTTCTTCTTCCTTCTTCTTCTTCTTCTTCTTCTTCTTCTTCTTCTTCTTCTTCTTCTTCTTCTTCTTCTTCTTCTTCTTCTTCTTCTTCTTCTTCTTCTTCTTCTTCTTCTTCTTCTTCTTCTTCTTCTTCTTCTTCTTCTTCTTCTTCTTCTTCTTCTTCTTCTTCTTCTTCTTCTTCTTCTTCTTCTTCTTCTTCTTCTTCTTCTTTCATTCACCTGAAATATGTTTATAACTGCAATGTTGTCTCTTGTATGAATCTAAGTCTTTTTTTAGTTCACTCAGCGGTCCATAGAGTTTATCTTCCACTGTTGTCTCTCTACGCCAGAAGGTTCGCCTGGATATGTTGTAGTTTGGGCACATGTGCACATGGAAGAGTCACCAATCTTGAATTTTGTATACATGTGGTTGCGTAATCTATTGTGTCCTGTTCTGAGGCGCAGAAGAATTACCCTTCTGGTCTGTCCATAACGAGGTAGTCGTCTTGAGTAAGGTTTAGTGGCCTTCTGACTGATTTGATCATTCTTTTCTTTTGGTCATAAAATGTCATTTCTCCCCTGTCTGTTGGTATTTCTTAAGTCTCTCATACTTTGTTAAATAATGTGTACACTAATTTATTTGAGGTGTTTATATTGGATTTAAAGCTTTTACTGGGATAGCATCAAAGCCAGCAGATTTCCCATCCTTCTGAATTTTGATGGCTTTTCTAATTTCTTCTTTAACTGATTTATCACAGAGGATACCCAGTTTCACTTCTGCAGGCATGATATCTGACAGCGAAGTAGAGGGTTAATTTCACACACGGGTCTGTTTGACTTAAACGTTGACTTCACTATCAGACAGCAGTGTAAACTACTCAAAGTAAAATTGCCTAGAAAATTAACCGGGGGTTCATTGCCCAATTTTTTTTTGTTTAAACAAGATCAGCTGATCAGCATTAGTTCGATAGAAGTCTTCTGCAGTATATTGCAGACTGCATCCTGTTCCTTTTCCTGCATTTTTAGACTAACCGTAATTAACATTTAGCTTGTTAAATTGGCAAATTTCCTTTGGAAAATATGTAAGTGAAGGATTAGATTTTAAAATTTAATTTCACACCTTTTGAATACGTCTTTCATTTCTGCAATGAAATTAGATGGTACTTGAAATATTGTGGGTTCAGTTTAATTTCTGCGCAGTTTCCTGTCTGGAATACCTGTTACAATTTACAGCTTTGGTAATTTTATTTTTTTTTTTTTTGGTCATTCTGTAGGTGTAGATGGTTGGATAAGACCATTTTTTGTTTTTGTTGTTTTTTTTCTTTTTTTCTTTTTTTCAGCGCGTCTATTCTCTAGCTGTACATTGTATATCTGGGAGAGTGCTCTTGTGACTGAAAGTAGCTTCGGACGATTCAAAAGTTATTATGATGTTGTTAAACGTTTTATAGCCGGATATGTTGTGCATTTTCTCCTGCTTCTTCACCCGCTTTTTCTCCCTCTTTTTCTGTTCTTGTACTGCTTCTTCTCCTGCTTCTTATACTGCTTCTTCTACTGTTTCTGCTCCTGTTTCTTCTCCTTCTACTACCTCTTCTACTATTTCTTCTCCCTTCTACTACCTCTTCTACTGTTTCTTCTCCTTCTACTACCTCTTCTACTATTTTGTCCCCTTCTACTACCTCTTCTACTATTTTGTCCCCTTCTACTACCTCTTCTACTATTTTGTCCCCTTCTACTACCTCTTCTACTATTTTGTCCCCTTCTACTACCTCTTCTACTATTTTGTCCCCTTCTACTACCTCTTCTACTATTTTGTCCCCTTCTACTACCTCTTCTACTATTTTGTCCCCTTCTACTACCTCTTCTACTATTTTGTCCCCTTCTACTACCTCTTCTACTATTTGTCCCCTTCTACTACCTCTTCTACTATTTTTTCTCCTTCTACTACCTCTTCTACTATTTCTTCTCCTTCTACTACCTCTTCTACTGTTTCTTCTCCTTCTACTACCTCTTCTACTATTTTGTCCCCTTCTACTACCTCTTCTACTATTTTGTCCCCTTCTACTACCTCTTCTACTATTTCTTCTCCTTCTACTACCTCTTCTACTATTTTGTCCCCTTCTACTACCTCTTCTACTATTTTGTCCCCTTCTACTACCTCTTCTACTATTTTGTCCCCTTCTACTACCTCTTCTACTATTTCTTCTCCTTCTACTACCTCTTCTACTATTTTGTCCCCTTCTACTACCTCTTCTACTGTTTCTTCTCCTTCTACTACCTCTTCTACTATTTTGTCCCCTTCTACTACCTCTTCTACTATTTTGTCTCCTTCTACTACCTCTTCTACTATTTTGTCCCCTTCTACTACCTCTTCTACTATTTCTTCTCCTTCTACTACCTCTTCTACTATTTTGTCCCCTTCTACTACCTCTTCTACTATTTTGTCCCCTTCTACTACCTCTTCTACTATTTTGTCCCCTTCTACTACCTCTTCTACTGTTTCTTCCCCTTCTACTACCTCTTCTACTATTTCTTCCCCTTCTACTACCTCTTCTACTGTTTCTTCTCCTTCTACTACCTCTTCTACTATTTTGTCCCCTTCTACTACCTCTTCTACTATTTTGTCCCCTTCTACTACCTCTTCTACTATTTCTTCTCCTTCTACTACCTCTTCTACTATTTCTTCCCCTTCTACTACCTCTTCTACTATTTTGTCTCCTTCTACTACCTCTTCTACTATTTCTTCTCCCTTCTACTACCTCTTCTACTATTTCTTCTCCTTCTACTACCTCTTCTACTATTTTGTCCCCTTCTACTACCTCTTCTACTATTTTTTCCCCTTCTTCTACCTCTTCTACTGTTTCTTCTCCTTCTACTACCTCTTCTACTATTTCTTCTCCTTCTACTACCTCTTCTACTATTTTTTCCCCTTCTACTACCTCTTCTACTATTTCTTCTCCTTCTACTACCTCTTCTACTATTTTTTCCCCTTCTACTACCTCTTCTACTGTTTCTTCTCCTTCTACTACCTCTTCTACTATTTCTTCCCCTTCTACTACCTCTTCTACTATTTCTTCTCCTTCTACTACCTCTTCTACTATTTCTTCTCCTTCTACTACCTCTTCTACTATTTTTTCCCCTTCTACTACCTCTTCTACTATTTCTTCTCCTTCTACTACCTCTTCTACTATTTTTTCCCCTTCTACTACCTCTTCTACTGTTTCTTCTCCTTCTACTACCTCTTCTACTATTTCTTCTCCTTCTACTACCTCTTCTACTATTTCTTCTCCTTCTACTACCTCTTCTACTGTTCTTTCCTTCTACTACCTCTTCTACTATTTCTTCTCCTTCTACTACCTCTTCTACTATTTCTTCTCCTTCTACTACCTCTTCTACTATTTCTTCTCCTTCTACTACCTCTTCTACTATTTCTTCTCCTTCTACTACCTCTTCTACTATTTCTTCTCCTTCTACTACCTCTTCTACTATTTTTTCCCCTTCTACTACCTCTTCTACTGTTTCTTCTCCTTCTACTACCTCTTCTACTAGTTTCTTCTCCTTCTACTACCTCTTCTACTGTTTTTTCTCCTTCTACTACCTCTTCTACTATTTTGTCCCCTTCTACTACCTCTTCTACTATTTTGTCCCCTTCTACTACCTCTTCTACTATTTTGTCCCCTTCTACTACCTCTTCTACTATTTTGTCCCCTTCTACTACCTCTTCTACTATTTTGTCCCCTTCTACTACCTCTTCTACTATTTTGTCCCCTTCTACTACCTCTTCTACTATTTTTCTCCTTCTACTACCTTTCTACTATTTTGTCCCCTTCTACTACCTCTTCTACTATTTTTTCCCCTTCTACTACCTCTTCTACTATTTTGTCCCCTTCTAACGACCTCTTCTATCTATTTCTTCTCCTTCTACTACCTCTTCTACTATTTCTTCTCCTTCTACTACCTCTTCTACTATTTTCTTCCCTTCTACTACCTTCTTCTACTATTTTTCCCTTCTACTACCTCTTCTACTATTTCTTCTCCTCTACTACCTCTTCTACTGTTTCTTCTCCTTCTACTACTCTTCTACTATTTTTCCCTTCTCTACCTCTTCTACTAGTTCTTCTCCTTCTACTACCTCTTCTGACTATTTTTCTCCTTCTACTACCTCTTCTACTGTTTCTTCCCCTTCTACTACCTCTTCTACTATTTATTCTCCTTCTACTACCTCTTCTACTATTTCTTCCCTTCTACTACCTCTTCTACTGTTTATTTCCCCTTCTACTACCTCTTCTACTATTTCTTCTTCTACTACCTCTTCTACTATTTTTTCCCCTTCTACTACCTCTTCTACTATTTCTTCCCCTTCTACTACCTCTTCTACTATTTCTTCCCTTCTACTACCTCTTCTACTATTTCTTCTCCTTCTACTACCTCTTCTACTGTTTTTTCCCCTTCTACTACCTCTTCTACTAGTTTCTTCTCCTTCTACTACCTCTTCTACTATTTTTTCCCCTTCTACTACCTCTTCTACTGTTTCTTCTCCTTCTACTACCTCTTCTACTATTTTTTCCCTTCTACTACCTCTTCTACTATTTCTTCTCCTTCTACTACCTCTTCTACTGTTTTTTCCCCTTCTACTACCTCTTCTACTATTTCTTCTCCTTCTACTACCTCTTCTACTGTTTTTTCCCCTTCTACTACCTCTTCTACTGTTTCTTCTCCTTCTACTACCTCTTCTACTATTTTTTCTCCTTCTACTACCTCTTCTACTATTTTTTCCCCTTCTACTACCTCTTCTACTGTTTTTTCCCCTTCTACTACCTCTTCTACTGTTTTTTCCCCTTCTACTACCTCTTCTACTATTTTTTCCCCTTCTACTACCTCTTCTACTATTTTTTCCCCTTCTACTACCTCTTCTACTAGTTTCTTCCCCTTCTACTACCTCTTCTACTGTTTCTTCTCCTTCTACTACCTCTTCTACTGTTTTTTCCCCTTCTACTACCTCTTCTACTGTTTCTTCTCCTTCTACTACCTCTTCTACTATTTCTTCTCCTTCTACTACCTCTTCTACTGTTTCTTCTCCTTCTACTACCTCTTCTACTGTTTCTTCTCCTTCTACTACCTCTTCTACTATTTCTTCCCCTTCTACTACCTCTTCTACTATTTCTTCTCCTTCTACTACCTCTTCTACTATTTCTTCTCCTTCTACTACCTCTTCTACTATTTCTTCTCCTTCTACTACCTCTTCTACTATTTCTTCTCCTTCTACTACCTCTTCTACTATTCTCTCTTCTACTACCTCTTCTACTGTTCTTCTCCTTCTACTACCTCTTCTACTATTTCTTCTCCTTCTACTACCTGTTCTACTACCTCTTCTACTATTTCTTCTCCTTCTACTACCTCTTCTACTATTTCTTCTCCTTCTACTACCTCTTCTACTATTTCTTCTCCTTCTACTACCTCTTCTACTATTTCTTCTCCTTCTACTACCTCTTCTACTATTTTGTCCCCTTCTACTACCTCTTCTACTATTTCTTCTCCTTCTACTACCTCTTCTACTATTTCTTCTCCTTCTACTACCTCTTCTACTATTTCTTCTCCTTCTACTACCTCTTCTACTATTTCTTCTCCTTCTACTACCTCTTCTACTATTTCTTCTCCTTCTACTACCTCTTCTACTATTTCTTCTCCTTCTACTACCTCTTCTACTATTTCTTCTCCTTCTACTACCTCTTCTACTATTTCTTCTCCTTCTACTACCTCTTCTACTATTTCTTCTCCTTCTACTACCTCTTCTACTATTTCTTCTCCTTCTACTACCTCTTCTACTATTTCTTCTCCTTCTACTACCTCTTCTACTATTTCTTCTCCTTCTACTACCTCTTCTACTATTTCTTCTCCTTCTACTACCTCTTCTACTATTTCTTCTCCTTCTTACTACCTCTTCTACTATTTCTTCTCCTTCTACTACCTCTTCTACTATTTCTTCTCCTTCTATCTACCTCTTCTACTATTTCTTCTCCTTCTACTACCTCTTCTACTATTTCTTCTCCTTCTACTACCTCTTCTACTATTTCTTCTCCTTCTACTACCTCTTCTACTATTTCTTCTCCTTCTACTACCTCTTCTACTATTTCTTCTCCTTCTACTACCTCTTCTACTATTTCTTCTCCTTCTACTACCTCTTCTACTAGTTTCTTCCTCTTCTACTACCTCTTCTACTATTTCTTCTCCTTCTACTACCTCTTCTACTATTTCTTCTCCTTCTACTACCTGTTCTACTACCTCTTCTACTATTTCTTCTCCTTCTACTACCTCTTCTACTATTTCTTCCTCCTTCTACTACCTCTTCTACTATTTTCTTCTCCCTTCTACTACCTCTTCTACTATTTCTTCCCCTTCTACTACCTCTTCTACTGTTTTTTCCCCTTCTACTACCTCTTCTACTGTTTTTTCCCCTTCTACTACCTGTTCTACTATTTCTTCCCCTTCTACTACCTGTTCTACTATTTTTTCCCCTTCTACTACCTCTTCTACTGTTTTTTCCCCTTCTACTACCTCTTCTACTATTTCTTCCCCTTCTACTACCTGTTCTACTATTTCTTCCCCTTCTACTACCTCTTCTACTGTTTTTTCCCCTTCTACTACCTCTTCTACTATTTCTTCCCCTTCTACTACCTGTTCTACTATTTCTTCCCCTTCTACTACCTCTTCTACTGTTTTTTCCCCTTCTACTACCTCTTCTACTATTTTTTCTCCCTTCTACTACCTCTTCTACTAGTTTTCTTCCCCTTCTACTACCTCTTCTACTGATTTCTTCCCCTTCTACTACCTGCTTCTACTATTTTTTCCCCTTCTACTACCTCTTCTACTATTTTTTCCCCTTCTACTACCTCTTCTACTATTTTTTTCCTCTTCTATTACTCTTCTACTATTTTTTTCCCCCTTCTACTACCTCTTCTACTATTTTTTTCTCCTTCTACTACCTCTTCTACTGTTTTTTCTCCCTTCTACTACCTCTTCTACTGTTTTTTCCTCTTCTATTACCTCTTCTACTGTTTTTTCCCCTTCTACTACCTCTTCTACTATTTTTTCTCCTTCTACTACCTCTTCTACTGTTTTTTCCCCTTCTACTACCTCTTCTACTATTTTTTCCCTTCTACTACCTCTTCTACTGTTTTTTCCCCTTCTACTACCTCTTCTACTATTTTTTCTCCTTCTACTACCTCTTCTACTATTTCTTCTCCTTCTACTACCTCTTCTACTATTTTTTCTCCTTCTACTACCTCTTCTACTATTTCTTCTCCTTCTACTACCTCTTCTACTATTTCTTCTCCTTCTACTACCTCTTCTACTGTTTTTTCCTCTTCTATTACCTCTTCTACTGTTTTTTCCCCTTCTACTACCTCTTCTACTGTTTTTTCCCCTTCTACTACCTCTTCTACTATTTTTTCCCCTTCTACTACCTCTTCTACTGTTTTTTCCCCTTCTACTACCTCTTCTACTATTTTTTCCTCTTCTATTACCTCTTCTACTGTTTTTTCCCCTTCTACTACCTCTTCTACTATTTTTTCCCCTTCTACTACCTCTTCTACTGTTTTTTCCCCTTCTACTACCTGTTCTACTATTTCTTCCCCTTCTACTACCTCTTCTACTGTTTCTTCTCCTTCTACTACCTCTTCTACTGTTTTTTCCCCTTCTACTACCTCTTCTACTATTTCTTCCCCTTCTACTACCTCTTCTACTATTTCTTCTCCTTCTACTACCTCTTCTACTATTTCTTCTCCTTCTACTACCTCTTCTACTGTTTTTTCCTCTTCTATTACCTCTTCTACTGTTTTTTCCCCTTCTACTACCTCTTCTACTATTTTTTCCTCTTCTATTACCTCTTCTACTGTTTTTTCCCCTTCTACTACCTCTTCTACTATTTTTTCCCCTTCTACTACCTCTTCTACTGTTTTTTCCCCTTCTACTACCTCTTCTACTATTTTGTCCTCTTCTAATTACCTCTTCTACTGTTTTTCTCCCTTCTACTACCTCTTCTACTATTTTTTCTCCCTTCTACTACCTCTTCTACTGTTTCTTCCCCTTCTACTACCTCTTCTACTATTTCTTCCCCTTCTACTACCTCTTCTACTATTTCTTCTCCTTCTACTACCTCTTCTACTGTTTTTTCCCCTTCTACTACCTCTTCTACTATTTCTTCCCCTTCTACTACCTCTTCTACTATTTCTTCTCCTTCTACTACCTCTTCTACTATTTCTTCTCCTTCTACTACCTCTTCTACTGATTTCTTCCTCTTCTACTTACCTCTTCTACTGTTTCTTCCCCTTCTACTACCTCTTCTACTATTTTGTCCCTCTTCTACTACCTCTTCTACTATTTTGTCCCCTTCTACTACCTCTTCTACTATTTTGTCCCCTTCTACTACCTCTTCTACTGTTTTTCCCTCTTCTACTACCTCTTCTACTGTTTTTTCCCCTTCTACTACCTCTTCTACTGTTTTTTCCTCTTCTACTACCTCTTCTACTGTTTTTTCTCCTTCTACTACCTCTTCTACTATTTTTTCTCCTTCTACTACCTCTTCTACTGTTTTTTCCCCTTCTACTACCTCTTCTACTGTTTTTTCCCCTTCTACTACCCCTTCTACTGTTTCTTTCCTACTTCTTATACTGCTTCTTCTCCTTCTCCTGCTTCTTCTCTTGCGCGTGTCTCTTGAGGTATGAATGCATGATTTTATGTATGTGTTAATGAATGTGAGGAGCGGCTGGCCGAGTGGCTAGAACAGCGGACTCTCTTTCGGGAGACCCGGGTTCGATCCTTCGGTAAGATGTGGGGTGATTTGTTTCTGTCGGGGACGAAAAGAAAATTCTAACCTGCATAGTTCGTGGCGACTGAACTAGCCAGGCGGCCTTAATTCCTCAGGCTCAAAGAGCCCTCTGCCATACACCGCAAGGTACTATATTGACAGTAATGACAGTTTTTGACATTAATGAATGTGTGTCTGCCAGCCTGTCTGTCTCATAGCATGGTAATATGCATTGCTTATGTTTACAACATTCATTTGATTATGTTATTTTTCCTATGTGAATATAGCATGCACACTGATGAACGAAACATGAGTGATTGGAAGGGCTGAATGTAACATTGGCCTGCGTGCCCAATTTGTGACCCTTTGAAAATAAAGTGTGTTCGTTCGTTCTCCTGTTTCTTCTCCTGCATCTTCTCCTGCTTCTTCTCCTGTTTCTCCTTTTGCTTTTTCTACTGCTTCTTCTCCTTCTTCTTCTACTGCGTCTTCTACTGTTTCTTCTCCTGCTTCTTCTTCTTCTTAAATGTTAACTTTACCATCAGACAACAATGTAAACTACTCAAAGTAAAATTGCCTAGAAAATTAACAGGGGGTTCATTGCCCAATTATTATTTTCGGACTAATGGCGGCCGGCTTTGTCGCAGAACTGACTGGTTTTGCTTTATGCAGAAATGTGAGGCTGATAGTTTTTTAGTGACTGCCGCTTCCATCGATGATGAACTGTATTTTTCGTGAAGGAATTTTGGGTTGACATTCTGGCAGCGGCATTATGCACAGTGTATCTGTGCGGGTGGTTGATTTGTCGAGATTCCTGTCTGTTCCACTATTCACATGGGGCAGTGAGGAATATGTTGTGTGATATTCACTGGCACAGGAACGAAGCATAGTGGGGACGACACGTTGCTGTGAAGTTGGAACCGCGACTAACTAACTAACTAATGGCGGCTTAATTAATTATAGTATAATTAATTGCTTCTGTAAGTACATGTTTCTTTGAAGCAATGACTAGCGTGTACTGTATGTACAAGCCTCTATGAAGTAACGACCATTGTGTTGTGTGTGTACATAATGTTTGTATGAAGCATTGAGTATTGCGTTCTATATGCACATAACGTCATACAAGGTAAAACAAGACAATAAAGTAACATGACATAATGACATAAGGTATATAGAGTATAGTTTGTTAGTCCCATAGTTTCGGTGGCAAAACGGCACCTGTGGGTTAATATTGTCCATATTATACCAGCCACTATCAATTTCCAAGACTTCGGATACAATGATATATGTCTGGATCGACCCCTGGGCCTGGAATGGAGTCCAGCGTCAGGTGACCAATGTTATGCAAATCTTATGCGCATATCATTCCTATGACTCTACCAAGAAAACATCAAGAATGCCCCATACTGCAGTCGGGGTAAGAAATATCAGGCTTTTTATATTCTAAACCATGGCACAATATTATGGGATGGCCAGTTCTGTTCTTAACCTCTTACCCCCATTGGAGCACGGGATTCCAATCAGCTCACGCAAAGTTGTCATATCTATCACGACCTCTTGCAGCTCCGTCTATGTCCTCCCCATGTCATTCATCCCCGTCACTAATTCTCTCCCCGCGTGTTTTAGTTCTCGCTCTGTTCCGTTGGCCCGTTGGGTTCCACATAAAGCACTTCTAGTTACACTACTATCAGGGTTTCTCCAGGCGTGTTCTATCCAGCACCAGTGTCTGTCCTTCTTTCTTTATCTTCAGACTTGTCCATGGTTAAAGTTTTCTACAGCATGGGTCTACCAATGCCTTGTCAGCCCTCTTTATTCACCTTTTACAGCAGGGTCTTCTTCCCTTAAGGGTCCCGGTAAGACATGGGCGTCGTCACCTGTTCTTTCCGGCAATTTCCGGACATATCTGAGTAATTAAATTGTGGCAATCTTAAGAATGAAGGTCAACCCTAGAGTACTAGAGTGCTACTGGTGGATCCATACTAGTGTCATTATACTATTTGTTTTCTTTCGTGATACCTTCCGCAATTTCAATGCTCGCTGGACTATACACAGGAATACTCGTTAATTTATGTGTGTACCATGTTTGTTCCAACCTTACTTGTTTTGGGCACCGAGTCAATTAATATATTTGAAGCTATGAGTAGTAAGCTCTGCATATGTATAATGTCTGTAATTTGTAGGAAGAGAGTATAGTCACTTTATCTACGTGTAAATAAAGAAAAGCCTATGCAAAAATCTCAGTTATGGGAAGTATTTTTTTTTTTTTTTTCGCATATCCTTTTACAGGACATCGCTGTCAACATAGCATCTTTCAGCTGATTGTTGATTTCTTGGCAAGATTACGCTCAGTAGTTTGCCATTGCTTTCTGAGCGACCGGCTCACATACCCCGTAGATTACCAACTGTCGAGAACCGCTACCGATTTTCGCGCAGGTTACGTTCCTCACGTGGATATACGGGATTACGGAGAAAGATGTTAACACCTAGGCCAGGGAGACCGACTATTGGAAGTTAGCAAAACAAATTTACAATATGGATGTGAATCCTGTGAAATTCGTAAACATGAAACTATAAAAATCCAAAGAAGCCATAACAATGAGGTTTTACAGAATAATGCAGAAAATAACTTGAATAGCTAACATGAGTTATGTACATGTTGTGAAAGGGATTACAACAGTTAGACACATAAATATCAGAAAGAGACAGTAAACAAGTCTGGTGACATTATCAGAAGAGAAGGACAGAGCCACGTTGTAACAACTGAAAATACTGAACAGAAAATAGATAAAGGAAAACATCGAAAGGAGATTCTTAACTGTCAAACACCCCGGGAAGGTTAACCCGGTCAACAAATGCCCACAGAAGTCGGATGTGCTGGCCTAACGGCGCAAGAACGCAGCTCTGCTGTAAACAGGCACAACGCAATCACATCCGGAAAAAAAAACTCCGGATGAACGCAGAAGAAGAAGAACTGTCAAACACAGTATTATTATGGAAACGTAACAACACACGTGTGTACATTATTTTGGAGTTGGAAATAAGTCGATAAATTCGATAACCTGGACAGCTGGCAATGCTCTTGGTGATTATGATGAACATGATGACGATGAAGGTATGCCTGGAATGTAGTAAGAAAACAGTAAAATACACTATTACATGCCTTTTAAACAAACTGGACATACGGTGCTGAACCCAAATCTATATAGACGAGCCAGTACTAGAAGGGTGATGTCGCTTAAAAGTCGCTTAAAAGTCGACAGGGTCGACTTCATTGCACCGGGTTTTTATTCCATATGGCTCAGTCTCTTTCTGCAATGCGGAAAGCGTCACACAAAGCACGAACTCTGTAGCACCAGTGACGACCCTCAGGAGTCTCCGAAAAAAATGCACTCGTGAACCGAAGGATGCGGTTTGGAATTAAAGCCACAACCTTCGGAGCCCGAGGCAGACGGATTGACCACTTCGCCACGGAGACTCCCTAGGGAGAGGGGTGATGTGGTCAGCATCACGCCGGCCTCCTTGTCTTTCACAAGACATTCCCTATCACCCATTTCAGGCTGGGTCGACATGGCAGTCTAAGTCAATATTGAAAATTCCGCCTGTATGCGGACTCGAACTCATGATCACCGTGCCGCCATACAAGAGTCTAGCCACTATGTTATCCAGGCTCCCCTGATATATAGTGCTAAGCCCTTATGTCAGAGACCAAACGATGCCTCTGAAGTGCTACTGCCATTATTACTCTTACTCCGGCCAGTTAACTTCATCAGAACCCTGGCACCCATCTTACGTAGCTGGGTCGATTCCAGACCAATAATACATGTTAGTTACATGTCATTTACAGGACGGTCAAAATCAACGTCGTTATTTATTGGTCGTTTCTGGTTTTCTAGACAACTTTCATCAACTGCCTTGCCAGTTGGCGTGGGTGTTCATGTTTCTCCACAGATCTCGGTCTTTGGTGTCCTGAATCAATTCTGCTGATGATATTCTTCCATGTCACCAGCTCAGTCCAACCAGCATAATTTCTCTTGGTCTGCCCCAGCCTCTCTTCCCCCTGGTCTTTCCCCAATGCCACTCTTCTCTTCACATGACCTAAGAAAGCTGTCTGTCTCATTCTTATTGCTGAATATAATGTTCTAGTTTCATTTCCTTGTTCAAGTAGTCGTTGTTAGTTACTCAGGCAGTCCAAGAAATTCGCAACATTTGTCCCAGGAACCACATCTCTGTTGCTTCCAAGTTCTTTTCAATTTGTTCATTTACGAGTACATTTCAAGATTGAATGCCACACAGCAAACCAGGTTCTATATAGCATTTCAGCACCATCTTTCTTACATTCAATGGTAGTGACTTAATGCATAAGATAAGCAAATTTTACGTCCAATAATATCAACTAGGGAACCCTTCGAGGCCAACAAGACAATTTATAAATAAATAAACATGTATTGTTTGGCGCTCATAGACGTAGAAGAAAGAAGTAGAGACTACATGACTCACTAGACAACATAACAATTTAAAGCCAGCCATAGTTACCAACCGGGATTCAGTAGTATCCCATTGCTTTCAGACCGCAACGCTCATAAAGTCGTAAAAATAAATAGATAGCAATCTGCTCCCAAATCACCGGGCTGACATCAAAGCCGGTACTTTGGAACAATGAAACGGCGTTTACTACCCTTATGACCCAGACGTAGACAAAAGCAATAATAATGGATAGAAATTGAACCCGGTAACTGCGCTGAATCGAGTTCGTGACCAACTGATCCATGTCATGTAAACTTGTATGCTATGGAATGCGAAAGGTAGAAGGTAGGGCTGGAATCGGAGGTCTCCGTGGCCCAGAAGTCAAATAGTCTGCCTCGCGTTCCGAAGATCGTGGGTCTTTTTCTAAACTCTGTCATTGGGTTCATAATTACAATTTTTTCGGAGGTATATGGGAGTTCGACACTAGAGCTACGGAGTTCGTGCTCTCTGCGATGCTCGCGACAGGCCTGTCTGTGAATAGACAACAAGCCATATGGGATAAACCACGGTGAAGGATTTAATAGGCGCGGCCGAAGGATTTAACGCGCTCGAGTAAACCTAACTGGTGACCACGCTAGAGGTTTCGTTCTGCTTGGCGGTTATTTAGATATAAAAGTTGATGCCATAGGTTGAATTGTACCTCATGGCATAGTTACGAAAAGTCATCCAGAAGGACGTGACGATCGTTGATCGTGACCTACGTGGCGAGCGAGATTGTCACCGGAGCGAACACACGTGATTGCGAAGGTGACAAGGGCATTGAGAATCATTCGAATCGTGGCGGTTAGCGTGATCGGACGCCCCACGATGTAGAAGATGGTGATGGCCACGCAATGCGCCTTCCATGTTACTATGTGTGTAGATCTGTTAGACTGTGATTTCGTGTTGTATTTTGCTGTTCACAAATGATTCAGTCTATAGTGTACACTAGATTCAGGTATAAATTGAAGAAATTCGCACGGGCGTTGTGTTTTAAACGAGGTATGAAGTTGAGAAGCGACAGAAAGAAAGAGGTTACAAAACCTACCAGGGGAGTACTGAATGTATATCACACCCCTAGAAAGTTGCCACTCAATCAGAGAGAAAGATTGTCCATCAGGACTTATATATGGGTATGCTGACATTCGATATTCGCCATTCCCTCTCTGTCATTCAAATGACATTTATGTCAAAAGGTTAATTGTCATTCACTCCCTGGCAGTTGACTTCTCGCTCTTGACTTGGGGTCATAAAGTATCAATACCTCGGAAGTCAGAGTGGGTTGGCCTGATGGCAACAGAAACTGGTAATAGGGAAAGTTAGCCCACACACACACAAATCAGTCCGGTGCACTTAATAGTAGTAACATCTGTTAGTAATAGTACAACGTTTATGGAGTACGTTCGAGTTCAAGGCGAGTGAACAAATCGATTCTCTTCACGTTCATCATCATCATCATCATCATCATCATCTCATCATCATCATCATCATGTGTTATGTCGATAAGCATGGACGGTCATAATTCGTCATCTCAGTCGATCACCAGAGTCGTGGATCAGATCTGTGTTCTTGTCTCGACTATAACACGTGGCCAAACCATCGAAGTATTTACTTCTCTGCCTTCCCCTTGTTCTTTCCTTCTAAATCTTGTCAGTTGTCACCAAGTTTTCCACTATATTTATTCTCATAACGTGTCCAAAAATTAAGACTGCCTGCGTCTAATTTCTCTAATCAGTTTACGGTTTTCGTTTGTTTCTTTTAGGACTTTGCCAGTGTTTTTGTTTTTTTGTCCATGGTTGTCTTTATATTTCCTTTAGCAACCAAATTTTCAGCTTGTCTGCTCATTGTCCACGCTTCACATCCATACAAACGTATAGGTCCTGTGTAGCACTTCAACACTGTTTTCCTCGTAGCAATTGATATCTTTTTATTGGTCAGTATGTTTTCCATCTTGCAAAAGGCTACCTTCCCCATGGCGATTCTTGTTCTAATCTCTTCAAGGCGTCTCCCATCAGATTTTATGACTGTTTCGAAATAATTGTACTTTATTCACTTGTTTAAGAATATACCCATTTACCCAAATATTACATAGCGATATTTCTTTCTTCCTAGTGACGACCCCAATATGTGTCTTTTTACAATTTCTCTTGAATTTAACCCTATTTTTTAATAGAAAGGCTAAATTATACGCTTAAGTTTATAAACATTCTAAACAAGAACTATAAAAATGTAAAGTGCATTACAAATTAACGTGAAGGAATTTTTACACGCACTGGGTACAGGAAGCTAGACTCATATTGCATAAACCATCGACACACGGTGGATGGTGTAGCCTCTTGTACTTCCCAAGACATTTCCTAGTACCCATTTTAGACTGGGCCGACCTGGTCAATTTAAAAATTCGAATCTGCACAGAAACGAGTTGAACATTTGACGAAAGGGCCGGCGACGAGCGTCAGGTCATTAACATTAAGTGGCATGTCCTTTTTCAGAACGTCGCAATTAGCCGACGCTTATACACATTATGGCAATCAAAGCAAAGGGATCTGCTGCCAAATCGTCTTTGTCTGATTTTGAACTCCATATGTCGGGATTGTGAAACTGCTTTCACTATCCCAAAACCACAAACACAAACCTGATTTGTAAAAAAAAAAAAAAGAATCATAATAATCTTAAATTGTCCCGAAGCAATTTCCTGCAATAAGTCTTGTGATGTGACAGCTCCATTACATTTGGTAAGCTGGAGAGCAAGAAAGACTAGGTGCCCAATCGTTCCCTCACTTTGCTCATGTTAATTCTTGGAATTAGATATACAATCCAGACTATACTATTGTCATTTGTGCTAACAAAACCAACACAAGCAGCCGAGCGTCAGTAATGACCGTTGCAAGTTAGTTAGCAGACGCTACAAAGACGAAGACTAATCACATTGCGATCACCATACAAGACAGGAAAGTCATTATCTCGACTGCTACCCGAATAACCCAAGAAAATGACTTCATAGTGTGCTCTGTAATAGGCTGTCTGTATCTGTTGCCACTTTCTTCATGTGCGTTTTTATATGAACAAATAAATACATAAACGAAAATTTAAATATGAAAACATTCACACAATGTTATCATCTCATCTCATCTCATCTTGTTCGTCATGTACCTTGCGGTGTTGGGGTGAAACAAGCAACGAGAGAGTTCCCGTTTATGGGCTTCATAAATCGAGATTCCCATGGGCTCACACAGTGTGCGTATATAATTATACATTACAATGTTGGTAAGCATGTAGCATGAGTGCACAGAGGGATAGGAAGTCAGTCTTTCCCTCGCCTAGTGAACGACGAGAGCTGGCATCTAACCTCCGACCAACCACGTTAATGCATTGCCAGTGTAATGTCATGTTACGCCACGTGCTATCGCGCTCACGCACAGATAGAAACACCACACACACACACACACACCCCACACAAAAACCCCACATACACAAACACCACTCACACATTCTCAACACTACAATGTTTCAACAATCAGTGCATCGTTCGCGCTTTACAGTGTCTGCATATTAAGCAATGGCAAACTACGGAACGTAAACTTGGCCAGATTATCACAACATTATCAAATGCTGGTGTTGACTGCGACGTCCTGTGAAGGAATGCAAATAAATCATACTCAGCAAAGAACTACAACACTAGCCTACCATACAGGAGGCTTTGGAGTGTTGGAGTTGGAGTTGACTTTCCCATCGCTTGTAAAGCTTTAGCTAAAACACCCACCCACCCAAGAACAAGTCTAACTATAAGGAAATATATATATATATATATATATATATATATATATATATATATATATATATATATATATATATATATATATATATATATATATATATATATAATAATAATAATAAATCAGCCCACCAAGAGGTAATAAGGATCTTCTTGAAGAGGTATGACGCAATATGGAGGAAATTACCAGGAGCTTGATCGCTGATTAATTTCTTTTCACCTAGGAAAATGACAGAATGGGTAAGAGCGTTCGTTCTTAAACATCCGGTGTGTTGATGCCGAGGTAGCGGGTTCAACCCCTACACCGATCAGTTGGACTAACATTTTGACTTCTCGTCTTTGACTTTTTTTTGGGGGGCATATCCATTTTACAGGACATCGATGTCTTGGCAAATTTACGTACAGTAGTTTGCCATTGATTTCTGAACCACCGTCCACATACCAATTCGGTAAAAACAGCACAACGCGGTCTGCTGCCAAATCGCGGGCAGCTGTGTTTCAAACACAGGTAAGCGGGATTACAAATCGCGTCCATAACAACTTCGCCACGGAAAACAGCAATCTTTGTCTTGGGGACATAAATTACAAGTACCTCGCATGATGGAGAGGGGCAATAGTAATAGGGAAAGCTAATCCACACGCAATAATCAGTCCAATACAGTAGAAGTAGTAGCCCACGTATAGAGACTACGCAGGGGGTCAACGCCCCCCCCCCCACTCTCTCCCTCCCCCACCTCCCTACCACCCCCCCCCCAAAAAAAAAGTAAAATAAAAAATTTGGAACATCTCGAGAATTGACACTGAAACGTTAAAACTATTTATGGATTGAAAAGGCAACACAGGTGGTGGGCAATATTAAATGTCACAGGATAAGCATTTTGGGATTATGTATAACGAAGATGGAACGAGCAGGCTTTCAATTACAGTTTTTTTGTTTTTACAAAAAGGTGCTGCTCTCAGGTTGTAAAGAGAAATATGCTCCCGTCATTAACTTCACTGTGAAGGAGTGGTCCTAATGTTATCTAAAGAGACAGAGAAAGCATTCATAGAGTGAGTACTGTTGCATAGTTTAGAACCTCACACACACACACACACACACACACACACACACACACACGCCATCCATCATGTGCCATATCGGAAAGCGTGGACAGTCATGACTCGCCATTTCACTCGATCACCAGAGTCGTGGAACAGCTCAGTGTTCCTGTCTCGACCATGCCACGTCGCCAAGCCACCCAGGTATTTACGTCTCGGTCTTCCCCTTGGTCTGTTCCCTCGATCTTGCCAGTTGTCACCAAGTTCTCCAATTCGTTTCTTCTTATAACATGTTCATAACATGCCTAAAATAATTGTTCTTCTTCTTTTGTTCGCTTGAAATATGTCTATGACTGCATTGTTGTCTCTTGTATGAATCTAACAGTCTTTTTTAGTTCACTCAGCTGTCCATATAGTTTATCTTCCACTGTTGTCTCTCTAGGCCAGAAGGTTCGCCTGGATATGTTGTAGTTTGGGCAGTCCTGGAGTATGTGCTCTGCTGTCTGCGACGCCAAACCACATGTCACCAATCTTGAATTTTGTATACATGTGGTTGCGTAATCTATTGTGTCCTGTTCTGAGGCGCAGAATAATGACCTGTTCTGGTCTGTCCATAACGTGGTAGTCGTCTTGAGTAGGGTTTGGTGGCCTTCTGACTGATTTGATCATTCTTTCCTTTGGTGGAATGTAATGGGCACATCAGGCTGTTCTTCTTTTGCTCCGTCCTTAGCCAATCGATCAGCTCTGTCGTTTCCGGGTACTCCAGTGGGATGGTATCCACTGTATGGTGACCTTATGCTGACTGCTAAGTTCAGAAAGTAGTGTCCCTAGAATTGGTAATTTCCCAGACAGGAGTGCCTCTATTACTGATTTTGCATCTGTCAATATCACCACAGGTTGTCTACCATGGCAGGTATTTTGTAATTTCTCTATTGCTATCTTGATTGCCTCAATTTCAGCATCATAGTTATGGCAGTACTTTCCTGTTGGAACTCTGGCCGTGTCCCTAGTATTATTTGGGTATTCTATGTACACTCCCGCTCCTCCATTTCTAACAGCATTTCGCGCTGACTCATCTGTGTAGACTCGGATCCAGAGATCCTGTGGGTATTCGTCATTAAGGAAGCTGAGAGTGGCTGTTCTGCGCTGTACATTGTTCTGTTCTTCCTTGTCAAATATTCCTCTCACTTTTGTCTGGATTTGTAGCGATAGTCTATGTTTATCTTTCCATGGAGTTCGCTCTGGAATAGTTGCCAGGGAGATACCAACTGTGGGAAGATCGTTGGTTTATCTGCAGAGTCCTTTGGCCTGGTGGATAAAACCACTTCTTTTCAACCACCCCATAGCTAAGTTTTTCAAATCGGTTCTTCATAGGGTAGCCTGGCAAGCTGAGGAACTTGTCTGCTTGTATTAGTGCTTTTGTATCTCTGCGTTCTCTCAGTGCTTGTGTCCTCCCCATTTTCTCAATTGCTACTATAAGAGATGCTTGCTTGCTTGCTTGTGTTCGTTGGCTTGAGCTCCTACGCGAAGTCCTGTAACTCGGATGAAGGCATCCTGTTGTCCAACATCAGTGTGATGTCATACAGGACCTGAGGTCTGCGTGAGTATCCGTTGTCCCATGTCTGGCTTATTGGTGTGCAGACTGGTGGTTCCTCGCCATACAGGCAGACACTCTCCGACTTTGGAGGAATCGCCGATCCTACTGACTTTAGCCAGGACCCCGAAGGGACCTGTTGCCCAGGACGCTCGACGAGGACGTGTCAATAGGTCTTGACCAGTATATAACCCGGCCCTGGTGCCTTGGAAACAACTCTGCGTCCCACTATAAGAATTGATCTCATCCTTGCTGTGATGACTCTTAGAGCTTGATTGTGCACCTTGTCCAGCTCATCTAGTGTGGTCTTTTATGCTGAACACCACGCAGTTGACACGTATTCCATGTGTTGTTGTATGCTCTGTTGATAAACTTTGCTAAGTATTTTCCCACTGGCTCCCCATGTGGTTCCACGTAGCTTTCTCAGGATGGCTATTTTTCTTCTGGCTTTTGCTACAGCTTTTTTGATGTGTTTTCTCCATGTCAGCCTGTCATCAAATGTTACACCAAGGTATGTTGGTTCTTTATCTTCTTTTAGGGGGCGTTCCATTTATCTGGATGATCCCTGGGTTTTGTTTCGGAGAGAGGGTAAATAGAGTGGTGCTGCACTTGTCAGTGTTTATGCTGACATACCATCTATCCGCCCATGCAATAAATGTATCTACAGATCTCTGTAGCAATATGGTGGCCACTGATGGATGTTCATTTGTGCTCCACAAAACCAGGTCATCAGCGTACATTGCCGCTTTAATTCCAACGGGTAGTATAACAGTGTAACTGTTATAGTGATTATACGGCTAAAGGTCGGGGTTCAAAAACAAAGCATGCCCGAGTCTGGAATTAGAAATAATAATTACTGTGCAATGTAAAGATTGGTAAGCAGTGCACGGGTGAGCACTGTCGCTTGATGATGCGATGAGCGTGTCGTAGGTTGACGATAAGATAGATACGGGACAGAAGCCATCTCGCCATCGATTAGATAAGACGCTTAGTCCTTGTGGGAAGTTTGGTTCCATCTGGTATCGTTGAAATCAGTAATGCTTAAGCTTTTAAATAAGTAGAAGGAAAACCACAAAGAAAATGTTATGTTTTGTAAAGTAACTGAAAGACTTGGACATATTTGTTATGCCATTTTTTTTTATGCCGTCTTAGAACTGCCCATTTGTATCAAAGGACAATAAAGACTGACGAAATCTGGATTCTACAGAGGTTGGCTTTTACATATGTCGTTTTCAAGATTCATTTTAATTTGAGAGTTACCTCTGCCGTTTGCCGAGTTAAGAATGCATATCGACACGCTATACGACACGGCTGCCTTAGACCCCTCTGAGGCGGTTGGCCATAATGGTTGGCGACTCTGCTAAAGTAGATTAGCAACAAGATCATTGATGAAGATTAGAAAAAGTGTGGGGGACAAGACTCCACCCTGCGGAACACCGTGGCGCAATAGTTCTTTCTTGCTCTTGAGACCGTCTATCTGTACTCGGGCTCTTCTGTTGTGCAAGTATGCTTTCACCCATTTGTACATTCTTCCATTGACTTTACAGTTTCTCAGTTTCTTCATAAGACCTTCTTTCCGGACTTTGTCAAAGGCTTTCTTCAGATCTATCCATGCCACATGTACCAGCTACTTCTCTTGGAATGCATCCTCAACTTCTTGAGAGAGGTAGGTTATCTTATCTTCCGTAGAGTAGCACTGCCTAAAGCCAGCGTGCTGTGGCACAAGTGATGTTTTTACTTTCAGTGTACCACTGTAGCCTGTGATTGATAATGCGCTCCATTGTTTTGCAGAGATAACTGGTGAGGCTAATTGGTCTTTAGCTGGAGGCAATGGAACTGTCTTTCCCAGATTTTAAGAGGTGTATCATGATTGCTTCTCTCCAGTCTTGTGGAACACTGCCTAAGTTCCAGGTGTTATTGAAGATCTGTAACAGCTTTGCTTTGGCCTCTGTTCCTAGGTTTGTGATAATTTCTTTGGATATACCATCAACTCCTGGTGACTTTTTCATTTTCAGTTTTCAAATTGCTAGCTCCAATTCACTTATTGTGATATGTGCCTCCATAACCTCTCTTAAAATAAAGTTTGTTCGTTCGTTCGTTCGTTCGTTCGTTCGTTCATGTACTATATCCTTCTGTCTTGTATGTTGCCGTTTCTCTCGAATCTCTTGTTGTTTCTCTGGACTAATTTCGATATTGTTATCTTGTGCGAATGAGTCCGCAAAATGGTCAGCTGCTTGCTTTCCTGTTAAGATGTTTCCGTCTTTATGTAATGCAATTTTTGAGTTTCTCCCTGAACCCTCATCGTTAAGCTGTTTTATTAGCTTCCACAACTTCCTTGTGTCTCTTTCAAAGTTCAGTGACTCTGTTTTCTCATGCCAGCTTTTCCATCTAGCCTGCAGCTGGGCCCTTTGAAATTTGGCTTTTACGTGCTGGTATCTATTGTGGTGCTCTTGGCAGGGGTTGGCTTCTGCTTGCCTTCTACACACTTCCACATCATTATGCAACTGTTCTAGTTCACTATTCCAGTAGGGTTTATAATATTTACGGGCTCCTCTTGGTACTGTTTCTCGTGCTGCCTGTAGTATGCATTTCCCAAACTCTTCAACTACTTTATTTATGTCCCTCTCAGTGTTCAGATTTCTAACCAGTATGCTGGTGCGAAGCTTGTACATTGCCCAGTCTGCTTTCTTGTAGTTCCACCTCGAGAGGGTGCTGCTTTCACTTACAAGCTCATTGTCTACAGTTAGAAAGACTGGCCGATGGTCACTGCCACCTAGCTGTTTCCCAACAATTCTTTTAATGTTCCACTCCAGGTCTGGTGAATTAAAAACCAGGTCAGGTGTAGTTGTAGTGTGCCATGATCTCGAGTAGAAGTTATGTGGGTCAGACGGCTTGTTAATCAAGATGAATCTATTCTCATCTTGCCAGTCTTTCAGTCTCTCGCTTCTCTGGTCCGTGTGAGCATAGCTCCAGCTCTGCGAGTGGCTGTTAAAATCGCCACACACAATCAAGTTTCCTTTTAATGGTAGTGTGTCCATTGCCTGTGGGCTGTCATTTGGACAGTAATAATTGATCAGGTGAAGGTCTGTATTGTCTGTCTTAAGTTTAAGTGCCTGATACTCAGCCCCTTCCATGTAAACTTCAATTTGGGAAGCAGGGATGTTATTTTTTACAAGGGTCAGTATCCCACCCTTTCGCCTGTCCTTTCGGTCAGATCGGTAACACTGGTAGCCTTCTGATTTTGAAGGCTATATTTTCGTTGAGGTGTGTTTCTTGCAAGAAACATACGCTTACATTTTCTTGGGCCAAGATATTTTCTAGTTCTATTCTTTTCTTGTTGACACCCTCTGCATTCCAGCGCATTATTTTAAGTCTTTGTGTGGTACTGCCAGACGCTTTATTGTAGTAGTGGTTAGACCTTTACGAGGCATAGTGCTCGGCTCTGCACCTGCCTGGGGGTCCAAGGCAGGGCGAGCACCATAACATATAGCAGTAGTCGACATAATTGCATTACGCGTAGTTGCGTGGCAGCCTGATTTCTGTGGTGCGCCTCCTGGCTGGCTGCCTCCGTCTTCAGCACCTATCTTTTACAAGAGCAGATTATGGTCTTACTCGACACGAACTTCTGAATAAACATAATAAAATTATTGTGTCTGTCTACGTCTAATTTCTCTAATCAATTTACGATGTTCATTTGTTTCTTGAAAGACTTGGTAATTGGTTTTTCTGTCTGTCCATGGCATCCTCTGTATTCTCCTAAGAAACCAAATTTCCAAGCCATCAGATGTCTTTCAGCTTAACTGCTCATTGTCCAAGCTTCACATCCATACAAAAGTGCAGGCTCTATGTAGCATCTCAACACTCTTTTTCTCGTTTCAATTGACATCTTTTTATAGGTTAGTATGTTTTTCATCTTGCCTAAAGGCTAATTTCCATGGCGATTCTTGCTCTAATCTCTTCAAGTCATCTCCCATCGGATGTTATGACTGTTCGGAGATAATTGTACCTATTTACTTGTTGAAGAATATTCCCATTTACTTGTATATTACATTGTGGTATTTCTTTCTTCCTAGCTATGACCATAATCTGTGTATTTTTATAATTTAATTCTAACCCTAGTTGTTCACTGTGTGCAAGAACCGCATCTACTAATTGTTGCAGATGCTGCTCATTGTTCACACACACACACACACACACGCACGCACGCACACACGCACGTACGCACGCACGCACAGCACGCACGCACACACACACACACACACACACACCATAAAAGAAAGTAACTATGAACGTGATCCACTGTTAAGAACCAGAAAATGATATATATGAATTAGTTAAGGAGAAAATGTAGATGACAGTTCAAAATACTATAGATAATTTACGAAATTATATTATCATCAATTGATGGGTGACCTGAATGCCAAGATGGGATTGGATAACAAGGGTTATGAAGAGATCGAGGGAAAACACGAACTAGAGTTTATGAACGAAAATTGAGAATTATTCACACATTCTTGTTCAGGAGATCAATATATAATATGCGGAAGTGCTTTTCTGCATAAAATAATACATTACACAACGTGAATATAATCAGACCACAAAACAGGAAATCACATCGGCCATCTATACATTTTCATGCAGTATAGATCATCTGTAGTGAACGTAAATGTTGTTGGATGTTCAGAAAAGACTTCAGATCACTATCTCTGATTAGTAAAATTAAGTTGAGATTTCAGAGATAGAAGCTAATATAAATATGGAAATCAGTATTATGTAGGATGTCTCAGAAATCAGGAAACTAAGTAACAATCATAACGTCAAATGGAAGATGAGTGACAGAGAGAAACTATCAGAATAGGCCAAGCGAAAACTACGTTTTTCGGAACATTAACAGCAATAAGCCACTGTCGCTGAATGTCAAACAGCTGGTAAGTACTGGAATCTTCTATAAAACCCGCTATGCTGTATAAGACTAAATTGAGGTAGATAAACGAACAGATTCTGAGAGAGCTGAGAGTCCTATGCCTTAGGACTTGGCGGAATAACCTACAACGGATGGCTGGAAACGTCTAATAAAGGTAGCGCAATCACCATCAACATGTGCCATGCCCGATAAATTAAAATCACCATCGACATGTGCCATGCCGATAAGCTTGGGCATGTCATGTTGCACCAACTAACAGGATCACTAGAGCGTGGATCAGTTCTGTGTTCTTGTCTCGACCTATACCACGTGGCCAAGCCATCCATATATTTACTTCTTTACTCTCTTCTTGTTCCTTTACCCTCAATCTTGCCAGTTGTCACCAAGTTCTCTAGTTTATTTCTTCACACAACGTGTCCACAACGGTTAGTGACTATCTACGTCTAATATCTAATCAGTTTACGGCTTTCCATCTGCTTCTTGTAGGACTTGCTTATGTGTTTTTCTGTTCTCCCGTGGTATTCTTTGCATTTTTCTCACAAACCAAATCTCCACATCCATTCGGTGCTTTTTTTCCAGCTGGTATGCTCATTGACCACCTTTCACAGTCATACACAATGTAGATTCTATGCCGCACTTCAACATTCAGTTTTATCGTTGAAATTGACATATTTTTATTGTTCCGTGTGTTTTCCCTCTTACATTACATACCAGTGTCAGAAAGAGACAGTGTTCTTTGGTCATGTGATGAGTGGAGAGGCTGGAAGGTTCGGCATTAGAAGAAGCAAGAACAGGCAGAGTGAAATGTTGCTGGACAGGCTGCGATGTTGGCAGGGAAGACTATCTTCCACAGAAAGGATCAAGAGCACCAGGGACCGAATTCTGTGGAGATGATGACGCCTACGTCAGTTGGGCAGAGCACTTGATGATCAGATGCTTACTTACAGACTTATGCATGCTTACATATAGACATATGCATGCTTAACTTACAGACATATGCATGATTATTTACAGACATGTGCATGCTTCCATACAGACATATGCATACTTACACAGAAACATCTGAATGCTTATATATAAACACCTGCATGTTTATGTGACAGCGAAAAAGCGACGTATCTTGGTTTGGTCTGCTTTAAAATAAAAATCTGGACAACACCGGAAACACCAATTGTAACAAAGCAACTTGTGGATTGCCTTGTTACAAACCTTTGAGAACAAAGTTTTAAGACGCATCTTTGGACCCATTAGGGATACACAAAGTGGAGAGTGGAAAAGAAGAAGTAACAAAGACATATATGATTTGTTTAAGTCCCCGCTAATCACTGGTATCATGAAGGCTAATAGACTACAATGGCTGGGGCATATAGAAAGAATGGAAGATAATAGGGAAACAAAACTCGCTTACAATCAGGAAATAAATGACCGTAGTCCCCGAGGTAGACCAAGAAGGCGGTGTAGAGATAATATATATACAGACCTACAAGCACTTGGAATCAACGACTGGCAAGAGACGGTCAACCAGAGAGACCAATGGAGACGGATTGTATCTGCAACAGAGAACCTCAATGGCTCCGAACGCTGAAGAAGAAGAAGAAGAAGAAGAAGAAGAAGAAGAAGAAGAAGAAGAAGAGGAAGAAGAAGAAGAAGAAGAAGAAGAAGAAGAAGAAGAAGAAGAAGAAGAAGAAGAAGAAGAAGAAGAAGAAGAAGAAGAAGAAGAAGAAGAAGAAAAAGAAGAAGAAGAAGAAGAAGAAGAAGAAGAAGAAGGAGGAGGAGGAGGAGAAGAAGAAGAAGAAGAAGAAGAAGAAGAAGAAGAAGAAGAAGAAGAAGAAGAAGAAGAAGAAGAAGAAGAAGAAGAAGAAGAAGAAGAACTTGTGGATTCTTTGTCTGATGTCTTGTTGATAGGAACACAAGTGCTGTTCTGTTGTACTGAGATGTAGGAACATTTCCCTGAGCTAATCTGTGGTCAACTAATGCCTTTGTAACACCGTAAGTTTTAACTGATTAAGTTGAAAATAAATAATTAATATAATCACATTCTAAGGGAAGCACGGCCTAGGTTACCGGCATGAGTGGACACAATTGTTAGGCTAGATGGTAGGTACATAGAAATATAAATAGATAATATAAATTGATAATATAAATAAACATGGCTGAAATGGGATGTTCTTCAGATTGATTTAGCATCCCTGGCGCTAATGACACATAGTAATTATTATTTGTGTTTATTTTCAGAGGTTAAATTATTATGAGTTTGGAGATATGTTGTTGTGAGAGCAGTGCAAACGTGGGTAGTAGAAGTTATTAGGGAAATCCACTGTGGCAGTAGTAATTATAATTAGGGTTTTAGGTGCTATAATATCAAGAATTGCTATTATTTAATGAATTCAGCATGATTATTATAGTGACATGGAAATGACAATGGCTATGAGATAAGCGGCATGTAGTGATTAAAGTAAACACATTTGAACTGTGCAGTTAATGAAAGGCAAAGTACACTACTGCATAGTTAAAATGGAGACTAATCAGCAATCAGGTATGGTGATGCGAAGTTTGAAGAATATGTCATTAGTGGTGATAAAATAATGTAGAGACTGATGTCATGTCATGCCAGCCATTTTGGCACACGAGTATTATATTGAGAATGTAAAAAAAAAAAAAAAAAAAAAAAAAAAAAAAAAAAAAAAAAAAAAAAAAAAAAAAAAAAAAAAAAAAAAAAAAAAAAAAAAAAAAAAAAAAATAAATTTTAAATTTTTTAAAATTTTTTAAACCCCCTTTTTAAAAATTTAAAATGAGCTTTTCAGGAAAAAGGGAATACTTCCAATTTAATTAAAATTTCGGTAACCCCCCACCTTAGATTTTTCATTAGCAAAGGGGGGTGTTTAATTACTTGAATTTTTTTCCATTTTTTGTTGTCAGCCCCCCTTCGAGGGGTTTGATTTTTGATTTTTGAGAATTTTTCAGTTGGGGGGACTTTTATAGATTTGGGTCCCCCCCTTTGGGTTGCCTGGGGGATTTTTAAAGGGCCCCCCTTTTGCCCCCTTATTTTCGGAGGTTCGAACTTTTGGGGCCCCAGGGACGGTGGGGGGAATGCCCCGGGCCTTTTTTTTTTGTCCCCTTGTTCCCGGCTTGGGTTGTTGGATTTGAGAAGCGATATTTTCCCAAAGGGTTTTGGTTTTCCACATTGTATTTAATAGGCATTCTACCTTTATGGCACCCATTCGGGACATTTTTCATTTTTGTTGCCTTTTTTTTTCCAGGTGCCTGCGGGTTTTTTTTTTTTCCCCGTGTTTTCCCCCCCCCCCCTTTAAGTTCCCTTTGCCGGGAAGAGTTAGGACATCCTGTAATTTTTGGGATTTTTTTTCCCCCCCCCCCTTTGACTTGTTTTTGGTCTTATTTTTTCTTAAGGTTTTAACTTGCCAGGCCCTTCGTTCCTTATTGGTTTTGTATTTTTATGGTCTTGGTCCCCTCGTACTGCCCCTGGTTTCCTTTAAGGTGGTTTAGCTTGGGGGGTTTTTCAGGTTTTTGTTCGGTCGGGGCCCCTCCGATTCCAGGAGTTTTTTTTTTGTTTTTTTGGCCTCCTAAAGTCCGTCGTCTTTGCAGCTCCCTGCGAGGACGGGGCCAAGAGTACTAAAAACCTAACCCATTTGCAGGTGGGGGGGTTAAAATTTCGGAAAGACAGAAATTGGTAGTTTTTTTTTTGGAATTGGCCTCTTGCCCGTATTTCTTGCGACATCTTTTTGGGCCTCAAAAAAAATCTGGACAACCCAAAACAAAGTAAAAACAACGGGTTTCTTTGCCAGGCTTTTGATGGGAAAAAAAGGGCGCTTTGAGAGATTGGGAACTTTTCCCATGAGGGTTAAATTAACCCTTTTAACCCAATTTTCTAAAAAAAAATAATTAATATATTTACATTCTAAAGCGAAGCGCGCCCCAGGTTACCGGCTTCAACGTGTTTGCGCAGTGAATCAGACATGAGTGGACAAAATTGTTATACTAGATGGTAGGAACATAGAAATATAAATAGATAATATAAATAAATATTACTGAAAAGGGCTGTTCTTCAGATTGATTTAGCATCCATGGCGCTAATGACACATAGTAATTATTCAGGACTAATTTTGTTTATTTTCAGAGGCTAAATTATTATGAGTTTGGAGATATATTGTTGTGAGAGCAGTGCAAACGTGGGTTGTAGAAGTTATTAGGGAAATCCATTGTGGCAGTAGTAATTATAATTAAGATTTTAGGTGTTATAATATCAGGCATTGCTATTATTTAATGAATTTAGCATGATTATTATAGTGACATGGAGATGACTCTGGCTATGAGATAAGCGGCATGTAGTGATTAAAGTAAACACATTTGAACTGTGCAGTTAATGAAAGGCAAAGTACACTACTGTATAGTTAAACTGGAGGCAAATCAGCAATCAGGCATGGTGATGCGTAGTTTGAAGAATATATCATTAGTGGTGAGCAAATAATGTAGAGACTGATGTCATGCCATGCCAGCCATTTTGGCACAAGATTATTTTATTGGGAATGTAATTTACACGATTATCCCATGACAATAATGTGTTACTGGCTAAATAGACATCTGAGAGATTCACCAAGATATACAATGTATGGGGACATAAATTATAGTTAATGAAAAGACTGACATGGTGCCACGATGAGCATAATATTGAATGTTTGTGATTTACTGTTGAGTATGAACACTCCTAAGCAATAGTGAGTGGGGAAAATAACCATGATCATGTGTGTAATATTTATAACATGTGTAAAGCAGAGAAGAGGACTTGCATGTTATATGTGGCAATGATGCAGTGTAGGAAATCATGGTTTGGGAGAGCGAAACGAAAGAGGATACAGACTTGTAGAATGAACAAAAGAACAAGAAATGGTTGTCGGAAACACCTGGTTTAAACAACATTCTAGACGATTATAGACATGGAGGAGTCCAGACAGCAGGATTAAAAACCAGATATATTACATCCTGATTAATAGAAGGTTTCGAAATGCGCTAACAATGGTAAAAGCAGTTCCCAAATGCAGACTGTACAGTGGTCACAGGTTAATTATAAGCACACTGAGGGTAAAGTTAAAGAAAGTCAAGTATACAACCGGAAACACTAAATATGATTTGTACAAATTGAAAACTGACAAAGAAATACAAGATAATTTTAAAATAGAAGTAAAGAACAAATTTGATATATTGTCTGATTTAGAGATCCTATTTCAAGATGTGGATGATCAAATGAGAAATGTTGAAGAATTTAATCAGTTTAGCTGCAGAAAAAACTATTCAAAATTAACGAAAGTGGGTCGTCAGACATGGATGACTGAAGACATTTTACAGCTAATGGAAACAAGAAGACAGAACAAAAATAATCCTGCCAAATATAAAGACATTCACAGTAAAGTCAGAACATTATGTAAGGAGGCAAAAGAAGCAATGCTGGAGAAAAATTGTATAGAAATTGAAAAACAACACAAAAGTAAAAACACCAAACTAATGCACAAAAGAATTCATGAGCTTACTAATCAAAGAACACATATATCAGCAGGCTGCCTAAAGATAAAAGATGGGAAAATCATAATAGAAAAAGATCAGATTTTACATGTATGGTCAGATTATGTGAAAAACCTTTATGATGATAACAGAGAAGAACAGTATGATATTCAAAATAATAACGAAGGCCCATGAATTTTGAAGATGGAGGTTCAGAATTCTCTTAATCATATGAAATCTGGCAAGACCCCCGGTTTAGACAGCATTACAATAGAAATGATTAATGCTTTAGAAGAATACGGAATAGATAAATTTACCAGACACCTGAATACCATATATGATACTGGAGATATACCTCATGAATTATGTAATTATGTATTTATTGCAATCCACAGAAATCAGGAGGATTGGAATGTGATCAACATTCAACAATTCGTATAATGAGTCACATCACAAAGATTTTGTAAGGAATTATCGTGCAAAGAGGTAGTAAGAAAATACAACCTGAAATAGGAGAGCAACAATGTCGGTTTGTAGACGGCAAGGGTATAGTAAATGTTGTGTTTATACTGAGAACAGTAAATGAACGTTCTATAGAAATAAACAAAGATCTACACCTCTGCTTTATTGACTACACAAAGGCTTTCGATAAAGTGAGAGATGTCGACATGTCAAGGATGCTTGAAGATCTACAAATTGATGGGAAATACCTTAGACTTGTAAAAAACATATATTGGAAACAATAAGTTGCCATGAGAATTGATAATGAAGTAGGTCAATATCAGCCTATTAAGAGAGGTCTGAGACAGGGATGTGTAATGTCTTCAGATCTTTTGTCCCTGTACTGTGAAAATATTTCCAGGAATATAGAAGACTTGGAAGGAATCAACATTGGGGGACGATACATCAATAACAATAGATATGCAGATGATACAGTCTTGATTGCAGACAATGAACAGGACCTGCAAAATCTAGTAGATGCGGTAGTTGCATACAATGAACAACTAGGTTAGAATTGAATTGTAAGTAGACACAGATTATGTTCGTCAGTAAGAAGTAAGAAATGCCACACTGTAATGTACAAGTAAATGGGCATATTCTTAAACAAATGAATCAGTACAGTTATCTCGGAACAGTCATTGCATCTGATGGGAGATTCCTTTTAGAGATTATAACAAGAATTGCCATGACGAAGGTAGCCTTTTGCAAGATGAAATACATACTGACCAATAAAAAGATATCAACTGAAACGAGAAAAAGAGTGTTGAAGCGCTACATAGTACCTGTACTTTTATATGGATGTGAAGCGTGGACAATGAGCAGGCAAGCTCAAAAACATCTGATGGCCGTGGAAATGTGGTTTCTGAGGCAAATGCACAGAATACCTTGGACAGACAGAAAAACCAATGAACAAGTCCTACAAGAAAGAAATGAAGTTCGTAAACTGATTAGAGGCATTAGACGTAGACAGTAAAAAAAAATTTGGGCATGTCATGAGAAGAAAGGAATTGGAGAACTTGGTGACATCTGGCAAGATCGAAGTGAGGAGACCAAAGGGAAGACCAAGATGTAAATACCTGGATGGCTTGGCCACATGACATGGTCGAGACAGAAACACGGAGCTGATCCACGACTCTGGTGATCGAGTGAGATGGCAAAACATGACCGCCCACGCTTATCGGCATGGCACATGATGGATGGATGTGTTAATTGTTAAGCTATGTATTAAAACTTGTGGGTAGCAATAGAGATGAAGGAATTAATGTATTGTAGCGACTCCATGCACATTGACAGCTACGGAGCGTAGGAAATAATGCACCTTTAATACGCTGAGTGCGTATCAGCAATCCTAATTTAATCATGATAACAGCGAATGAAGTGCGGCTATACTGAGGGAGGACATTCAGATGTATCCGGAACTGGTTTTAGTGAAGGGGTTTATCATTTGGCATTGAAGTCTGTATCACTTCTGTTACCAGAATGCATTAATGTGTGTGCCGGTGTATCAGACTGGGAGTGGAATCAGATGGCTGAAGTTTTATGTTCAGTAAAGCATGGTGCTTGTTGTACCATGGGGAAGTGTAGGATTATGCTATGTACCACCCTTCGCAAAGATGTTAACATATATTTGCTATGTGACATGAAGCGCAAGACAGCAAGATTTATAACCGGTGTCTCACAAAAAGAATGGGGAAGAGAGGACATAACTGTGCATCTGCTGTCCACTCACAAAGCTAGTATAATGATTGTGTTTGGCCTTAAACAACGCATGTTGGTTATTAGTATGTAAAAATGATATCATATATAGTACACTGGTTATTATATTAGTACTGATGTTCTGTATCCAGCCATGACCATTCTTATGCTTGCTTCTGCTTCATATGAATGATGCACTTTTACCATTATTTGTGTAATTTCACTTGATACTATGTGATTTTATTTATGGACTGTCTTAGTGGTCTCAAAGGGTTTCCCAATTGATTTCCTGTATAATACATGTTTATCTTTAACTATCTGTGAGTGTTATAATTTTCCTATGTGCAAGTGTTACATTTTAACACTCCACAAATATGGTAATCCCACTTTGTATGTATGCAAATTGCTTTTCATAGTTAAACATGTTTTACTTGTTGGTTATTAGTTTGTAATGCTAAGCATATATTATAACTTGTATGGTGTCATATTAGTGTTGATATTCTTCATCTAAACACGGACATTGCAGGAGTAATTTGTCCCATGTCATATGGCATACCACATAATCTGAGGTGTTTAGGTGCAGATGATGGAGATGTAAATGCACTATATTGCTCTGCAGGATTAGAGATATAAGTTCATGTATGTCCCCTGTTTTCCATAGCTATGTGTTTTACAGCTGGGCAATGAGATCTAATCTTCCACTGCTGGTGTGTGTAGGATCTGTGAGGTAGTTATATTGAACTGAAGGTTTTCTGTAAGTGAATGCCGGGCTGCATGGGAAGGTGGAGCAGGCTGAGGTTATTGCATTAGAAGATGTTCCACCCTAGCAATATCAAGTGTAATCTCATGACAGCGGTGACACAACTGGAGAAGACAATAAAGTGGGTGATCTGATGATGCAACATTGATTGTTGCATTTAACAATTAGAGATGTAGTCACCTTGAAGAGAAATGAGGCAGCAAAGGATGAGCGTGCCAGACATCAAGGGTTACCTCAGAATAGCAGTAGTACAACTAGAGGGAATAATAAGGTGGATGACTTGCTCGGTGGGAGACATTTATTGTCTGTGGGTTAATTCATATGTTATAATGTATGTGCAAATTGCTTCATTGTTTAATATGATTTCTTTACAATGATAATCAGAGATTGTGTTTTACATTGTTACAGGAGTGGCTGACTGGTGTCACCACGCCTGGGTTCATGGTGGGGTAGTAATTTGTGTCACAACTCTTATGTTTATATCGCGTCTTGGGATGTATGTTGTGTAACTTATGTATTTGTAGTGCCTTATTGTTGTCTGTGTCAAAGTTCTTTATTGTGTTAGTCTAACCAGCTATTGTTTGGAACACCTGTGATGTGGTACTTGGTGCGCCCTGTTGTCTTTAAGTTCTGCTGATTGGTTAGGGGTTACCCACTGTTGTTGTTTGATATAAGTTGTCTGTTTTATCTGTTTTTGAAATTCAATGTGTTATCCAACATGTTCTGTTAGAAGAAATAAATAAAGAGCTTGTTTATTTGTCCTTGATTTGTTTGTTTAGTCTCTTTTAGTTTTTACAACCACTATTTCTACCACAATCTAACACCTTAATCCACTGTCTGGGTCTCAAATATGACAGTTCCTGACTGAATTGAGACCCCTGTCCAAGATCTTTGTATCTTCTTATCTAATTACTATCACTTTTTTGTCAGTTGAGGGCGGTGTGAGGTTCTCTCTCTTTTTACTACTTCTCTTCTTTGGCCGTAATGAAGTCAGAGTTACTCTCTACCTCTTAGCACCGTAGCAAAGGAAACATTGTCTTTCCCTTGTCTTTTCCCCTCGGCTACACTTACATAGAAACATCTGAATGCTTACACAGAAATATCTGTATGCTTACATACAGACACTTGCTTGCTTACATATAGAAGTCTGGGGAAATAAACACAGACATATGTATGCTTACATAGAATCACCTACATGTTTACATAGAAACATATGAATGCTTATATAAAGGCATCTTACATACAGACAAATACATGATTGCACAAAGACATGAATGTTTACATACAGACATCGTAATGTTTACATACAGACATCTTAATGATTACAAACAGACATCTTAATACTTACATACAGACATCTGGATACATGCATAAAGATATCTGAATGCTTACATACACACATGCATGCTTGACACATTCATCTGCTTGCTTACATACAGACGTTTAAATATTTACATGCAAAGACATCTGAATTCTTACATACATACATCTGAGTGCTTACTTGTAGATATTTGAATGCTTATATACAGACATATGTATGCTTGCATACAGACATATGAAGGCTTAAAGACATCTGCATACTTACATACATAAAAAAAATTGCATGCATGTATACAGACATTGAATACTTACATATCTACTTTGAATGCTTATAAACAGACATATGCATGCTTACGTGCATGCATCCGCATGCTTACAGACACATGCATGATTACTTAATGATTACTCGCAGATAACTGCATACTTGCTACACACAGACGTATGCAAACTTACAAACCGACATTGTTAAAGTTAGTTGCATATCCTTATTAGGATGTAGCAGTCAACGGCAGCATTTTTTAGTGTTTGTAATTTCTTGGCAGGTTTACGTTCAATAGTTTGTCATTGCTTTATGAAAGACTGGCACTCATTCCATTTTTATAAAAACTAACGCAAGGCGGTCTGCTGCCAAATCGCTCGCAGCCGTGTTTCGAACGCAGTATGCGGGATTCCTAGCGGCGCCCGTAACCCCTTAATCACAGAGTCTGCCACACACTGACATACATATGCAAAAATATAGTCTTAGTTAATCATGTGAACGAACGTTCATACTTGAACAGTAAATTAAATGACAGCCAGGCAGACAGGAAAAAAAAGATAAACGGATACATGAATGGAAAGCTACTTGAATACGTAAAATGCCTGCTTAGACAACTGACGATATTTTGAACATACAAGGAAATACAATCATACAGACATTTTCTTTGACAGACGTAAATTCAATCATACGGACATTCTCTTTGACAGACGTAACTGAATAGCTATTCACTAACAGACGCATTGACAAGCAGACATACGGATACATCGGAAAATGAAAGAATCATTCAGCATTAACCTAACGCCAATTTTCTCTTACCAGCAGATCACACCTCTAAGACTGAGCATATATTTGACATTCAGACACCTCATTTTCCCCCCAAGACGCGCACGACAACTAGCAAATAAAGACAACCACTACGAACACGCACAGTTCGGTGAGCAAATAAAGGGGACACTCCATACTATTCAACCCGCCTGTCTGAAGACATTGGCAATTTATTTTAACCATTTCGCGCTTATTTGCTTTAGAGCTGCATTTTTAACCCGACTTACGCTTCATGAGATGTCTGGGAATTCTCAATGACTGACAATGTTGACAATATTGCACATCATACAAGGACCATATTCTGCTTTTTGTCTCGTTTGTGGCTGTCCTCAATATGGCAGGATTTTTAAAGGGGTATGTGAAACTTAGAAAGCGATAGCGAACTACTGAACGTAAACGTACTAAGAAATAATAAACTGCCACAAAATACTAGAGCTGACTGCGACGTCCTATAAAGGATATGCAACTAACTTGTATGTGAATCTCACAAACTGCAGATACGACATAGACGATATCCGTAATAACAAGACATTTGTAATAACAAGATCATCTCTACATGACATACAAGTGTACAAAGGTGTAGTTGTGGATTCAGTTCACATTTTACTAATAAGAAAATTTAGGTTGAAACTCGAGAAATAAATGGCATCTTATTAACACGGAAATAATTACAATGTGAGAAATCTCATACACCATGGAATTAAGAAATGATCTGTGGTCACAGTTTGTAATAAGTACCAGATTCTGCAATAGTTAGTAGATATTGCGAGAAAGAAAGACTGCCTGCAGAAGCGAATCGTGTAGAAGTTTCTAGAATCAAGAAACCACCACAAAAAGTATAGAAAATCAAGATATCTTTACAAATTACATCCAGGAAAAATAACAAAGCAGATACTAATATAAACAATATAAATATTAGCAACATCAGACATATTAAAGTCATGTCCCATAGAAATACACAGAAGCTAGTAAAGTTGTTATCTATGATAAAAGACAATATTTAAATGGCTTTACAATAAAAGCAGAAGTAGCTACGGTGATTTGAAACCATCATTGAGATCATTGACAGCATTACAAGGAAAACATTATCAAAATATAATCAGTCAAGTCGGTTGACCAAATATGGACATAAAAGAGTTCTCCCCAAAATATAGATCAAATTAATTGTGGTGTAATGACGGAGAGTGTCTCTCACTTGACGTTAAGCGAGGTAACAACAACACTCAGATATTGCTACAAACAGACTTGAAAGGAAAGGCAGTCGATAGCAGAAGTTAATAACTATATTGCTTTTGACATATTAGCCATATGTGTATACAATAATGGTTATCTTAATATAACAATAGTTTCTACTATTATGTGTATTATATGATAATGAGCATGATTTTCAAGAATTATGGTGTTATTTGCTTCATATTATTAGTAAGTTACCTGGGGAACATTACATTATATGGACAAATTCCACCAACACTTTACATTACTTTGTTTCCGGCTTGCACGCACACAGCGAGTGGCGACGTGACAGACTCCACTGATTGATTAGTGTCAGCTAATCAGTTCGAAATATCCCACTACCTCACATGGGAAAGGGAGTTTCATCATCATCACCATGTGCCGTGTCGATAAGCGTGGGCGGTCATGTTTTGCCATCTCACTCGATCACCAGAGTCGTGGATCAGCTCAGTGTTCTCGTTTCGACCATACAGCGTGGCCATACGATTCAGATATTCACTTCTCTGCCCTCCCCTTGTTGCTCTTCCCTTTGATCTTGCCAGTTGTCACCAAGTTCTCCAATTTATTTCTTCTCATAACATGACCAACAAATTGTTACTGCCTATGTCTAATTTCTCTAATCAGTTTACGGTTTTAATTTGTTTCTTGTGGGACTTGCTAATTGGTTTTTCTGTATGTCCATGGTATTCTTTGCATTTCCTCAGAAAACACATTTCTACAGCCATCAGATGTTTTTCAGCTTGTCTGTTCATTTTCCACGCTTCACATCCATACAAAAGCACAGATACTATGTAGCACCTCAACATTTTTTTCCTCTTTGCAAATGACATCTTTGTATGTTTTTTTTTTTAACTTGCAAAAGGCTGCCTTCGCCATGGCGAGAGTTTAAAGCATAGTCACTTTTGAATCTACCCGCTACAGAGACACATCGGTGGTCTTAAGCGCCTTCTTGCCAGTGTGACTAGTAATCACATCTTATATGAATTCAACGTGTGGTATTGCCTTGATGGACAGGGTGTGGGGTAAAGGAAACTTTTGTTTTCTTGTTATGATCTCTCAGGTTCACTTTCATTGTGATTTTCGTATTTTAGATACATCACATAAGGGTGAAAAACATAGATATATTAGAAAGAATTATTGGCTTCAGGCTGCCGCCTTTTATTATTTGTATTAACTGATTCAGGACCAAACATATTGCAAAATCAAATGAAGAAGTAAAGGGTGTATTTTTAATGACTGTGGGGTGTTTGAAAATTTTACCGTTCCAAGTTTTGTATTTACCATCTGTGAACTCATGCAACATAAAAGGTAAATACAAAACATGGAACGGCAATATTTTCAAACACCCCACAGTCATAAAAAATACACCCTGTAATATAATGGAAATTTCCATTAAAAATTTAAATTGTAGAAGATATTGTAATCCGAAAGAAATAACATGACCAAGTGAACATAATGGACTAAAACAAGAACATAATGATATGGTGATATAAAGCCCTTCTATGGAAGTTCAAATTTGGCGAATATTAAATATAAATGTTATAGACGGGCTCTAAGAATATCTTGGATACAGAAAAGAACAATTGCATCCAAACGACAATAGCTGAAAATTGAAGACATTTGGCTACTAAAGACGATACAACAAAGAAAATTGAAATATTTTGGTTACTTGAAATGTCATGAAAGTTTGGAGAGAACAATAATGGAGGGGTATATGCCTGAGAAGAGAGGAAGAGAAAGGCCAAAAAGAAGATGGATGCAGAATGTGGCGGATGATCTCCAGATGGGTGTATCGGACGCGGGACATCTTGCTTGTGATCCAGAAGTTTGTTATGGGAGCGAGGTTCTGCAAAGGACATGCTACTGAATGAATGAATTATCATTCAGTACTGGATCAGTACCACGGACAGACAGAAAAACCAATGAACAAGTCCTTCAAGAAACAACTGAAGATCGTAAACTGATTAGAGTCATTAGACGTAGACGGTCAAAATATTTTGGGCATGTTATGAGAAGAAATGACTTGGATAACTTGGTGACGACTGGCAAGATCGAAGGGAAGAGACCAAGGGTAAGACCGAGAAGTAAATACCTGGATGGCTTGGCCACGTGGCATGGTAGAGACAGGAGCACGGAGCTGATCCACGACTCTGGTGATCGAGTGAGATGGCAGAACATGACCGCCCTCGCTTATCGGCATGGCACATGATGGATGGATTAATGGATGGATGGATGGATGGATGGATGGATGGATAGATGGACTGGATCAGTTTACCGACCTGGGTATAAGATGATCAATTCAAACACAAACTAGGACGCCCCTGGGCTCGGGTTTTGTTATTTGTTCCTCCCTTTTCTAGTTTATCAATTAAAGAAATGTAATAAGCCCAGTGTCAAGTAAATCATTTGATAACGCAAGGAGCAGCAAAACCTTGGGAGCAATGGGTATTTCCCTGAGGTATAATTGCCCTTTTAAATCCAATCAGTTTAATGATAAATCTTTTAGATATGGTTTAACGCTGATGAAGGCCTAGCCGGCGTCAACGCATAACTAGGATACAGAGCGAGAGAGAGAGAGAGAGAGAGAGAGAGAGAGAGAGAGAGAGAGAGAGAGAGAGAGAGAGAGAGAGACAGACAGACAGACAGACAGACAGACAGACAGACAGACAGACAGAAAATTCTTGGAGCACGGCTTATGCAGGGCTTTGTTTTTAAGTCCACCCTTGATGTCAAGAGCCATGTAACTTCACACAACACGTAAAAACAATCTAATTCAAGTTCACACGAGGAGAGTTCTGCTCGCGAAGCAGACGTTTCCGAACCACCACTCTTGTCAGTCTAAATGGTCTCAGGTTACGTAAGTAATGTATCATCACCGGTTCTTAAGTTGCTTTAATAGTGAAACCCCAACTGACTTGTTCGTATCATTCCAGTAATTGTTATGAGCAAAAGACTGAATAGAGAATGAGCACGACCTGTTGCCATGTGGGGCTTGACACGTGGTTTACTTATTTTGGTAATTCTCACATCATACTTTAAGAGGTCATGCTGAGAGACATATTAAAATGCGTACTACAGACAGTTTACTAAACTGCATTCGAATTGTATATCAGTTTGGGACCCTGAGTCCACCAGCACCTAAGAAGAGTCGTCAGTCAACGGAGGAAGATTGCCATCCCCATTTGGACATACCCCATCATCAGGTCATTTTTTTTTTAAAATTCAGATTGGATCGACCATTTAAAAAAAAGTTAGTTGCATATTCTTTCCATGACGTTGCAGTCAACCCCAGCATTGTTGGCTGTTTGCTATTTCTTGGCTTTATGAACGACCGAAACATTTACGACTGTAGGAAAACAAGTGCAAGGCAGCCTGCTGCTAAATGGCGCGCTGCTGTGTTTCGAACGCGGTATGTGGGACTACGACCTGCGTCTGTAAAGCCTTCGCCACGGAGCTCCACCATTTTATGCGTTCGCTGGCTCTGAACTCAAGCGTAGTCCCTATATGTGTTACTACTTCTAGTGCACTGGACTGATTTGTGCGTGTGGATTAGCTTCCCCTGTTACCATCAGGCGAAACCAATCCGACTTCAGAGGTACTTATAATGTATCCCCAAGGGAATTCAAACCATTTAATTGTACCACAAATTGTGATTGGTACTAGTCCTAGTCGTAATCCCGTATATTCTCGTGAGTAACGTAACCTGCGCGAGAATCGGTAGCGGTTCTCGACGAGTTGGTAACTTACGGGGTATGTGAGCCGGCCTCTCAGAAAGCAATGGCAAACTACTGAGCGTAATATTGCCTAGTACATCATCAATAGCAGCTGAAAAATGCTGATTTAGGCTGCAACGTCCTGTAAGGGATATGCAACAACAACAACCACACACAAAAAACAACAACTAGTCCTAGTGATTTAGATATTGCATATGACGTACGGCCGGCCTCCGTTGCAAAGGACTTACGGACGCGATTCATTAGCCAGCTTACCTAAACACAGCGGCGACCGATTTGGCAGTAGACCGCGCTGCGCTTGGTTTTAACAAATTGGTATGTGAGCGGGTCGTTCAGAAAGCAATGGCAAACTACTGAACGTAAACTTGCCAAGACATCAACAACAGCAAAAAATGCTGGTGTTGATAGTAATGTCCTGTATAAAGGGATATGCAAAAACAAATGACATATTACATAACTGAATGCTTATTCAGAATTGAGTATACTATCATTAACAACATTCTACATTCATTATTATGACAGTAATTTTCGTAGTAAGTGGTTTCATTACAAGATTGCTTACTTGCTAAACCAAAAATAAAATTGTAGTATTCACTTTTTTCCAATAAATGATTACTGTAATCCAGGATTTGTGATGTTAACCATCAGACATTAGTCAGGGAAAGAAAGCTGTGTACGTTTCTGTGTTCTTTGTCTATCTAGTTGTATGACAAAGCACTGGGGAAATTTGCTTTCATTGTTTACATCAGAGAATAGATGGCCTGGATAACCAGTACTGTTATAATGAAACTTTGACAGCGCAAAGTCTATATTTCCAGGCTGTGTTCCAAAGTAAGGACTAGTTAATTTTCTGTGCGAGTGTGTTGGCAATTTTGGAAAACCACGCTACTTAAACACGTGGGCTGAATACATTTTTCGGAACTTCTGAATAGAGCAGTCCCGAAAGACTCCCCAGGAGCTATTCAAACAAATATAAACATTTCAACTGAATTACTCAACGATTATTTTAGCCAAGACTGGGAGGCCGAAGACAAACCAGCAGACTGGAGAGAAGGATATCTGTTGAAGATGTCAAGGAAAGAGGACCTGAGTGGGGGGGGGGGGGGGGGGGGGGGGGGGTGCGCGACCCGCGCGACCATTAAATGGGAATAATGTTATTGCCAGTAGCCGGGTAGAGATTAACAGAAACAAAGTTGAGAGGATAAGGCAAGCTTCCGATCAAACATATCTGCTTTGTATTTCAGCATGGCCGAATGGATAAGAACGCGTGTTCTTAAACTTCCGGTGTGATTATGCCTAGGTAAGAGGTTTAATCCCTACACAGGACGTTGGACACAAATGTTGACCTGTCGTCCTTAACTTAGGGAGGTAAATTACAAGTACCTTTGAAGTCGAAGTGGGTTCACCTGATCGCGAGAGACACTGGTAATAGGGAAAGCTAATTCACATGCAAAAATCAGCCCAGCATTACTTGAAGGTGTGTGTATGAACTACGCTTGAGTTCAAAGCTAACGAGCGCAAATAAATATATAAGATTCCACAGAGAAACATTAATTTGATAGAAGCTACAAATACAGATATGAAGTTTAGAGTTCTTCATGATGATTAACTAATAGAGAGTTCTGAAATAAGAGTAGAAGTCCGACAAGGATGCATTTTGTCACCTTTATTATCCTTCCTAAATATAGTCTGGATTATGAAGACAACATGAACTGCCAGTAGAAGTTAGTTAGTTAGTTAGTTAGTTAGTTATTCAGTCAGTCAGTCAGTCAGTCAGTCAGTCAGTCAGTCAGTCAGTCAGTCAGTCAGTCAGTTAGTTAGTTAGTCGACCGGTCATCCTCACTGCACATCAAAACATTCAGTCTGTAAGAGCTTTGATCCCCTCCTTAGTAAACCCAGCAACGTGTAGCGGCTTACGACACCAATTCCCTGTTGGTTTATTAATCTTCTTTGGCTTCCTGCGTAGTGTTCGTGTTTGGCCACCCCTCTTTTAACTTGCTGTTCTCGCAGCCTAGCCTTGGTCGTAGATTCGCAGTCATCACTTGGTTCTCGCAAACGACGTGCTTCTCGTAGCGCATTCAGAATATGAGCCTGGTCCATGGCTCGACCGCCTGCCACAGTAGCTTTACCCTTCAAGCCTGTCAGCCTGCTAATTTCTTTGTACACCCGCATACTCTGACATGAAAATGAAACTAATCTTTGCCAGCCGCGACCGCTCCAGAGACAGCAACCACTTTTTTCGGCTCACCCCATCTCTATCTTCGTGAGCATACTCATTGAGTCACTAAGGAAACACGCCCGAGTGAATGTCTGTGTCTCAAGCCATGTTATTGCTTTACTCACTGCGATGACTTACTGTGGTATATTTTTTTCGCAATCCGTCAACGTCGCTGTGAATATTCCCCGCAATACCTTTCAAGATTACCATCGCAACAGAGCTGGTTTGTTCCCCACTTCTAAAATCCTAATTTTACAATAACAGACTCATTTTCGTCGTGATAGCCAAAAACTTGGACGGGAAAAGCTAACATAAAAATAGCAACGACCGGTTGAGGTATCCCGGGTAACGAACAAGCCGATAGAGCAGCGAAAGAAGGCCTAGCCAGCATGAATAAGATTAACACAGGACTAGGAACCATAGAAGGAAAAAGCATCATAAAATCCTACATATTGCAAGAATGGAGGAAGCAGTGGCAAAACAACACTAAAGGTAGACATGCGTACCAGATACTGGGCCAACCCAGTAACAAGCCACAAGTCAGCAACAATATAAAAGCACCAGCAAACAGAAAACTGTGGAAACTCAGACTGGGTACCTGGACAGGCACAAGAGATAACAATCTATGCATAGCATGCCAGGTAGAAGACACCATTGAGCATTTTCTACTATCATGCAGCGAATACAATAACGAGCGAAGGGAGTTAAAAGATTACTTCCACACTACCAATTCACCAATGACAATGACAAAATGCCTGCATGTAGAGAGTAATGCAGAGATCAGAGGCTGGTCAGGCAATACATATGCCGAACAGGGAAGGAAATATAACCTCAACCTAAGACAGAAGACAGAAACTAGGAGGAGGAGAGGACGTCATTCATGTCTGTATCGGTTCAATGTCAGTATGTACCTTTTACGTCCCCGTTATATGTACCAATAAAAACAACACTATAAACATTTTTTATTATTATTATTATCATTATTATTATATTTTTTTCGGAAATTCTTTTTCCTTTTTTTTTTTTTTTTTCAGGACATCCATCTGTTTGGCATTGGATGGATGTCCTGGGAGGTGGTCCTGGAAAGGAGCGTTATGCGGTGGCGGGCATGAGGGCTTATATTTGGCTCGTCTCTCCTTGAGGGGCCACTGGATGTGTCTGGGGTACTGATGGTGACAACTTGACGTGGTGAGCGCAGGCGCTGGAGGCGAACAGAGAGGAAGGATGGAGTCGGGCAACGGATTTGAACTGACCTGGAGGTGCCAGCCTACACATACGACGAGTCCTTGTTAGGACTAACTAGATCGGGGATCAGTATCGGAGAGGACAACAACAGAAAATATAATACCTAATACTAGTTTTTTTGTTTTTTTGTTAAAAAAAAAAAAAAAAAAAAAAAAAAAAAAAAAAACTAGAACAAGGAAACACAGCATTGTCTGGATGATTGCAGAGCCGGACAAACCCGACCTTAGACTGCAATGTGTCAGGATCAACAAAAGATAGGCCAACTCAACAACCAACCCGAGCGGGAGCTATAACAGCAAGAGCAAATTAACTCAAAGAGAGCACAAAGAGGAACAGTGTCAAACACACAAACTCACGGATCTCAATTCTAACCAACGCTGAAGAAGCAGGTTGAAAGAGACCGAGATTGGAATTTTTGTTTTTGAAAATTGGACTTGGACTTCACGGCTTCATTGTGCCTACCACAAACTCGTCGTCACTAGAAGAAGGCCGACTGTGACTACAGGAAATGGTAGCCTCGAAAATATCTACGAACGCAAGATAGAAAATCAAGTTGAGAAAGAAAGGAAGGACCAACAAACCAGCAGCCAGTATATTTGGAAACCCAACCAAATCTAGGACCTGACATCTTGGTGTTGACATGTCGTGTTGGAGCCATTCAAAAAGAATGAAGGTGAACACAATAATAT
>JACEFZ010010814.1:0-32500 GCA_014155875.1 Cepaea nemoralis | reverse complement strand
AGGTAGGTAGGTAGGTAGGTAGCAGGAAGGTATGTAGGTAGGTAGGCAAGCAGATGGGCAGGTAAGTTGGTAGGCACATAGATACATATCTACTTTTCCCTATAATATTCCCACTTTTCCTTCAATCCCGTTATGCCGACTAGCGGCCATAGGGTGAAAAGAAATGCCATCCACTCGGATAAACCTAAAACACACAACAAATAAGAGCGGGTGAAACTTTACCTCGCGATTAAGTCAATGACACCAATTATCTAGTCAAACATTCCTGGGTGAATTAGCTTTGATGGGCCCTGGGTGTGTCTGAGGCCACGTCAGATGGTGCCAAGCTAAGTTGCGGTGGCAGCTCTCGCAGTGATTTTACCAACAGCTTATGCGATCACGCTGAAATGTATCCGATTTTTAATGTTTTGATACCGTGAGCTAAGATTATATGTGTTTATCATCATCACCAATTAACTAGAAAACTGGCGTGTGAGATTATTTTTTTTTCCACAGCTTCTTTCTTTAAAAATTAGTTGCATATCAGTTACAGGACGCGGCAGTCAATCCTAGCGGGTGTTGTTTTCTTTTTTTTCTTTCTTTTCTTTTCACTGGTTGTGATTTCTTGACAAGTTTACGTTCAGTAGTTTGCCATTACATTCTGAACGACCGGCACTCATACCTTTGAATGGGAACCAACGCTAGACGGTCTGCTTCCAAACCGCACGCAGCTGTGTTTCTTAAGGAGTATGTTTAATTGCGTGTTCTGTCATGTGTTCAACCATAGTACACAACTGTTCACACTCTGCTCTTCCCGTTTGTCTCTAATTTTTGCTGTTAACCATTTCAGTTGCTGTAGTACGTTCCAGCATGTTTCCTCTCATTACGTGGCCAAAGTTGTTAACTAACTAACTAATTAACTAACGAACGTATATGCCATGCCGTAAGTCCTCCTTTCTGTGCCATGCCATGGAAATATCATATAATCGAACTTACGGAAAGGTACTGGCTCCTTAACTTTGGAGTGACGATAACAGTTGACAACTCTATGGTGAACTTTAAAAGATAACGTAATTATGAGAGTTCAAGGAACTTACACCGATTTATTACGGCAGTTGACAAATCAGATACATCTTACAGTGTAATCATTAGCGTATCTGTTGTGACCAGAGGAGCATCTAATATCAGCATACACCAGATGGTTTACCCCAACTTGTCCAACGTTCGCTTGGTCGCCACTCAGTATCACTTGTCCTTCATGCGTTCACTCAGGCCGTCCTTGCTGTCATCTTTCTCCGGTTCTGTCTAGAGTCGGCCCGACATTCTTGAATCCATGGCGTTCCCAAGATAAGCTTCTAGCTGTTGTTCACTTGGAGTCCACTGCTAGCCTTCAAACCATCCAATAGCCACACCAAGTTGTTCCCAAATTCTAACGCACGACCGCTCGTATTGATCTCCGCACAACGTATGATTTTGTTGTCACGTTAGCGTTCGTGTGACGTATATTTGTATCCCTTAGTTTCTTGTAGTGTTTCCCTTGAGAGTTCTTTACCTCCTTTTAATGACGAAATCTAGACGAAATCTGCTCTGTGGCAGTATATGCGAATACAAGAAAGAGGCAAAGGCATTCATTTATCATCTAGTGAGAAGGGAGACATTGGAAAACATTATGACGACTGGAAAGATCGGTGGAAGAAGAGGGATAGACAGACCAAAGAACATGATGCTGGATGGACTGAGGCATCAGCAAGGAGGAATATCATCAACAGCGTTGTTCCAGAATACCAGGGACCGAGATCTGTGGTTAGACATGGACGCCTACGCCAGTGGTCATTGTACGTGATGATTAATATGTAAATTCAAGTACTGTGTTTCCAAAGAAGCTGTGGTAACGAAAGACAATTTACTTGGACTGCCAGGTCCAGCCAGGTAATAGAACAGCTCTTGGAGGTGAAGGCGGCCACTGTGATCTTGACCCCATTACCCTGGGATGGCATATGTCCGGTCTACACAAATATAGGTTTTGCACTATGCCTCAAAGCGTGTCAAATGGGTTCTTTACTTTACTTTACTTTAGCTTTACTTTACTTTACGTTACGTTACGTTACTTTACTTTACTTTACTTTACTTTACTTTACTTAAGAGGTCACAGATTGTAATAATTGCATGGACTTTTTTGCCTTGGCCATGCGGGAGTGCGGGGGATTGAACAGGCTGATAAACTGGCATGGAATACACCTCTTGGTGGTCGATTACCTATGGACAAGGGAGAGGTGGTCGTGCGCCTGTGGGAAGAGTTGAGAAAGTGAAGGAACACATTGAGAACCCGTATGTGGAAAGGATGAGATTTCGGGGGATTGGCAGGGGCTCTGGTAGAATCGCAAAACTGAGAGGGGAGACCAGGAAAACTGTCAATCAGATAGTGGTGTGAACGATTAGTACTGTGATTCGTCGCTGGCTGTTGAACGAGGGGACGGAGCGCATATGGGAATGTCCTGAGTGCAATGTTGCCGGTTCTTAGCTCAACTCAACAATTTTACTTTACTTTACTTTACTTTACTTTACTTTACTTTACTTTACTTTACTTTACTTATTATAGCTAATACACCTGTCATGATTGTAAGTGACTCATGCTAAAAAAGATTAAGACAGGCCTGCGTCATGCAGAGTGGCATGCTTCAATTCAAAATTAAGGATAGGAAGCATCCATTGGATCTTTCCCCTGGGGCAGGGGTGGGCAAACGTTTTGTGCGGAGGGCCGCATTGACAAATGTAAAGCTATTGGGGGGGGCGCATACACACACACACACACACACACACACACACACACACATATATATATATATATATATATATATATATATATATATATATACTAGCTGCCTGCTCGGCTTCGCCCAGGCTCTGGCGGGGATCTATCTATCTATCTATGTATCTGTCTGTCTGCTTGTCTGTCTGTCTGTCTGTCTGACCCGGCCCGATTTCGCCCAGCTCCTGGGGGAGCGTCTCATTAAATTCATATAAGTAGTCATTATACATTCAAATACATTCTCTAAGCGTACAGAGTATGCGTTCGGCACCTGGGCCCTCGCAGCTAATTTATTGGTTGCAGCTAGAAAATTTCATTTAATGTTAGGATTATTTAGTTTTTTAAATGTTGACGTATAATTTTTAAGTTATGGTCGAACACCAAATTTGATGTCTAATGTAGTGCTTTTTGATAAACAATATTTTTTGTTTTTCTGTCTGGTGCGTACACAAATAAATCCGAAGGTTTTCCAACGCGTGAGCAGGCCAAATATAGCTGTCCATGTGTGAAGCACGGATTTTCCAAATTTAGTCCACACACTTGTAGCGATTGTCCCTGTGCTTTGTTGATCGTCATGGCAAATGCAAGTCGCACCGGAAACTGCAGGCGTTTGAATTCGAATGGCATGTCTGTTGGAATCATTGGGATGCGAGGCAACAGTACATCAAAGGATAGGCTTCTTCTTTATTTAGACCAAAAAAAAAAAACAACAACCTGCATTTTAACAGGCGTGCTGCGTGTAAGGTATGCATAAGGTATGCACACCCACAACATTGAATGAAAAATGTGATGTTGACACACACGCGGCCAACTTTTTTTTAAAAACAAAAACAAAATCAAGAATATACCCATTTAATTGTGTACTGACCTTCTCTCTGCCAAGCGAACGGAAAAAACAAATGCTTCGATTACTTCAAAAGTTCCACTCCGAAAAAAAGTACAGAAATAAAATTCTAACGTATCTAATCTAAAATAAATCCATTATTTTTAATGAACACTGGTTTTAAAAACATAAAAAGATGTGTTAGAAAATTTTCACTATTTAAATAGATGCATTACTTTTATAAAAATTATGAAAATGCCTTAAAGATTATATCATTATTAATTATAACTCATATGCCTGTAAATAACTATAGACAAAATGTTTATAAATCTTTGAAAACAATGCAACAATCTATACATACAATAATAGTGATGTTATTAAAAGTTATGACCCTTGAAATAACTTTTCTTATGTTAAGTCCCCTTGATGGAAACGATAAATATTAGCTGCCCGGCCCAGCTTCGCCCAGGCTCTGGCGGGGATCTATCTATCTATCTATCTATCTATCTATCTATCTATCTATCTATCTATCTATCTATGTATCTATCTATGTATCTATGTATCTATCTATCTATCTATCTATCTAACTATCTATCTATCTATCTACCTATCTATCTATCTATCTATCTATCTATCTATCTATCTATGTTCGGCCCGTTCCCGTTAAAAATATAGATGGAATAGAAGAATAGATAGAAAATATGATTGGAAGAGATCTATCTAAAGTAAACTTGGCTCCCGTTCCCGACTATCTGTCTGTCTGTCAGTCTGTCTATCTGTCTGTCTATCTGTCTGTCTGACCTGGCCCGGCTGCACCTCATTTAATTCATATAGATTTCTATAGCCAGGGGACTTAACTTAAGATATAACAATGCTACTAAAAGTTATATCCTTTTTTTTATATGTTTTTATATTTTCTTCTGTTCAGTCATGTAATTACAAAATTAAATTTTAGGAATGTAATAGCTGATAGCTGATAGATAAAACTATCACAGTTGGTTGCACAGTAATGAAAGGAAAACGTGTAGAAAATTTCATCTCAATCGGATGGACCGTTCGCGAACGCATAAAGGACGGACATACATACATACATACATACATACATACATACATACACACATCGATTTTTATAGATATATATATATATATATATATATATATATATATATATATATATATATATATATATATATATATATATATATATATATATAACATTTCCATTTTGTTTTCAGCAACCTATCATAATAAGTAATTATTTATAGGTTATTAAGCAGTATAAATAACTAATAATTGCAATGTTATTTTACTTATACACTTATACATTATATTTGACAACATGACAAAAAATTTTACTAATTTGTTAACAAGATTGTACAACTTGTTGTTATTACAAATATTCTTTATTATCTATCAATGGCTTTAATTTAAACACAAACCGACTACATTGTCACTACAATTGTTGATTTCTAATGAGATGTATGTAACTGCTTGCAGTTTTTGACAATATTCTTGAAATCTGGAGCATGTTTACTTGTTGAAATTCGCATGACAGCATGCAAGTTGGGGTCTGACAATAAATATCTATTATAAGATTTGTTGATCTTCAAGCAAGAGAAGGCTTGTTCGCAAATGTATGTTGATACTAACAATGATACAAGTTTAGCTGCAACGTTTTTAAAGTTGGGAAATGATTCTTGTGGTAAAGATCCATAGAAATCCAGAACACCATCTGACTTGAATTTATATTTCAGGTCACGATCTGCTTATAAGTCAAACAGCTCCAACTGTATGTCCTCTGTGGCTGTATCAGCTTCTGCACAAACAGGGGAACTGAGAATATTGAACTGTGGCTTTAAGTTCTTGAAATCTTGGAATCTTAATCCAAATTCTTCAATCAATACGTCTAATTGGGCTTTGTGCTTTTCAGTCATTTCACCAGAAATGGTTTCTTGTTTCAGCAAAGGGAAGTGACAAAATCCTTTTTCACTTGCTTGTCTGGAGAACAGTGAGAGTTTTGCCTGAAATGATTTTACATTTACATACAATTCATGTGCAAACACACCATTGCTCTGAAGTTTGACATTCAGTTCATTTATCTTTTCCATAATTTCAATGACAAACATAAAGTCTAACTTCCACTCTTTATTGACAATGTTGGTATTAAAATCGCATTTAATGCCCCTCATCTCTAGGAACATCATTATTTCTTCTCTGAGTTCCCACACTCGCATCAAAACCTTGCCAAGACTCAGCCATCGAACATTGGTGTGGTACAGGAAATCGGAATGTTCAGTTTCCAAATCGTCAAGTAATGCCTTAAACTGTCTGAATATGTTGCTTTAATCTGATCACTTATCAACTTTGCCAGACCTACATTTTTTTAAGTCAAAGGACGAGCTCCGTCAGTTGTAACACTTGCCATCTTGTTCCAAACCAATCCAGTTCTTTCAATACAGTTAGTAACAACACTGAATATATCATGACCTGTGGTTATGTCTTTGAGTGACACAACACTCAGTAACTCTTCAGTGAGTTTGGAAGAAGTGTTTATTCCACGTATAAATATCAATAATTGGGCAGTATCATGTACATCGGCACTCTCATCCAATGCAAGAAAGTACCACAAAAATTGTTTACTTGCATCACTTGACTTACGTTTGACCACAGTTCTCCTTGATAGAGTAATGTTGTCAATTTTTTTTTTTTTTAATTCTCTGGACACATAATGTTTGCTGCATCTAGCAAACATTCCTTGATGCACTCGCCATCAGAAAATGACTTGTTCTGTTTTACAATTCTGTGTGACAGCTGAAGACTAGCTTCAGTTGCAGCATCTTGAATTGAAGACTGTTAAGTGAAAACAGTTTGCTGTTTTTCCAAATCTTTCACCAACTCCAGGCATTTACTTTCCCCCCCTTCGGTTGTTAAATTGTATCCGAAATCGTAATGTTTTGCTTGATAATGTCTTTTTAAATTGTACTCCTTGAAGACAGCCACTGACTCACGACACAAAAAGCAAACTGATTTGTTACCAACTGTTATAAATCAGTACTTAGTTGTCCATTCATCATTAAAAACACGGCATTCATCTTCAATCTTACGTTTGTTATTGACACTCATTGTTTTAATAAAATTCGAACAGTTAGAATTGTACAAACCTTTAAACCGGAAATGAAACAAATCCTTCTGTGAAAATAAAATATTCTAAAAACAAGTAGTAAACTCAGAATAAATTTCAGAAATTTATAACAGCAAAAAAATTTTAATTTAATATTTTCTTGCAAAATACATAATTTTATTCACAGGAGAAATATCTGTTTTTCATAAAATCATCCTTATTAAATCTTTACATGTCGACAAATATTTCTCTATTTGAAAATCGATAAATTCGCATTTTAGCAATACATGATTCCAAATGTTGCTATATGTAGTCGGCGGCTGGGCTGGGGTGAACGCCCAACCTTGCATAAATACCCCAATGGCTCGTGCATTCATCACCAATGCAGAAAAAGTCCAACTGCTGGCCTTCTTGTGGCGGAACTATTTTATCTAACAGGAAAAGGGGCGGCGGCGAGTCATTGGCGCCGAGAAATAACAAGAAAGCTCTAGATGTGTATGCACGTGCATGCATGCGCAGACATGTGTGTTCGTGCCTACACACTTAAACTCGAGTAAGACCACAGTCTGCTCTAGCAAAGGAAAGGTGCTGAAGTCGGAGGCAACCAGCCAGGAGGAGCACCACAGAAATAAGGATGCCACGCAATCAGACGTATTGAAATATGTCGACTACAGCTAAATGATATGTTGCTCGCCCTGCTTTGGACCCCCAGGCAGGCGCAGTGCCGGACCCTATTCCTCGAAAGGGTCCAACCACAGCTACTGGAGGTCCTTCTCGGATGTACTGTGGAGCCAGGAGACCTGAAAATAGAGCGTCTGGCCATACCAAACAAAGATTACAACTAATGCACTAGAATGCGGAGGAAGTTAGCAAAAATAAAAAATAAAAATAAATATTTTTAAAAAAAAAATACCTAGAAAACATCTTGGACCAAGAAAAGGTAAGCGTATGTTGCTTGCAAGAAACTCACCTTACCTCAACGAAATGATGTCTGAGAAATTGCCAGTACTAAGGACACTACTTTCTGAACTTAGCAGTAAGGATGAGATCACCATACAGTGGATACCATCCTACTCTGGAGTACCCTGAAACGACATAACTGATCAATTGGCTAAGGAATGAGCAAAAGAAGAACAGCCTGATGTGCCCGTTACATACCACCAAAAGAAAAGAATGATCAAATCAGTCAGAAGGCCACCAAAACCTGCTCACGACGACTACCGCGTTATGGACAGACCAGAACAAGACATTATTCTCCGCATCAGAACAGCACACAATAGATTGCGCATCCACATGTATACAAGATTCAAGATTGAATCAGCCATGTGCACATGTGGATTGGCGTCGCAGACAGCACAGCACATACTCAAAGACTGCCCAAATTACAACATGTCTAGGCAAACCTTCTGGCCTAGAGAGGCGACAGTGGAAGATAAACTCTATGGACTGCTGAGTGAACTAAAAATGACAGTTAATCTCACACAAGAGGCAACATTGCAGTTATAGACATATTTAAGGCGAACGAAAGAAGAATAAGAAGCATTACATTACGAAGGTCAGGGACTGTTTACAAAAACAGACAATTAGAAAGAAATTTTATCAAAGATGTTAAAACAATCATAACGGTACATAAAGTTCTGTAAAATTCAACAAAATAACTCAAAAACGAAGTTAAATGTATTATTTCTAAATGCCCTCGCGGGCCGCGTATAATCAGTTGCCGGGCCACATGCGTCACGCGGGCCGTAGTTTGCCCATCCCTGCCCTAGGGCATGCTGGTGTGGCGGGAAACGAGCAGGCGGAGAGATTGGCCATGTCCGCACATTTGGGTAGGGTATTCGCGCATGTTAAGGCAGAAGTAGGCAGGTACTTGTGGAAATCATGTGTATAGCATGGAAAAAACAGATTAATCATCATAGCCTGAAGAGAAAGTTGCAAAAGGGAGTGATCAGAGGATCTGGCCGACATACAGTGCTCCGAGGATAAGCTAGACGTACACTTAATCTGACTGCAACTGGTATAATTTGTATTGGAAGGAACATTTCACTGGCTGTTGACGATTAGAACGGAGCACGTATGGGAATACCCATTTTGCTGTGATGTCGGTTCTTACCTAAACTCAACTGTACTAATTTATATTCAACCCATGTCATGATGACATGAGAACGGAAAGTTTTATCTTGTATCCATTAATTATTTATATTCATGGATGAGAATACAGTAAGTAGACAGTTATAGTTCTGGCAATTTTCAGTTTTTGAAGCATGTGCAGGTAATGTGTCGGGGTCGATTAATTAATTTACACATCAGAATATTTTCAGTCAGAAAGTGTAAAGATCTCATGTATTTCATATAGAACAGTGTTTCTCAAACATTTTGTTTTTCGGGCAGGATGCCGTTTTTTAATAGCCAAACCATCCCTGGCTCTCTTTGAGAATAGCCAGACAATGAAACATCTGCTTGTATAATAGTCAAGTATGCCGAAAATCCACTTTTACAATAGCCAAGTATTCCAAGGTCCACTTTTATAATAGGACAGGTATTCCGATATCCACTTTTATAATAGTCAAGTAATCGGAGATCAACTTTTATAATAGCCAGGTATACAGAGATCGACTTTTATTTAAGAAAATTAAAAAAAATTAACAAAAAACCATGTATTCCGAGGTCTACTTTCATAATATTCAAGTTGTCGGAAATCCACAACTGCCAAGAGCCAAATATTCATAGATCCACATTTGGAATAGTTAAGAATTCGAATAAGCTACATTTATAATACTAAAATATTCGGGGATTCATTTTTATAATGCACGGTTATTCCGAGATCCACTTTTATAATAGTCAAGTATTCCGAGATCCACATTTATTATGGTCTAGTATTCCAAGATTCTCTTTTATAATAGTTAAGTGTTCCGGGATCCACTTTTATTACAGTCTAATATTGCAAGATCCTCTTTTATAATAGTCAAGTATTCCGAGCATCCACTATTATTATAGTCTAATATTCCAAGATCCACTTTTATAACAGTTACGTGTACCGAGACGCACTTTTATTATAGTCTAGTATTCCGAGATCCACCTTTACAATAGCCAAGTAATCCAAGATTCACTTTATTATTTTCTTTTCCTTCGTCATCTATCAAGGAAGTGACTCACACCTACTTATGCACCTCAGACTTCCTCACGCATTTGTGTAAGATTGACTTCGTCATGACAGATTCCATCTAAGGTTACAGAGTAGGTTTTTCATTTCTAACAATACTTGGCAGGACCAGGCATTGCGGCCTACTTGTTGTCATCTCAAACTGCCGGGAATTGTTAACGTGCACAACTTGTACACGGATTGTCTTGTTTTCCCCCTTATCTGAGAATGCTAGGTATCAGAACTCACTACCCAAGAGATCAGGAGACGTGTCACAACATTAGACACTATTGGTTCTTGGAAACATGGCCACCCTTATGCGGGGATCTCATCCGGTACCTTCTGAGTTCTTCTCAGCCACGGCTCACATCATTGTTATAACATCCAAGTAAATTGGTATTCACATTTATAACATCCAAGTAATCCGATATTCACCTTTCTAACCACCAACTTATACGGAATTCACATTTATAATAGCCAAGTAATCCGGGATTCGCTTTTATAACATACAATTAATTCAGGATTAACTTTTATTACATCCAATTAATCCGGATTTACTTTGATAATACATAAGTAATCCGAGATTCATTTTTATAATAGCCAAGTAATTAAGCATTCAATTTTATAATATCCAATTAATCCGGATTTACTTTGATAATATCTAAGTCATCCTGGAATAACTTTTATAACATCCAAATAATCCTAGATTCATTTGTATAATATCAAAGTAACCAGAATCCATTTTTATAATATCCAAGTAATCCAGGAATCATTTTTATAACATCCAAGTAATCCAGAAATCACTTTTATAATATCCAATCAATCATGGAATCACTTTTATAACATCCGAGTAATCCATGAATCACTTTTATAACATCCAAGTAATCCAGGAATCCACTGTTATAATATCCAAGTAATCGTGGAATCACTTTTATAATATCCAAGTAATCCAGGAATCACGTTTATAACATCCAAGTTATCCGAGATTCACTTAATCCAAGAATCCACTTTTATAACACCCAAGTAATCCTAGATTCACTTTTGTACTATTCAAGTAATCCATGAATCCACTTTTATAGCATCCAAGTAATCCAGGAATCACTTTTATAGCATTCATGCAATCCGGGATTCATTTATTTCTTCTTTTTGCAATAGCCAAAATAATCAGGGATCCACCTTTATAACAGCCAAGTAAACCGAGATCAACTATCTGAATAGCCAGGTAATTCGATTTATTCTTTTACAATAGTTAAATAATCCGGGATCTGCCTTTTATAACATCCAAGTAATCCAAGATTTACGTGTATAACAACCAAATAATCCGAGACCCATATTAGAATAACCAAGGAATCTGTTGTTATTCTACTTATTGAATACCCTAATATTTTTTTTTAAATGGATTTTGTATTCTCTAAAATACCCGAAGAATGGTAAATAACCAGGATGTGATGAGATACCAGCTGAACTACTTAAAGCGGGAGGAGAGAAGCACGCACATCTATAACGCATTATGTAAAAAGATATGGACACATAGTATATGGCCACAAGATTGGAAGAGAACTATAGGCCCTATCTTCATTCCAATACCAAAAATGGCCAACCTGAAATTATGCACCAACTATAGAATTTTTGCCCTGCTCAGTCATGCAAGTAAAATTCTACTAAACATCATAATGGGAAGACCTCATAAGAAAATGGAAGAGGAGATCAATGTGGTTCAAGCTGGGTTTAGACAAGAAAGAGGAACAAGAGATCACATACTCAACATGCGTTTAATAATACAGAGGTGTAGAGAATTTAATGTTAACCTACTCTCATGTTTTGTGGAATATTCAAAGGCATTTAAATGTGTACAACATCAGAAACTTTGGGAAATCATGAGGACAATGGGTTTTCCATCACATGTAGTAAACCGCATAAAAATGATCAATGTACACCACCAAGCAGCGGTTAGAATAGATGGCGAGAAATCAGATTGGTTTGACATCAAGCAAGGAGTCCGTCAGGTCTGTGTGCTGTCCCCATATTTGTTTAACCTGTACGCCGAAAATATAATGAGAAATGTCAGAGATGATATAAACATGGAACAATATGATGCCCATATATCGGTGGTCATGAAATACCAGAGATTTGATATGCCGATGATACAGTACTTCTATCCACATCACATAATAGTATATAACAACTAATAACCTCAACACAAAAGAATAGTGAAAATCACAACCTATATCTTAACACAGCAAACACAAAGATAGTGCATACCAATAAAACTATTATGGAGAAAGAAATATAGGTTAATGAGGAAAAATCTTAGGTGGTTAAAAATTTCGAATATCTTTGATCATTAAATATCAACAATGGTAACACAATGAATGCAATTAAAAGACGAATTCTTGAAGAACTAAAACTTAATAAATTGTGGAGGTGGGGGGGGGGGGGCAGATAGAACTACAAAGATCAGATTTTAAGAGGATGCATCTTTCCCATTGCAACATACGCCTGTGGAACTGGACACTTACTAAACAAGCTGAACAGCCCATAAATGTCTTTGATTAGACGGGTTCTAAGATTATCTTGGATACAGAAACGAACAAATTAATCAATACGACAAGATTTGAATATTAAGAAGGTTGGCTACTAAAGACGATAAAGCAAAGAACATTGAAGTAATTTTTTTTTTTTTTCCCACTTGAAACGTCATGAAAGTTTGGAGAGAATAATAATTGAGGGGTATATGCCTGTGAAGAGAGGAAGAGGAAGGCCAAAGAGAAGATGGGTGCAGGATGTGGCGGATGATCTCCAGATGGGTGTATAGGACGCGGGACATCTTGCTTATGGCCATGAAGTTTTCCGGAAGGTCTTTATGGGAGCGAGGTTCTGCAAGGGACACGCTAATGAACTGAATTCTCAACAACAACAAAAGTTGACTAAAATGTTTCACGTTCTTTGCAGGACCTTGAGATTGACCACAACGTGATTTTCTAGGCAACTCTTTGATGCCAACAAGACAATTAATAAATAAATACACACATACTGTTTGGCACTCATAGAAGTAGAGGTAAGAATTAGAGACTAGAGGGCGCACTATACAACACATTCCGTATTCCATCAGTTGTGGGTTCATGTGGATGATAGACTTGGCTGATAAAGATAACTTTTTTAAGGGGTGTCTAGTTGGTAATGCGTCGATGTACATTTATTTCTGCAGGGAGGCGCTGTCATTCTTTTGAGGTGACAGGTTCGAATCCCGATCGGTAACTATAGCTTTCAATTATTATGTTGTCTAGTGCATCCTCTACTCTCTAATTCTTACCCCTGCTTCTTTTTTTTTTTTTTTTTTTTTAGCATATCCTTTTACAGGACTTAGCTGTCAACACCAGCATCTTTCAGCTGTATGTTGATCTCTTGGCAAGATTACGCTCAGTAGTTTGCCATTGCTTTCTGAGCGGGCGGCTCACATACCCCGTAAGTTACCGATGCAATCCGAACCACTGCTGATTTGAACCGTCATCACGTTACCTGACGAGAGTATACGAGATTACGGAGAAAAGTCATAACCTCTAAGCCACGAAGCCGGCCCTGCTTCTATAAGCGCCAAACAATACGTGTGTTTTTATTTATTTATTTATCATGTAAAAAAAAAAAAAAATTAGGAAGAACGTGGAAGCAACAAAGATGTGGTTTTTGAGACGAATGTTGCGAATTTCTTTGGCTGTTGGAGTAACTAACAACGATTTCCCGAAAGGGGCAAATGAAACTGGAACATTATATACAACAATAAGAAAAAGACAAACAGCTTTCTTTGGTCATGTGATGAGAAGAGAGGCATTGAAAAAAATCGTAATAACAGGAATTATCAAAGGAAAGAGAAGCAGAGGCAGACCAAGACAAACGATGCTGGATGAGTTGAGACGGTGGCATGGAGGAATATCATTAGCAGAGATGACCCAGAACACCAAAGACCAGAAACTATGGAGAGACATGAACGCCTACACCAGCTGGCAGGTATTTGATGATGATGATGAATTTGCCATTGCTTTTTTTAAAACGAGAAATCAAAACTAAAGTACGAAAATGACCTGTTATGGGAATTAACCCACCACCCCTCCATCAACGCACAGGATGTTTAAGAAATAGTGCTCCTGTCCCATCGACCTCGCTGACAGGTAAGCAAGAGAACTTGTCCCTGAACACAGAGGTCAGACAGTGTGTTGTCTTGCCTGTTGGGAACTGATCCCTGAACACAGAGGTCAGAAAGTGTGATGTGTTGCCTGTTGACACCTGCCAGCTGTTATTTTACTTGGAAATAAGTGAAACAAATTGACAGTTTATCTTTGATAATGGTGCTTATTGTAATGTTCTTGCGAAATATATGTTTCTTCTTCTTTTGCCCTATATCTTCCAATAGGTCTTAAACCCTTAACCCTCTCACTCCAAACCCCCTACCTTTAGCTATCCCATGCAGCACTGTCCATGACGCTGCAAGCTGAGACAACGTGCCACTTATTATTCGTCTTTAAAATAACTGACAAAATTGATAATTTATATTTGATGAAGGTGCTCACTAGTTTTCTAGTTTATTTCTTCTCATAACGTGCCAAAACAATATTGACTGTCTACGCCTAATTTCTCTAATTAGTTTACGGTTTTCATTTGTGATGTGTAGGGATTGATTACTGGTTGTTCTGTTTGTTCATGGCATTCTTTGCACTCTCCTCAGAAACCATATTACCACTCCATTAGATGTTTCTCACATCCATACTAAATAGAGGTTCTATGTAGCACGTCAACACTCTTCTTCTCGTTGCGTTTGACAGTCTTTTATTTGGGCATATGTTTTTCATCTTGCAAAAAGGCTATCTTTGCCATAACGATCCGTGTCCTAATATCTTCAGGCACCTCCCATCAAATGTTATTAAGGTTCGGAGATAGTTGTACAGATTCACTTGCTTAAGAATATTCATATTTACCCATTTATATTACATTGAGGTATTTATTTCTTCTTAAAGACGATCACAACCTCTGTCTACTTAACAATTGAATTTCAACCCTAATGTTGATTGTGCTTTCCACTATACCAGGGGGCATCACACTTTTTTTCACCGCGGGCCGGATAACTGAGAAAATGACGACCGCGGGCCAGATACTCATTGTGTACGATACTTGCGCCGTCTCCGTGGCGAAGGTATACAGACGCGGTTCGTAATCCCGTATACCCGCGTTCGAAACACAGCTGCACGCGATTTGGCAGCAGACCGCGTTGCGCTGGTTTTTTACGATATGGTATGGGTGCCGGTCGTTCAGAAAGCAATGGAAACTTGACAAGACATCAACAACCGCGAAAAATGCTGTTGTTGACTGCAAACGTCCTGTAAAGAATATGCAAGCTAACTTTAACAATACTTGCAAGCTAGAACGAAAGATCAGGGGGTGGGGTGGGGGGGGGGAGACGAAAAACTAAGTTAATCATGGGTGAGTGGCGTGCAATGCACAAAAAATCAAAGACAACCAACATATTTATTTACTATAAAAAGTTATCAAAGAAGGCGACGTTAGCAAAAAGATAGTTACATCAGACCTAGTGTGCACATATCCGAATCTCACAAACTAAGCAGCAAAAAAGATTAGTGAGATTTGTGAAACTGAATTTGGCTTTCAAAATATCATCAATGTTTGGTTTTAATTGCTGCATCGAATCAAGAATTGATTTCGAATGTTCATCACTCAATCTCATTCGGTGTGTTGACTTCACATATTTCATTTTTGTAAATGTTTGCTCACAGACATACGTTGCTGCAAACACTGATGCCATACCAGCTGCAGATTTCTTCAGTTTAAGAAACTCAACATCAGGTAAGCTGCGGTAAAATTCAAAACGTTTTTCTTCTCTGTGCTTCTCTGTATACAAGTCACTTGCTTGCACCTCAGTGACCTCCAATTAGTAGTTACAATCAAACGGATTCTGGAACAGAAGAATTTCACTCTCAATTCTGTCAAGATTTGAAAATCTCTCCAAAAATGTTTCTTCAAGTCACGAATAATTCTTTTCGGAAAATCGAGGTTGATATATTCTTGATTTATTTGGTTGTTTCGGGATTTGAGATTTAAATATTGAGCACAACCCACTACTGGCAACGCTGATCATATTCTGGTATGAACCTAAGGCCTATCCACGTCAATGTGGAAGCACTAGACTCGAGTTTCGCTCTCGTTTGAGCTCGTCAGTATTGCATATCCTTGACCGGACCCAGAAACAAACCCCGGATCACTGGCGTGTGAAGCGGGTGTGTAACCAGCTAGACCACGCGGCACACGCTGGACACTGGCCAAATTATCACAACATAATATTACAACGTCACACATCATACGCTGTAGCTCAAGATTTACCCGATCGCCGCGACTGACGTCCGTCAATCAATGTGGACCCCAACGATCAGGATCTTCTCACTGGCAAGGCACACCAGGCCGCCTAAAGTCCAGCGAGCAATAATCAAATTGATTTATTTGGTTGTTTCGGGATTTGAGATTTAAATATTGAGCACAACCCACTACTGGCAACGCTGATCGTATTCTGGTATGAACCTGCGTCCTAGTGTTTACACACCCGCTTCACACGCCAGTGATCCGGGGTTTGTTTCCGGGTCCGGTCAAGGATATGCACTACTGACGAGCTCAAACGAGAGCGAAACTCGAGTCTAGTGCTTCCACATTGACGTGGATAGGCCTTAGGTTCATACCAGAATACGACCAGCGTTGCCAGTAGTGGGTTGTGTTCAATATTTAAATCTCAAATCCCGAAACAACCAAATAAATCAATTTGATTATTGCTCGCTGGACTTTAGGCGGCCTGGTGTGCATTGCCAGTGAGAAGACCTGATCGTTCGGGTCCACATCGATTGACGGACGTCAGTCGCGGCGATCGGGCAAATCTTGAGCTACAGCCTACGATGGGTGACGTTGTAATATTCTGTTGTGATAATTTGGCCGTGTCCAGCGTGTGCCGCGTGGTCTAGTGTTTACACACCCGCTTCACACGCCAGTGATCCGGGGTTTGTTTCCGGGTCCGGTCAAGGATATGCACTACTGACGAGCTCAAACGAGAGCGAAACTCGAGTCTAGTGCTTCCACATTGACGTGGATAGGCCTTAGGTTCATACCAGAATACGATCAGCGTTGCCAGTAGTGGGTTGTGCTCAATATTTAAATCTCAAATCCCGAAACAACCAAATAAATCAATTTGATTATTGCTCGCTGGACTTTAGTCGGCCTGGTGTGCCTTGCCAGTGAGAATTCCTGATCGTTCGGGTCCACATCGATTGACGGACGTCAGTCTCGGCGATCGGGCAAATCTTGAGCTACAGCCTACGATGGGTGACGTTGTAATATTGTGTTGTGATAATTTGGCCGTGTCCAGCGTGTGCCGCGTGGTCTAGTGTTTACACACCCGCTTCACACGCCAGTGATCGGGGTTTGTTTCGGGTCCGGTCAAGGATATGCACTACTGACAAGCTCAAACGAGAGCGAAACTCGAGTCTAGTGCTTCCACGTTGACGTGGATAGGCCTTAGGTTCAGACCAGAATAAGATTAGCGTTGATATCTTGGCGATTGTAGCACAAAACTCTTTGACACAGTGAAAATGAGATACGTTTTCTCCTTCCAGTTGTGCTTCAAACAATGACAACTAGCTCCAAAATCCTTTGATGGTTCTGTAGAGACCATAAACGATGTTATCCTTTCCCTGAAGTTTCAAATGCAGTTCATTCATGTGGGATGTGATGTCGACCATAATGACAACTTTGACAACCAGGTAGGATCTTGAACACGTCAAGTTGTGACGTACTCGAGAGATCAGTAGACTCATCCAGCTCCAGAGAATACCACAAGTTAATAGTTTTCTCGCGTATCTGTAGCACTATGTTCTCTCCAAGTTTCTTCTGATCTTCGCACAACTGAACTTGCCGAAAGGCTGGTAGTTTCAAAATAATCGGCTTTCTCAGGACACAAGCCATTTGCTGCTTCCATCACACACTCTTTGATGAAGTTGCCATCAGTAAACGATTTTCCTCGTTGTGCCATCTTATGCACTATTTTGTAACTTGTACGAGTGACAGTATAATTTTCATCAAACTTTCTCGGGAAGATATTTCTTTGTGTTTCTAAACCACTTTTTCATGGACTCATATTTCTCACAGCGTAACTTTCCAGAAAACTTTGAATATGTTAATAGATGTTTTGTTGCGCAGTGACACCGATGATTGTACTCTTTCAAAACGGCAACACTACGCTGCATATTACGCAACTGGTTTTCTGGTCCTTTGTTTCAATAAAGAAGTACTTTACTCCCCATTCTTCACTGAAAACGCGACACTCGGCGTCCACTTTTCTTTTCTTAGTAGCGATAATGAATGGTGAAGTACACGGGATCTGAAAACGAGTTAGACATTGAATTGGAAACAAAATTAAAATCCTATCGAAACACAAAAAAAGCAGAGGACTAGGTGTCGCTGGCGAAGTTACGGATCACTAAATGCACATATAAAGTTTATAGGTACCTTTGTTATAGAATTTATCTCATATAAGGTTTGCAAAATATATATATATATATATATATATATATATATATATATATATATATATATATATATATATATATATATATATATATATATATATATATATATAGGGCCGGCCTAAATAAACAGCCTAGAGCAGAGTTTCAACAGGGGTTCCGCGAGTGACAGCCAGGAGTTCCGCCGAAACAGACCGAAATCGCATAAATGCAACAGTTCTGCCCATCTGGTTTATTACATAAAGTACGACAGACCCTTGGATCAGCGCACAGTGTTCCTTGAGCAACGTAATCATTTGCGTAAGGATCTGCCCCAGCAGAAAGGTTGAAAAACACTGGCCTAGAGACCAGCTCGATTAACACCTTGACCGGGGAATTCTTCTGAGCTGGGGTTAATATTTTCGTAATAACACGAGGCTTCTATGGCATTTTTAAGCTATGTTTGTTTCTTTATTGCCTCTATTCACACTTGTAGTTCACTTAACTATCACCGTCAAAGAAATCCTTGTTACATACCTATAAAATGGATGACAGGCAAAAAGAAGTAAATATTTCTGGAACAGCGGACCTATGTTGACAGGCGTGTGTGTGTGTGTGTGTGTGTGTGTGTGTGTGTGTGTGTGTGTGTGTGTATATATATATTTCTTTTTTCAATGTAAAGGTTGTCATGCAGTTGTAACAGTGTGTCTCGGTTGTTTGTTGTCTTGACAAAGGCTTTAGCCGCAACGTCTATTCTGTCTGTTACTTGTGATTGTGTTCTGGTAAAGCTGACCAATTCTACTTTTTTTTGTTTTGTTTTGTGATTAATTAACTTTAATATCCCGGTAATGTTGATTCCTGAGTGTTGTAATCTTTGCTGTTGATTTCTAAGTGCTGTAATCTTCCTACCAACTAACTCTGTGCTACTAATGCCAAACCTGAACAATGACAGAAAAAGAGAACAGAAAACTTACTACAAGGGAAATGAGATTCCTGAGAAGAATACGCAATTTATCGAGAAGAGACAAAATCAGAAATTATGAAATCAGGAATAAAGTGCGGGGGGAGGAAGGAGGGGATTTATAGAAGCGCCAGATTTCATTAGAAAAACTGCCAGTTAAATGGTTTGGCCAACTAGAAGTACACCACATCAAGCAATGATGTACAAACCAATTAGAACCAGAAGAAGAGAAGAAGAAGCCGCCCATGACAGTGAGGAGATGATATTATTATAGCTGTATTATGCAACAACACAGAGCTGATCCAATATTCTGATGATCGTGTGAGACAGCAAAACATGACCGCACACGCTTATTGGCATGGCACGTGATGATGATGAATCCTTTCCATAGTGGGGTAATAACAGCTTGCCCATAAAACATGCTCCGAGGCAATAATCTGCTACAGTTTTGTGATGTGATATGGCCATTTCATTTAATAGACCTGACAGCAAGGAGGAATAAGTGGCCAATCTCTCCCTCACTTTAGCCAGCGACGAGCCCAGAAATTGAACGCGCTACCGACCATGCTCATGACATTACCTGCCCAATTCCCTGTCAACTTCGCAAAATGTAGGCATTATTCGGGTTGGCTGGCCGCTGCCAAATCTGCCTAACCAGGGATATCTCTTTGTCAAATCTAATCTCAACCGTTGTATGTCTCTTGTCAGACACACGTCGTGCCGTTATTCCAACGTGAGTGTAGCTGTTTCTTGTCAGTGGTAAACAGTGTAGACGTGATTCTGTCAAACTGTATGCAAAAATAAATGGAGGGTGTAACGTTGTTGTTGTTGTTGTTGTTGCTGCTGCTGTTGCTGCTGCTGTTGTTGTTGTTGCTGCTGTTTTTGTTGTTGCTGCTGTTGTTGTTGCTGCTATTGTTGTTGTTGTTGTTGTTGCTGCTGTTGTTGTTGCTGCTGTTTTTGATGTTGCTGCTGCTGCTGTTGTTGTTGTTGCTGCTGTGTTGTTGTTGTTTTTGTTGTTGTTTTTGTTGTTGTTGATGTTGTTTTTGTTGTTGTTGTTTTTGTTGTTGTTTGTTGTTGTTTGTTGTTGCTGTTGTTATTGCTGTTGTTTTTCTTATTATCTTTAATGTTGTTGTTATACTAGTTGTTAATATTGTTGCTGTCAAAGTCCTATATGTATTATATACCGACGACAGTTTACAACAGTACAGGAAGTCAATTTGGGAACCAGTTGAGGCCACTGAAACAGTTACATAAATAAACGCACGGAGTTTTGTTGGCACTCACAGAAGGAGAAGAAAGAATTAGAGACTAGAGGAACACACTAGACAACATAAAATTGTAAAGCTATAGTTACCGACCGGGATTCGAACCTGTCACCTTCAAATGACGACAGCGCCTCGCTGCAGGAACAAGTGTACTTCAACGCATGACCAACCAGACACTCCAAGTTTATTTATGTAATTGTTCCAGTGGCCTCAACTGGTTCCCAATTTGATTTACTGTGTAATACGTGTACATCATTAGAACCGACCAATCATTTCTCTTTTTTAAATGTTTGTTAATATACTGGACACAGCATTTACGGTCCGATGCGTTTGTGTGTTTGTTTTTTGACCTATGCTGTTTTAATATAAATTATGAGACCTATGGTGTTATCTCTATGGTTTGATACGAATGCTGTCCATATTCCATAGTTGTAGGTTCATGTGTATGATTGACATGACTAATGAAGACACTTTTTTTCTAATGTCTGGTTGGTCATGCTTCGAAATACACTTGTTCCTGCAGTGAGGCCCTGTCGTCATTTGGAGGTGACAGGTTCGAATCCCGGTCAGTAACTATAGCTTTCAAATTTTATGTTTTCTAGCTCGTCCTCTAGTCTCTACTTCTTTCTTCTTCTGCTGTGAGCTCAATATTTAAAATTCAAATCCCGAAATAATCAAATTAATCAATTTGATTATTGCTCATTGGATTTAGGAGGTCTGGTGTTCCTTACCAGTGAGAAGTCCTGATCGTTTCGGGTCCACATCGATTGACGGACGTCAGTCGCGGCGATTTGGCAATCTTGAGCATAGCCTACGATGGGTGACGTTGTAATATTCTGTTATGATAATTTGGCTGTGTGTCCAACGTGTACACACCCGCTTTACACGCCAGTGATCCTGGGCTTGTTTCCGGATCCGGTAAGGGATATGCACTACTGACGAGCTCAAACGAGGGCGAAACTCGAGTATAGTGCTTCCATATTGACGTGGATAGGCTTTAGGTTCATACCAGAATACGATCAGCGTTGCCAGTAGTGGGTTGTGCTCAATATTTAACATTCAAATCTCGAAATAACTAAATTAATCAATTTGATTATTGCTCATTGGAGTTAGGAGGCCTGGTGTTCCTTACCAGTGAGAAGTCCTGATCGTTTCGGGTCCACATCGATTGACGGACGTCAGTCGCGGCGTTTGGGCAATCTTGAGCATAGCCTACGATGGGTGACGTTGTAATATTCTGTTATAATTTGGCTGTGTGTCCAACGTGTTCCGCGTGGTTACACACCCGCTTCACATGCCAGTGATCCGGGGCTTGTTTACGGATCAGATCAGGGATATGCACTACTGACGAGCTCACACGAGGGCGAAACTCGAGTATAGTGCTTCCATATTGACGTGGATAGGCCTTAGGTTCATACCAGAATACGATCAGCGTTGCCAGAAGTGGGTTGTGCTCAATATTTAAAATACTACGTGTGTTTATTTATGTAACTAGAAGAGGACAGGTAGAGTTAAAAGATTTGGTAACCTAACGTATACTTACGACTGCTCAGAACAAGACAGACAGACTGAAACGAGTTCAAGGAAAGACGAGGGTAGACAAGAGCTCAGCACAAGAGGGGACGGTGTAGTGAAAAGGTCTCGTGAAGTGACCCGTGAAAAGGGGAACGCGAGACGCGGGAAAAGGAAAGGACTGGACGGTGTGTCTTTGAGATCGTACTGAACAATACGAGATTTTCGGTTTTTTGGACATGGGAACTGTAGAGTGAGATTGTGAGGTGTAATAGTAATATAACTGTGAGATCGAATAGTTGTTTTAGAACCATAATGACTGTATAGGACTAGTGTTAATATAATAGATTGATGGTGAGAAAGGTGAGTGATAGTGTCTGAATAATCCTGCGTGTATGCAGAGCAGACATTGTATAATATAATGGAAAGCTAATTTTTTTTGCCTATAAACATGGATCGGGGTGTTACTGACAGTCAGTGTTAGAGTGCAATAGATTCGTAGGTCCCCAGCATGGCGGATAGGCAGTGAAACAGTTAAGGCCTCTGGGTGTTTATGATCGTGGCTACCGTTTGCATTCGCATTTTCCTCATGTTGGACTGGTAGTGTACGGTTCCGTCACCTTGCTACTGGGTTGAATGCGTGCGCGACGCTGTGAGCTGTGAATTTCGTGTGAAATGTTTTTACATCTGCCAGAGGTGGTGGGGCGTTATCTGCGTGTTCAGAGCAATGGCGGAGGGCTATGTCCCGAAAACTGACCGGTTTTTGTGCTTTATGCAGACATGTGTGGCGGCTGGTCGTCTGGTTGACTGCCGCTTCTTTTGAAGATGAACCGTGCTTTCGTGGAGGACTGTTGTTTTGGCATTCTGGAGACGGCATTATGCACAGTGAAAAGTTTTTTTTTTTTTTTTTAAACATTTGTTCGATATGTTGTGGTGTGATTTGCTTGCTCAAAATGGCGTAGCTGGCTAGATAACATCTAGAAACGGAATAACAACATCCAGAAATATCTGCATGTATGGCAGAAGAAATGTGTGGCTGCTGGTTTTGCTAGTGACTGCCGTTTCCATCGATGATGATCTGTGTTTTCGAGGAGGACTTTTGTGTTGGCATTTTGGTGACGGCTTTATGTACAGTGAAATGTTTCTTTACATCTGTTCGAGGTTGTTTTGTTGCGTGATCTACATTTCGGAGAGAACATGGCGTCGTGGCTAGAAAACACCTAGAAACGGAACAACACTATCTAGAGACATCGAGACTTTGTAGGTGAACATCTGGTTGGGAAAGTGACTGCCAATTCCATCAGGAGTGAACTGTACTTTTTGTAGAAGACTTTTGAGGTGACATTCTGGCGGTGGCATTTGCACTATGTGCCTAAGCTGGCCGTTGTTTGTCGATACTCCTCTATTTTCCACTTTTCACATGGGGCAGTGAGGAACATTTTATGTGATATTCACTGGCACGTGAACGGAGCATAATGGGGATGGTCCTTTGCTGTGATGTTGGAACCGCGACTAACAACTAGATTCGTATGAATGATTTGCCTGTCTGAGACTTAATGCAGAATTATAATTATCCCGTGTATGTATTGAATAACGACTAGGTCTCTAACAGGTAATTTGGGAGTTCCTGGACCTTGAACTTTAGGGACAGGAAATAGTTTAGAACAACATATAATGAATATTTAACAACATAGTTTACGATAGAAATACCCTGTGCGACGTAGCCAATTAATGATTAGCAAAGACTGAAAAATCGATAATCTACGTGATGCCGGCATTGAAAAGCCATCAACCATAGAAGATTTAAGTGCGTCTACAGAATCTGACGACACCAGCAACATCGTATTGTGTAAATCATGCATTGGGGTGGAAACGGGATTCAGATAAATATTTTGATTTTTGATTGCTATGTTTCCATGTCTGCACAGTTAATATTGTCAGCCAGTATATTATTACATTATTGCAAACTGATGTTGCATTTATGAAAGAATGATCTAGCAGAGGTCACCAAACACTTTTCACAATGGGCCGGATAATTGACAAAATGACAAGCGCGGGCCGCTTAATCATTCTGTACAATACTTGCAAGCCAGAACGAAAGCTCTGGGAATAGAGACGAAAAACTAAGTTTAGCATTCCATATTAATCATAGGTGAGTAGCGTGCAATGCACACATCAAAAAAAGAAAACAAGAAAACAGACAACAAACATATTTATTTACTTTAAAAAAGTTATCAAAGAAGGCGAAGTTAGCAAAAGGATAGTTACATCAGACCTAGTGTGCATATATCCGAATCTCACAAACAAAGTGGCACCAAAAAAAACGATTAGTGAGATTTGTGAAACTGACTTTTGGCTTCCAAGATATCATCAATGTTTCGTTTGGAATTGCAGCATCCAATCAAGAGAATTGCTTTCAAATATTCATCGGTCAATTTCTTTCGATGTGTTGACTTCACATATTTCATTTTTGAAAATATTTGCTCACAGACATAAGTTGCCCCAAACCTGAAGCCATACCAGCCACAATTTTTATTTTTCAATTTCCGAACATCAACATCAGGTAAGCCACAGTAATATTCAACAAGTTTTCCTTCTCTGTGCTTCTCTTTTAACAAGTCATTTTGCTTGCAAATCAGTGAGCTCCAACAATATTTCAACTGGCACATTATCAAGGTAACAGTCAAACGGATTCAAACAAAAGAATAATGTCACTCTCAGTTATGTCAAGATATGAAAATCTCTTCAAATAATTCTTCTTCAAGTCGCGAATAAGAATTTATTTTATTGTTTTTTTTTTTTTTTGGTTTCGGAAAATCGAGGTTGACATCTTCGGCGATTGTAGCGCAAAATTCCATGAAACAGTGAACATTAGAAAAGTTTACTCCTTCCAGTTGTGCTTCAAACAATGACAGCTTTCTCCGAAATCCTTTGATGATTCTGTAGAGACCACACACGAGGTTACTACTTTCCAGGAAGTTTCAAGTTCAGTTCATCCAAGTGGGATGTGATGTCGACCAAAACTGACAACATTGACAGCCAGGTAGGATCTGAAAGCTGTGGATCAGCTCTATCTTTTTCAGTGAGGAAAACATCTATTTCGTTTTTTTTTTTTTTTTTTTTTTTTTAAATGTTGCATATCCCTTGCAGGACATTGCAGTATACACCAGCATTTTTTAGCTTGTAGTTTATGTACTAGGCAAGTTTTTACGTTCAATAGTTTGCCATTGCTTTCTGAACGGCTCCCATACCAACACGTTATAACGCAACGCAACACGGTCTGCTGCACATATCGGTCGCGGCTGCGTTTCGAAAGCCTGGTAAGCGGCTCACGAACTACGTTCGCAAGCCTTTGGCCACGGAGACTGGCTATTTCGTTTAGGAGCCTGTAAAAACGAAACATGAGTTTACCTCAGCTCAGCCACCTCACTAATGTGTGATGATGCTCCTGGTCCTTCTTTTCTTACGTTGATTTGGGAAGGTTTTGGTTTGCGTACACTGACACTTTGGTGCTCGCCACTCCGTCTTAAAGCCTGGTCGCCTTTGTTTTCTATGACGTCACGTCCAATCACAACGCTTGTTGCAAACTATCTTAGGGATAGTGCAGTTAGTTTTCGGAATCCGAGTGATTTCCATTTTGGGTGATGTAAATGTATCCTTTATCTTTATTCTCTCGAGACGCGGGGAAAAGGAATGGACTGGACAGTGTGTGTTTGAGATCGTACTGAACAAGACGAGTTTTTCGGTGTTTGGACATGGGGACTGTAGAGTGAGATTGTGAGATGTAATAGTCATATAACTCTGAGAGCGAATAGTTGTTTGAGAACCCTAATGACTGTATTGGTCTAGTGTTAATATAATAGATCGACGGTGAGAAAGGTGAGAGTGTCTGAATAATCCCTCGTGTTTGCAGAGCAGACATTGTATTATATAATCGTGTGTTAATTTTGTTGCCAATAAACATGGATCGGGGTATTATGACATTCAGTGTTAGCGTGCAATATTTTCGTATGAATGATTTGCCTATCTGAGGCTTAATCCCGACTTATAATTATCCTGTGTATGTATTGAATAACGATTAGGTCTCTGACAGTTGCTGCTCTTATTTTTGTTGCTGTTGTTATTTGTATGGTTGTTATTCTTATTGTTATTGCTGCTGCTGCTTTTGTTGTTGTAGTTATTTTTGTTGCTGTTCTTATTGTTGTTGCGGCTTCTACTGTTGCTGGTGTTTCTGTTGTTGCTGTTGTTGCCGTCGTCGTTGCAGCAGCGCCTGGGCTTCCGCCCTTCGTTGCAGTGCCATGTAGAATTGAATGTGACGACATCCTTTACAGGACATTGTAAGCAACCCCAATAAATATTGGCTGTCTGTGATTTATTAGGCAGTGCTTCTTCAGCAGTGTTCCGTTGTTTCTGACCAGCCGAAGCCTCATAGCGTTGAAATCGACGCCAAAGCGGTCTACTTCCAAATCGCCCGCATCTGATTTCGAACCCTAGACTCGGTGAGATGGACAATTATGCACATCCTACCATCCCTGAAGCCACAGGGCTGGTTGTTATTAACCAAATCATATTCAAAACGAACTGCACGTGATTGATTGTGTGTTGTTGTTGTTTCTGCTGCTGCTGTTGTTGCTGCTGCTGCTGCTACTGTTGTTGTTGTTGTTGTTGTTGTTGTTGTTGGGGTTGGGGTTGGTGTTATTATTATTATTATTATTATTATTATTATTATCGTTGTTATTATTTTTGTTAGTAGTCAGGTCTTAGTCAGATATGACTGAGCTACTGTATAACAGTAGACGGTACTACCTGCTTTCTGTTAGCGCCGAATGTTGGGCGGTGCTTACCAAACCCGACACCCCACACTGTGCCAACGGCTTCGGGCGGAAGAGCGCAATTGGGAGGGTACAATCCATACTCTGGTGCGAGGAAATGCAACCTAAAGACAAAATGTCATGGCAGGGCAGACCAGGCCCTAAGCCTTGGTTGGCGGCTGGTCTAGGATCGAAGCTCCGACAGGCGGACAGTTAGAGCATTACTTTGCTGATCCGGCAGCTTCTGCAGCTTGTCTTGTTCCAGATGTAGAGGTGTTACCTTTCCTCTGGAGTGAACTAGGCAGGCCGAGAGAGGGATCATGCTGCATGGGCAACACATGATCTCTATATTTTAGCCCAGGCTTTGTGCTATGGAGAGGCAATAACTCCATCCCTGGTCTTAACCGGTCTCGGAATCAAAGCGAGAGGCAACTGTTACGGGTTATAAGTCCCTGTCAATTGGCGTAGACATGGGGCGCCACGCGTTGCCTCTGACGGTGGGAGACACCTACAGGTGTCACTGATCAGCTACCGCCCGCCTCAAGCTGGGCAGCCTCCGGCCAATTGGATGCTGATCCGCCACAGCCTGCCTGCTTCAATGGGTGCTTGGGGCTAGGACAAAATGTGAATTTGCAGGCTGTAAAACCAATGCACCAGGTACTAATAAAAAGAAAAATAGAAACCTCAAGTTACGGCTTGCAACCTGGAACGTGAGAACTATGTGTACAGGATTTTCCACGGACTTGACCAATATTGACGATGTGAGAAAAACGGCTGTGATTGATGCTGAACTCAATCATCTTAACATTGATATTGCTGGCCTGCAGGAGACTCGCCTCGCCGAGGAAGGGTCACTCAGGAAAAACAATTACACCTTTTTTTTTTGGAATGGTAGAGGGCAGGCAGAAAAAAGGCAACTCGGTGTGGGCTTTGCAGTGAAGAATTTGCTACTGGGAATGATTGAAATTCCAGCAGGAGGAAATGAAAGACTATTATCCCTGCGCTTGGCAACCTCTTGTGGTTTTGCCACCATTATTACTGCATATGCACCGACACTCAATTCCTCTGATGATGTGAAGGATTCGTTCTATGAGGAGTTAGACTCCGTGATCAAGGCAGTTCCAAAATTCTGACTACATTTATATGCTCGGTGATTTCAATGCTCGTGTGGGCAAGGACTCGAGCTCATGGCCAGTGAGCCTTGGAAAATACAACATCGGTCGCATGAATGAAAATGGGCAAAAGCTGCTGGAGCATTGCACCAGAAATGACCTATGAATTACAAACTCCTTTTTTAAAACAAAAGAGCTGTATAAGGTCACTTGGAAACATCCAAGATCCGGCCCATTGGCACCAGCTGGACATTATCATCACACGGAGACAACATCTGAACCACATATCATTGACTCGAAGTTACCACAGTGCTGAATGTGATACGGATCATTCTTTGACTGTTACAAGGGATAGACTGAGACCAAAGAGAATTTACACAGATAAACACAAATCTAGCCCCAGGATTAATATTATTAATGTGCTTGTAGGGGTTATGTTGTAGGCACACTGACAACTTAAGCATGAACACGTCCAGTAACACACAGAACTGCAGCGTTCCAAAGCATACTGAATTAGTCACGTTGTTTATTCATTAATAAGTTCATATCACTCTATAGCTAACAATGTTCTTACTTACACCTCGCCGTACTGGGTCATTTTCGGCCCTCAGCTACTCAGCGACACGGCTAGCCTCACTATCTGTGCAGTAGCGTGATAAACGACGTGGCGTATTCACCTGACCATCCTGCTTGCGGTACACATGATCTCATAAACTATGTCACTCTGTCTCCTGCAGTGCAGGCGTTGATTTAACATTCATAGTTAGGCCTCTGTCAACCTCTTCATAGTATAAGGCTGGTCTCTCCATTTCTGTGATGTGAACATGGCTGTGTTTTCCCGGCAGACTGCCTTCTCTACTCCCCCCTTTCTCGACCTTTACGATCACGTGGCCTCATTCTCGCACTTCTATTGGCCCTTACAAATAACCGCTTCCAGGTGTATTTCTTTCCTCTGACACCCCATGACAATTCATCCTACCGTTGTTCTACAGCAATCTAATCAACCAGACTTTACTTAACCAGACTCATGGCATATGCCCCCCGCAATTTCAAAAATGTTCTAACATTTTTGGTTTCTTCCTTCTCTCTACACTTGACATGAGTCAGCTTAGTCGCACATACCTGTCCCCTGGTCGTACATATGTGTCTACTGCCCCATGCCTTAGAGCTTGTTTCTCAGTTCCCTTTAACTTCCCTCTGTGTTACGTTGATATTCTGCTATACCTTCACACAGATTATAATGCGGACACGAATATCCGTCTATTCCCAAATAGACCTCGTGTGGCCTCAACCCCCTTTGTATTCGGCAGGTTGAGGACCAACCTAATATGAGTCCCAATGTCCCACCCCAGGACATTCCATATGGTTCCTCATTTATACCTCGGTATAAGCAACTGACATCCTTCTTCAGCCCTTAGGCCCCGGGTGCAATAACGTGTGTATTGCAAACATATCAATTGCACACCTATTTTGTTTCAGCTCTTATTTTGCCTCTGAGTATGAGTACCTATGCTACGACTGTGGATCTCCTTGATGCGGGTACATATGACTCTTGCATTTGTCTGGTCAACATGTGTGTGGGGTCGGCTGCCATTAGTTACTTTTCGCTATGATGTTCGCTTGTGCCCTCCGGCTAGATATTCCCTTCCTTTACATTCTCTATTTTTTCATGGTATTCTTCATACTAACTTTTTCCTTGTAGTGTTCCTAATACCCTGACCCTTATGTACATTCACTACCATGCCAAAGTACTTCATGTTAAAATATTATATGTACAAGTACTACCACCTGGTACTATTATTTCGTGCTGGTGCACATTGTCTTGACTGTCTACCGGCTTAACTTTAGCTCTCTTCTTCTATAGTTTTTTTTGTTTCAGAATCGGCAGCTGACTGCCATATTGATGTATCATGTTGACTTTTATGATGATAACTCACTTTGAAATCCTCACCTGAATCACGTCGGCACACATTATTACTTTTGCTTTTCAGCATCCATTTTCCATGTTATTTGATATTAATCACTGCTTCTTATTTGACTACTCATGTTCTTTGGTTTTAATCACATTTCACACTTCACCTTTCAATGTTCGTTGATACTAGTGATCACTTTCCTGAGCTGTTGAATATCGCTCACTGCGAGTTAATCTCTTGCAAATAGCATTGCTAAGTTCACCCGTCCAATGCTCTACCACTAGCCATGGTTCATAACTCGTAAGTTTCTACTTTGACTTTTACTCATAACTCTTTCTACGATCTGTTGAGCATCGCTCATTATTGCACCCCTTCCTTATTCCACACAGATCTTTGCTATCACAAAGCATATTATCGTTCACAATTAATACACTGGTATATTTGTCCCTTCACACTGTTACCGGCTTTCCACTAGCCATGTTCTATTATTTGTTGTTAATCTAGATTTATAAATAGATACATACATACCCAATGACGACACATACATACCCAACCAACCGACCCATCCCCCACCCACACACACTACCCTCATCTGATCCCCCAACCAAAACACACTCGCCATCCACAAACATTCCCCCACTAACCCACACATCCCACGCCCATCAACATCCTAACCCACACATCCTCTCCCCACCCACACCTCAAACCACCCATCCCCCAGCCACATCTCCACTCGACCACATATTCCCCACCCACGCACACAATCCCCCCCAACCCACACATCGCACATCCACTCACACATCCCAAACCATACATACACATCCCCACCAACTGACATGCCCCTACCCCCCCCCCCCCCCCACACACACATCTCCCTAACCACCCATACATCCCCAAAACCACTCACACACCCCCCACCCCCCACACTACAATTTCCCACCCACCCACACATGCCTTAACCCAATCCCCCACCCGCACATCACATAACACCCCTACCACGCAATATTCCCAACCCACGCACCACACACACACACACATATCCCTCACCAACACATCCCACTTACACACCCACACGCATATCCCCACCCGGGATACCACACAATATTCCCACCCACCCACACAGATCCCCTTTTACCCCCATCCCACCCCACATACCCCGTCTCCCACCCACACACGCATTCCCTACCGTCCACCAACACACACTCACTCACGCATACATCCTCCACTACGCACCCACACCCCCACCCACCAACCCCCCCCAACCCAAAAACATCTCCCGATCACAATACCCCTACCCACACACATCCCAAAACCCACTCACACATCCCATCCCGGGCACATTACAAAATCCCTCTCCGACCTACACATCCCTAAGTACTCTCACACCCTCACCACTCATCCCAACCCACGCACACATTTCCCACCCACACACCCCCCCACATACTTCCCAACCACCACCACACATCCCCCACTCACCCCCACATATACCCCACCCATACACACATTCCCCGCACCCATCCCCACATCCCCCACACCACCTACTATCCTCCACCCACAAAACATATCCTCACCCATACCACACAAAACATACCCTCCCCACACATCATGCACACATCCCGCACCAACACCCCCGCACACATATATCACACCCACACACCATACACTTCTCCCCACCCGCCTTGCATCCCCAATCCACCCCAAAACAATCCCCTAACCACGCAACCCCGCCACCCACCATACTTCCTCAAACCCTCCCACACATTCCACCACAAAACACACATCCCCGCATCCATCCCATACACATATCCCCCACCCATATCACATCCCCACACCCATTCCCACACCCCTACTTTCACCCCCACACATCCATCCACACATCCCACCAACACCCACAAATATCATACCCACCAAAACCACACACCCCAACCCATCCAAACGCATACCCCCACCCACACATCCCCCACCCACACATATTCCGCACTCACACACATCCTCCACACACACTCACACCCCTCACATCTAGACACATACAAAATGTCTCAAGTTAGCATTGAAACTAGTATGAACAAACTCCCACACTTTACTCACACACATACACTGACAATTGTCATGAGCAGTCTCATAAAAATGTTAAACATGGAGAAAAATGTGTACAAAAAAGTATGTGACGTAAAAATAGTGATGCTCCCACACACACACACACACACACACAAAACACACACACACACACACACACAACACCCACACAAAACACACACCCCCTCTCTCTCTCCCACTCACACTCCTCCCGCTCACTCATTCACTCTCGCGCTCAGTCATTCACTCTCGCGCTCAGTCATTCACTCTCGCGCTCATTCATTCACTCTCACGCTCACTCTTCACTCTCAGCTCACTCATTCACTCTCATGCTCCCCTCATTCACTCTCCCGCTCACTCATTCTGTCTCATTCACACTCACTGACTCCTCATCAAACTACGTAATGAAAACAGAGTCATTATCATT
>JACEFZ010010813.1:75000-141554 GCA_014155875.1 Cepaea nemoralis | reverse complement strand
AGCTCAGTCATATCTGACTAAGACCTGACACAGATATAACCACAGTATAACCTCACTATACTGTAGGCCCTATATATATGTATATATATATTTGTATGTATGTGTGCATGTTTTTATGGTTTAAAAAAAACAAAACAACCTATGTACGTAATTTACCCCCCCCCCCCCCCCCCCAACAAAAAAAAAAGGGTGAATGGCAGGAAGGTGGGTTGGCTCTTCCGGCAGAGCACATGAGACCGGGTCTTCTTGTTGCTACACCAAACCCACACGTGATGATGAAAAACGTCAATCAACAAACGTAAAGGGGTTGGGGCCGCTGACCTGGGGGACGGCTTGAGACTTGCATTTAAATTCCCTGCCTTTGCCTACAACGAGTCTTTATGAAGACTAGACATGACCGGGACCAGCCCCGATGAGAATAACACAAGAAGCGACAAGCACGTAACAGTGCTACTAGAGAAAAGAAGCCAACAAACGAAAGAAGGCGGGCCCCAGTAGGCCCGACCAAGGACCGGTCTTTATCAGGACCAACACGAGACAAAGAAAACAAACAGATAGCACAAAACAAATCTATCCGACGAACAGAGCGGAACCAATAAAACCAGTGGGAATTAGGACTAACAATCCACACAACCACGGCTCTCAACAATAACCACCGCTGACGAAGCAGGTTAGACGAGACCGAATTTGGAATTTATTTTTTTGGAAAATTGGAATTGGAACTATTCGGCCATGCCGACACCGATCCTCCCATTGAAGTGAAGAGACCCACAACAAGTAGGGAAATCTCCTGGCGTAGAGTTTAGGAACACCATTCGTCTGCCAAGATGGCCGCGTCGTATGGCGTTCGATGTCTTAGACAGCGGGCAAATGTATTTTTACCCAAGTCAGCTCGTAGCTCGAGTACTAATACAGCCCTGAGCCACGACTCCAGCCTTGTCAAACAAGATGAAGACATCGTGGAGTATCCTGCGGTCAAGCCAAAGTATCCCCCTGGATCGTGGGGTGGGATGGACCATAAATTATGTTGGCGGTGGCAAGAATTGAAGGCGACAATGTTGGGATATCGCGATGTGGTAGAGAGACAGAAGCAACTTCTCACTAAAGAAACTTTAGCTATGTTTCCACAGACCAGGCGGGAGCATAGAGTTCACAATTTTGATGATAGAATAGAAGAGTTAACTAAGGACGCAGCAAGTGTCTTGCATATGGAGCAGTTTAATGAGCATCCGGCTAACCTTGAGTTTAGGAAGTACGTGACAAAAACACATGTGTTTCCATGGGAGCAGGTGAAACCAAGAGTGTTTGATAACTTAGATGCCGCAGTGATTGATGAAACCGTGAAGCATTTGAAGAAGCAGCTGTCTGACACTATACGCATGGAATATGATATCATTCAGCGAGCTGGCATGTCACCTGCAGAACAAAAGGATTATCGGTGTAAAACTATAATTCGATGCCTCGCAGAAAATGCAGTGATTGAACTTGGCCAGCACTTAAACCATCTGCGAACCTGTCAGTATGATGAGGATGTGATTGTCAGAGCACTTTGGAGCCGCTTTGGGTTGAAGCGGAAGAAGAGGTTGTATACATTTGATCCAGATGATGAAGAGTATGAAACAGTGGATGATCAGCCAGTTGCTATTGAATGTAAATTTGATGCTATGGTGCGGAGTCATTTACCACTCCCAGAGGTAAAACTTTCAATATTTTTGTCTGTTGTCAGATATTTTATCAGAATATTTACTGCTTTGTTAATTAATGAATACAAGGTCTGTTGAAAATTAATGGGATCTTTGCCTGGAAAAATACGTTTATTCACCTGTAGGTCTGATGTCTGATAATACAACAGACCTACAATTGTTGGACATTGTAGTAACAGAGAGTGCAAGAAAGGACTCTTCTTGAATATCAAGAAAACAATAACAATGGTGATATCAAAGAAAAAGATGACACCCAAATGTGGAATAGAGAAATAGAATTGCGAATAGAGAAAAATTATATTCACAATAGAATTCTGCCGAATTCTCCATAATTTTTAATGAATCAACCTTCTTCTTACTTCTGTCCATTCTTCGGGCATCCCGTTTTATTTTTACATTACGTTAGTGCTGTTTAAATACCAAGAATAATTTTGCAGAATTGGTATCCCCAATACAAATAACGATCCCTCCAAATAATTGTGTCCCCAGGCGAGTTCAAGAATTGTTAACTTTCGTTTCTGTACACTTACTGTTACCAGGCATCCATGTGTAAATCCAAATGTAAAAAAAAACATATATTGGAAACAACAAACTGTCATCAGAATTGATAACGATGTAGGTCAATATCAGCCTATTAAAAGAGGCATGAGACAGGGATGTGTATTGTCTCCAGATCTTTTTTTCCTGTACAGTGAAAGCGTCACAGCATCCGCTCACTAGTCAATTTTAGTTTGAGCCCGATTTTTCAGTTGGCAAATAAAATTCATGTTAAACAAAGACATCTATTGGATCCGTCGATTACGACACACGATCACTCCGTTGCTGCCTGGGTGCTAAAAATGAAAAACAAAAAAAAAAGCATCCCGGATGGGGAATCGAACCTCGAGCTCCCACGTGACAGGCAGAGACACTTACCACTATGCCACCAAAGACACGTTAATAGAACAACGAAAAATTATAATAGAGCCACACGCATAGGAATAATCATGTGACCTACTTCTACTGCGAATATAATTTTTCTCTATTCGCAATTCTATTGCGAATAGTCACTTCGTTACTTGTTTCAAGGGATGTTCGTTTAGGTGAATCGTTGTTGCTTTTTCTTCTTTAGTTATAGTCAATACTCTGTTTTACTTGTGCTAATTTTCATGTTATGTTCCCTACACATTTCGTTTAGACTATTCATGTGGTCTTGTAATTCAGCTTTTGATTTTGCTATTAGTGCTTGGTCGTCTGCAAACAGGAGTTCTCTAATGGATAGATTTGCAGATGGTTCTTCTTCTGTGTGGTATTCTTGCGGTCTCTGTTTGGCTGGTTTCTTTATATATGTTGTCTATGTATGTTATAAACAACCAAGTGGATAATTTTAAATACCTAGGGGCGTTTATAACATCAAATGGAAGATGCACAACAGAGATTAAGAGCAGAATATGGCAAGCAAACGCTGAATTTAAGAAAATGAAGAGTATCTTATGCAATAAGTCACTATCATCAAATGTAAGAAAGAGAGTGCTGAAGTGCTATATAGAACCTGTTTTGCTATATGGCAGTGAATCTTGGAATGTAAATGAACAAATTAGGAAGAACTTGGAAATAACAGAGATGTGGTTCCTGAAATGAATGTTGCAAATTCCTTGGACTGCCAAAGTAACTAACAATGATGCCAGAAGGAGGCTAATGAAACTAGAACACTATATACAACAATAAGAAAAGACGGGACGCAGAGGTGTTTCCAAGGCACCAGGGCCGGGTTATATACTGGCCAAGACCTATTGACGCGTCCTCGTCGAGCGTCCTGGGCAACAGGTCCCTTCGGGGTCCTGGCTGAAGTCAATAGGATCGCTGATTCCTCCGAAGTCGGAGAGTGTCTGCCTGTACGGCGAGGAACCACCAGTCTGCACACCAATAAGCCAGACATGGGACAATGGATACTCACGCAAACCTCAGGTCCTGTATGACATCACACTGATGTTGGACAACAGGATGTCTTCATCCGACATACAGGACTTCGCGTTGGAGCTCAAGCCAACGAACACAAGCAAGCAATAAGAAAAGACAAACAGCATTCTTTGGTCTTGTGATGAGAAGAGAGGCATTGGAGAACATCGTGACAACGAAAGATCGAGGAGAAGAGAGGCAGAAGCAGACCAAGAGAAATGATGCTAAATGGATTGAGATGATGGCATGGGTAGAGATGGTGGCATGGATTGAGATGGTGGCATGGAGGAATATCATCAGCAAAGTTGATCCAGAAAACCAAAGACTGAGATCTGTGGAGAGTCATGAATGTCTGCTCCATCTGTTATGGCACTTGTTGATGACGATGAAGTCTGAAACTATAATCCCCGTCAAAGTACTCTCCCGCATTCAGCAACTTTTTCAGCTTGGAAAACAGCCAAAAGACACAACTAGATATGTCCGGTCAGTAGGGAGCCAGATGAATCGGAAGACATTGTGTTTGGCTAAGAAAGTCTGAATTAGATGCCAAGAATGAGTAGGCACTTTGTCATGATGGAGCTGCCAAGTTCCTGTTACTCACAGAGCCATTCATTTGTGTGGCACAGCATCATGAAGGTGTTACATGACCTCCAGGTAGTACTGTAATAATGTGTTGTCCTTGTAGTGCCTACTCAACATGCACCACCCCATGGAGGTGATAGATGACCTGCAGGTAGTACTGTAATAATGTGTTGTCCTTGTAGTGCCTACTCAACATGCATCACCCCATGGAGGTGATAGATGACCTGCAGGTAGTACTGTAATAATGTGTTGTCCTTGTAGTGCCTACTCAACTTGCACCACCCCATGGAGGTGATAGATGACCTCCAGGTAGTACTGTAATAATGTGTTGTCCTTGTAGTGCCTACTCAACATGCATCACCCCATGAGGTGATAGATGACCTCCAGGTAGTACTGTAATAATGTGTTGTCCTTGTAGTGCCTACTCAACTTGCACCACCCCATGGAGGTGATAGATGACCTCCAGGTAGTACTGTAATAATGCTGTTGTCCTTGTAGTGCCTACTCAACTTGCACCACCCCATGGAGTTGATACATGACCTCCAGGTAGTACTGTAATAATGTGTTGTCCTTGTAGTGCCTACTCAACATGCATCACCCCATGGAGGTGATAGATGACCTGCAGGTAGTACTGTAATAATGTGTTGTCCTTGTAGTGCCTACTCAACTTGCACCACCCCATGGAGTTGATACATGACCTCCAGGTAGTACTGTAATAATGTGTTGTCCTTGTAGTGCCTACTCAACATGCATCACCCCATTGAGGTGATAGATGACCTCCAGGTAGTACTGTAATAATGTGTTGTCCTTGTAGTGCCTACTCAACTTGCACCACCCCATGGAGGTGATAGATGACCTCCAGGTAGTACTGTAATAATGTGTTGTCCTTGTAGTGCCTACTCAACATGCATCACCCCATGGAGGTGATAGATGACCTGCAGGTAGTACTGTAATAATGTGTTGTCCTTGTAGTGCCTACTCAACTTGCACCACCCCATGGAGTTGATACATGACCTCCAGGTAGTACTGTAATAATGTGTTGTCCTTGTAGTGCCTACTCAACATGCACCACCCCATGGAGGTGATAGATGACCTCCAGGTAGTACTGTAATAATGTGTTGTCCTTGTAGTGCCTACTCAACTTGCACCACCCCATGGAGGTGATAGATGACCTCCAGGTAGTACTGTAATAATGTGTTGTCCTTGTAGTGCCTACTCAACATGCATCACCCCATTGAGGTGATAGATGACCTCCAGGTAGTACTGTAATAATGTGTTGTCCTTGTAGTGCCTACTCAACTTGCACCACCCCATGGAGGTGATAGATGACCTCCAGGTAGTACTGTAATAATGTGTTGTCCTTGTAGTGCCTACTCAACTTGCACCACCCCATGGAGTTGATACATGACCTCCAGGTAGTACTGTAATAATGTGTTGTCCTTGTAGTGCCTACTCAACATGCATCACCCCATGGAGGTGATAGATGACCTGCAGGTAGTACTGTAATAATGTGTTGTCCTTGTAGTGCCTACTCAACTTGCACCACCCCATGGAGTGATACGATGACCTCCAGGTAGTACTGTAATAATGTGTTGTCCTTGTAGTGCCTACTCAACATGCATCACCCCATGGAGGTGATAGATGACCTGCAGGTAGTACTGTAATAATGTGTTGTCCTTGTAGTGCCTACTCAACATGCATCACCCCATTGAGGTGATAGATGACCTCCAGGTAGTACTGTAATAATGTGTTGTCCTTGTAGTGCCTACTCAACTTGCACCACCCCATTGAGGTGATAGATGACCTCCAGGTAGTACTGTAATAATATGTTGTCCTTGTAGTGCCTACTCAACATGCATCACCCCATGGAGTTGATACATGACCTCCAGGTAGTACTGTAATAATGTGTTGTCCTTGTAGTGCCTACTCAACTTGCACCACCCCATTGAGGTGATAGATGACCTCCAGGTAGTACTGTAATAATATGTTGTCCTTGTAGTGCCTACTCAACATGCATCACCCCATGGAGGTGATAGATGACCTCCAGGTAGTACTGTAATAATGTGTTGTCCTTGTAGTGCCTACTCAACATGCATCACCCCATGAAGGTGATACATGACCTCCAGGTAGTACTGTAATAATGTGTTGTCCTTGTAGTGCCTACTCAACATGCATCACCCCATGGAGGTGATAGATGACCTCCAGGTAGTACTGTAATAATGTGTTGTCCTTGTAGTGCCTACTCAACATGCATCACCCCATTGAGGTGATAGATGACCTCCAGGTAGTACTGTAATAATATGTTGTCCTTGTAGTGCCTACTCAACATTGCATCACCCCATGGAGGTGATAGATGACCTCCAGGTAGTACTGTAATAATGTGTTGTACTTGTAGTGCCTACTCAACATGCATCACCCCATTGAGGTGATAGATGACCTCCAGGTAGTACTGTAATAATATGTTGTCCTTGTAGTGCCTACTCAACATGCATCACCCCATGGAGGTGATAGATGACCTCCAGGTAGTACTGTAATAATGTGTTGTCCTTGTAGTGCCTACTCAACATGCATCACCCCATGGAGGTGATAGATGACCTGCAGGTAGTACTGTAATAATGTGTTGTCCTTGTAGTGCCTACTCAACATGCATCACCCCATTGAGGTGATAGATGACCTCCAGGTAGTACTGTAATAATGTGTTGTCCTTGTAGTGCCTACTCAACATGCATCACCCCATTGAGGTGATAGATGACCTCCAGGTAGTACTGTAATAATATGTTGTCCTTGTAGTGCCTACTCAACATGCATCACCCCATGGAGGTGATAGATGACCTCCAGGTAGTACTGTAATAATGTGTTGTCCTTGTAGTGCCTACTCAACATGCATCACCCCATTGAGGTGATAGATGACCTCCAGGTAGTACTGTAATAATATGTTGTCCTTGTAGTGCCTACTCAACATGCATCACCCCATGGAGGTGATAGATGACCTCCAGGTAGTACTGTAATAATGTGTTGTCCTTGTAGTGCCTACTCAACATTGCATCACCCCATTGAGGTGATAGATGACCTCCAGGTAGTACTGTAATAATATGTTGTCCTTGTAGTGCCTACTCAACATGCATCACCCCATTGAGGTGATAGATGACCTCCAGGTAGTACTGTAATAATGTGTTGTCCTTGTAGTGCCTACTCAACATGCATCACCCCATTGAGGTGATAGATGACCTCCAGGTAGTACTGTAATAATATGTTGTCCTTGTAGTGCCTACTCAACATGCATCACCCCATTGAGGTGATAGATGACCTCCAGGTAGTACTGTAATAATGTGTTGTCCTTGTAGTGCCTACTCAACATGCATCACCCCATTGAGGTGATACATGACCTCCAGGTAGTACTGTAATAATGTGTTGTCCTTGTAGTGCCTACTCAACTTGCACCACCCCATGGAGGTGATAGATGACCTGCAGGTAGTACTGTAATAATGTGTTGTCCTTGTAGTGCCTACTCAACATGCATCACCCCATGGAAGTGATAGATGACATCCAGGTAGTACTGTAATAATGTGTTGTCCTTGTAGTGCCTACTCAACATCATCACCCCATTGAGGTGATAGATGACCTCCAGGTAGTACTGTAATAATATGTTGTCCTTGTAGTGCCTACTCAACATGCACTACCCCATGGAGGTGATAGATGACCTCCAGGTAGTACTGTAATAATGTGTTGTCCTTGTAGTGCCTACTCAACATCATCACCCCATTGAGGTGATAGATGACCTCCAGGTAGTACTGTAATAATGTGTTGTCCTTGTAGTGGCTACTCAACATGCACCACCCCATGGAGGTGATAGATGACCTGCAGGTAGTACTGTAATAATGTGTTGTCCTTGTAGTGCCTACTCAACATGCACCACCCCATGAAGGTGATAGATGACCTGCAGGTAGTACTGTAATAATGTGTTGTCCTTGTAGTGCCTACTCAACATGCACCACCCCATGGAAGTGATAGATGACCTGTAGGTAGTACTGTAATAATGTGTTGTCCTTGTAGTGCCTACTCATGGAAGTGATAGAAAATAATTAACATGACTTTGTCATCGCTCAAAGGGACCCAATTGGGTTACAAGAAGACATTATGCAAAATTCAACAGCCACATTGTGCTCCATTCCCAAAGATGCATTCCTGAAATGCTTCCAACAATGGTGGGAGTTGGGAGAAGTGTGTGCAGTCTCAAGGAGATACTCTGAAGGGGATTGGTGTTTCAGACCTCCACATGAATGTCTTTCTCCCAGCCAAAGGTCCAGTACTTTTTGAACAGACCTTGTATGTAATGTAGAATATTCTCCAAGTCTTGTGTGTGTTTGGTTGGTTGATTATGAATCTCTGGAAGACTCAGTGTTAGCTGTGAAGCCTGGTGTGTGTTTGGTTGGTTGATTATGAATCTCTGGAAGACTCAGTGTTAGCTGTGAAGTATGGTGTCTGTTTGGGCCCTAAATAGAGCTTGCATCTTTCGGAGTGAGGTTGGTATAGAGGTTTCTCCCAACCCAGTACCAACATACCATCTCCTTGGGGACTGTTATACAGCTCTACATTCCCTCACCTCGCTCAGATAGCATCGGGGTGTGCAAGATAGATACTGGACCTCCACATCTGATGTGAGGGATATTAGGCTGCAACCATGTCAGGATACAGCACAGTACAGATAGACAGGCTGGGGTCTGGCCTGGGTGTGTCCAGTTTCCTCCGTGGGTTTTAGGTATATCATTGTCATCAAAGGTCCATGGTTTGGTCCCTGAGAGGTTTCACTGGCCTCGGGTCAAAAAATAAAAACTGCATAACTCTGGGAAATCATGGTTGCTGCAGTATTTTTAAGTTTCTAATATTCTGGATATTCTAATTACAATGATGGACTGGGTGTTAAAATATTGATTGCCAGGACTAAAAGATCATTAACATCTCTAACCAATTGTCTGATGTTTAAGCAGGTCCACTTGCCATTAGCCAAGCCGAGAGCCTGGCCAGCCCACCACTGTCCACATATACACCAAGAAGAAAATTGAAATATTTTGGTCACTTGAAACGTCACAAACATTTGGAGAGAATAATAATGGAGGGGTATATGCCTGGAAAGAGAGGAAGAGGAAGGCCAAAGAGAAGATGGGTGCAGGATATGGCAGATGATCTCCAGATGGGTGTATCGGATGCGGGACATCTTGCTTATGACCGAGAAGTTTTCGGGAAGGTTGTTATGGGAGCGAGATTCTGCAAAGGACATGCTACTGAATGAAGGAACTGACATATCAGTATGACAGCTAAAAGTTTATGTTCTCATTTCTATACTAATTTGTTGTTTGTTTTACTGTATGCATTCTTGACTTCTATGCTAATTTGTTTGTTTTACTGTTTGCATTCTTGACTTCTGTTTGAATCATAGATTTGAGACATTTCTCTTCTTTCCAAGCTGTCTGTTCTGATACTGATGTTAATGGGCAACTTTACCTGAGAGCTGTCTGTGTGGGCATTTAGCTTGACATACAAAACTGCCTTATTTCAGCTAACCCTGTGCCATATCTTTGAATCTTTTTTCCCCCACTGAATTGGAATTGATACAGTGATATCTTCTTCTTTGTTCATCCGGAGTTTTTTTTCGGACGTGATTGCGTTGTGCCTGTTTACAGCAGAGCTGCGTTCTTGCGCTGTTAGGCTGACACATCCGACTTCTGCGGGCATTTGTTGACCGGGTTAACCTTCCCGGGATACTGTGATATGTTCTTCTTGATTTGCCACTCTGTAGTGGTATAATATATGCACTTATTCCATTTTCTTTTCAATTGGTGTGGCTTCATTGCTTCCTAACTCAACCTGAGATTAACTAGGGCAGTTGGATAGCTCAACGGATCACAGGTTGCGCAACTGGCGTGGTGGATTGCGCAGTAACTGACCATACGAGAAATATGAGTTCATTTTAAAATTTTCCCCAACTACATACAACTGATGTTTGTGGCTTATGGGTATTAAATTGGTTTCACAATCCCGATATCCAGGCTTTGAAGTCTGCCACAGGTGTTTGGAAGCAGACTGATTTGCAGTGATATGACGATCAGCCGATCAGAAAGCTGTGGCAAACTACTGAATTTAAAATTGCTTAGAAAATCACAAACAGCCAGAATAAGCTGGGGCTGTGAGCCACGTCCTGTACAAGACACACAGCTCACTGAACATACAACTCTGGAGTTGAGCAGACCTCTATATGCTGGAGCTGTGGGCCACGTCCTGTAACTCTGGAGTTGAGCAGACATCTATATGCTGGAGCTGTGTGCCACGTCCTGTACAAGACAGCTCACTGAACATACAACTCTGGAGTTGAGCAGACCTCTATATGCTGGGGCTGTGTGCCACGTCCTGTACAAGACAGCTCACTGAACATACAACTCTGGAGTTGAGCAGACCTCTATATGCTGGGGCTGTGTGCCACATCCTGTACAAGACAGCTCACTGAATATAAAACTCTGGAGTTGAGCAGACCTCTATATGCTGGGGCTGTGTGCCACAGTCCTGTACAAGACACACAGCTCACTGAACATACAACTTTGAAGTTGAGCAGACCTCTATATGCTGGAGCTATGTGCCATGTCCTGTACAAGACAGCTCACTGAACATACAACTCTGGAGTTGAGCAGACCTGTACAGTGACTAGAAGAGAGGCCTGTGACAGGGAAAACAGGAAGGGAACTGGTCAACCCACCTCATAATGATGTAACCGTGTATATGTGAAGTCGACATAACAGTAAAACCTATTGTGCTTTTTAAAATGGTAAAAATTGTACTTACCTATGAACTTCGTTTTTGGTTTTCATTTCTGTACTTATGTTAAAAGACATTCAGAAAACAATGGCAAACTGCTGAACATAAACTTACCCAGGAATCATGAACAGCTAAACAATGCTGGGGTTGACTGCTACATCCTGTAAAGGATATGCAACTAACTTTTTTTTTAAAAACTATGTTAAAGTGTTTATTTAACTTTTGTCACTGTCATAACTTTATTTTATTGAGCCTATATGAAATTAGTACCAATCTGTTTCCTGTCTTATTTTTAGTTTGTTTCTGGATCGGAAGAGGAATTGCACAACCTAGAGTTTCCACAGTTACTCTACGCATTGTTAGCCTACGGAGAAAAGGCACCCAATCATGTCTTGCCCACTTCAATATTAGCAGGTAACAGCAGCTTTCTCTCTGTCATAACATTTTAACCCTGAACACTGCAGCCATGGCAAAGTCCTGCAGTTTGTATCCATCTCCTCCTCCACCCCTCCCATACACACACATCACACACCTGCAGGCAGGCACAAGTAGTACAGTACAAATGTTTGAAAGTTTTTTTTTTTTTTTTTAAGGTACAGCTGTTTTTAAAAATCAAGCATAGTTTTAACTGATTGAGTACAATAAAGCACCCCATGTAATAATATTATGTGTACTGGGTAATACAGTACAGAGCCCCATGTAATAATATAAGGTGTACTGGGTAATACAGTACAGAGCCCCATGTAATAATATAAGGTGGTACAGGGTAATACAGTACAGAGCCCCATGTAATAATATAAGGTGGTACAGGGTAATACAGTACAGAGCCCCATGTAATAATATAAGGTGTACAGGGTAATACAGTACAGAGCCCCATGTAATATAAGGTGTACAGGGTAATACAGTACAGAGCCCCATGTAATAATATAAGGTGGTACAGGGTAATACAGTACAGAGCCCCATGTAATAATATAATGTGTACTGGGTAATACAGTACAGAGCCCCATGTAATAATATAAGGTGTACAGGGTAATACAGTACAGAGCCCCATGTAATAATATAATGTGTACTGGGTAATACAGTACAGAGCCCCATGTAATAATATAAGGTGGTACAGGGTAATACAGTACAGAGCCCCATGTAATAATATAAGGTGTACAGGGTAATACAGTACAGAGCCCCATGTAATAATATAAGGTGTACAGGGTAATACAGTACAGAGCCCCATGTAATAATATAAGGTTGTCAGAGTCCTAACTACTAGCTCCGTCTAGCTCACTGGACTTGGACAGGCAAATTACAACATCTACGACACATCTACTAATAACACATGAATGCAATCGGAAACTGGCAGGAGCTATCTCCTGAACAATCATTTATTACAATATATTACAGGCTGACAACATGATCGCACTTCACGCTCAAACAATCGTTCACCACCAACAGCCACGCGCTAGCTCACAATGGCGATCTTTACACTGTCGCCCGCATGATCATTCACAATCATAACTTCACATCATCCCGCACATATCACAGTTAGTACATTCCTCGAATATCAATACACAACGTTCATCTCCATCTATCCGTCACAAACACTATCGTTCTATCGTTCTATCGCTCTCTAGATCTCCACACGTCCGTCTCTATTCGCTGCCTCACACACACTGACTCTCTCCTCGTTGACCTTCCCACATCACGTGGCTCTGTTCACGGGATTCTTGCCTGACCGTCCACTAGCCAAGCCGTGGTGTCTCTTACTGCCCTTTACCTCAGCCATGCTTACACTGACTCTCGCTTACATACCGGCACTTACATTCTTCCTTACATATAAGTCCCTGACACTCTCCCCCCGCACAACCAATGTGGCACTTTCTCTTAGAAATGTGACACATTCTGTTGTTGTTACTCTTGGTACATCTTTCTAACCTTGTCAGGGGATTATATGATCATAAGTATACGCTTGCGTCCCTTTTTGCTCTGATCTTTTCCGAGATTAACTTCGAATATTGTTCTCTCTTTTTCAGTATTGAGGTTTCTCTCAAGGTTTTGTCGTGGTCTGACAAATGTTCTGGTTGGGTCTACTTGTCATACCTCGTTATATTATTCAACCACCACTCCGTGACATTACATTCTGTTCATGTTTCTCAATCGATATCTCTGCATTCTCATCTCATAGTTATTGTGGCTATGCTGGTTTAAGGATTCTCCATTGGTTTACGCCTCGAATAAGGCTACAACTTCCTCTTACAGCATTCTTAAATTTTCTCTCTATTCAGACGTGGTTTCCCTCGTCTATAGTTAATGCACACTACTCGATTCTTTATGAGCACGCTATGTCAATGTTGTGGTCATGGTTCGAATATACTTCATGTATGTCATAGTCCCCCTTACCTCATCTTATGTCGGACCGTGAGTTGTTTCCCTTTTTGGGTACACCTCGTTTACTGTTATGGAGATTTGATATTAATCTCTTTGGTTGGCATCACCCTGTTGGTATGTTCCGTCTTGTTACCATATTCTGATGTTAATTCTATATCACTATTGCTAAGCGTCATTCGTCGGGCTATCCAGCATACGCGAAGGCAAGTTTGGTAACATTCGCGCATTGGGATTGCCAGGCGTTGATTCTCAGCATTACAACTTATTCTATTCGCCACTATACTTACGCTCATATGTACATATCACATTATAACAATACAACCTAATATAATAATAAAATTAGACATTGGATGTCATACAGTTAATACATATACAATAAAATATTCATCGTCGCAGCCTTTATGCCATATAGGATACTGTTCTTGTCCTGTGAAAGTTATGCACACGGAATTAAATTAACAGTGTTCAATGTTCATTTCCGTGCTGGAATCTTTGGCATGTCTTCTTTCTCATACGATTATTGACGTCTTCTGTATATCATGATATTGTCTTTCCTTCTGTATAGTGATTAACACTTTCCACCAAGTTTGGACAATTTGTAAGTCGTTCTGTAAAATTGCTGGAATTCACACGTATAAAATAAGAATTAATTAAGTTCGGTGGCCTTAATTTTGAGTGTGGCCAAGGTGCGTCTGTCTGTGACTGTCTTTGCCATAGTTTGTAGGTTGGCATCTGGTTCATTAAACTGTTCACTGGAAATGAGTGTCTGTACTTGTAAAGTTCCTGTCGTTGTTAGTCGATTTCAAAAGGTAGATTCTGTAGATACTCGTTTGAAAACAAAGTCAATATGGGTATATCTTACTGTTTGATACCTGAAATCACATGTTGAGTCTTACTGTTCTGTTGATGACAATTTTCACGTTGAAGGAATGTTTATGTTGGTCCGTACAATGGAGTGTGCTAGTATCATAGCGCTGGAGTTGTACAGCAGACAAGGCAACTCTGGAGTTACTGGATCTAAGGATATAAAGTGGGTTACGGTTAAAATTTTCCGAAGGGTGGGGATTTTCAAATTTCATGTTGAGATCATTTTGAGTGCTATCTCCAAACCTGCACTCGTACATGTGTGTATACATTCAATAGTTCAAATAATAATAACACACCATGTATAGTTTTGAAATGTAATCGTGCATGTTTGTATGCTTTTCTGCAATTTGTGTATATTTTCCAAAATATGTAGGGTAATTTGTTGCTGATTTTTGTCAGTAATTCCACCGACTGATGATTTACATTGTTCAGCATAAGTATGTGTCTGAGTTGATTTGACATAGAGTTTATCAGTGGTAACAACAAACTTTGGTTCAACAGTAATGATATAAGTAACAAAGTTTGCTGGTTTGTCATGAGTAATATCATCTGTGTTGCGTCATGATGATGTGTGAATAAAACTGTTAGTGAAGACAGTTGTTTTGTATTTACAATGAGTAGTGCGAGTATAACCATCCACTGTGTGCACTTGGGCCTGTGTGTAGTTAACAGGGAGTACATGAAGTATAGTATGTCCCATGATGATTTGTGATCTTTCCTTGCCCTTGTGAAATGCTTGTTTTCTGCACCTTTTTCCTTGTGATGATACACACCAGTTTCTGTTTTTTCTTGTTGTGAGATGGTATGGTGTGGTACTTTGGTCTGTTCATCATGTTGTTGTATGATGAGTGGTGTAGTTAAGGCAGTGCTTGTTGTGGTGTTAACTTTTTGCCCTGTGTGAGTTTTGGACTCTGTGTAGTCTGTCACATTTAATACATTTCCAATTAATAAATCACAGCATGGATTGTCTAATAAAGCACAAGTTACTCTGCCTGATAGGAAAGGTGATTTTATATTGGCCCATGCCATAGGATATTTCTCTACTGTCCCTGAAACAGTTCTGCAATAGATGTACTCATCTAGGTAGTCTTTAGGATCAGCTAGGGTCTTCCGAAGACCGATAAGACAGGACCCTGTGTCGCGTACACATGTGCATACTGTGTCATTGATGTATCCTTCATGGAACGTTAGTTTTCCTAACGACAGTCTTGAGGTTTTGTTCATTTCCTCACTTTCTTGTTGAGTATTGCCCTCTTTACATAAGGAATGAGGCTGAGTGATGTTAACAACATTATTAAAATATGGTACAAAGTCTGATGGGTAAAACTCAGTTTGTTCTGACTTTGCAGTGTTTGGTCTTGTTTTCGTCTCTGTGATGTTTACTTTTTCTAAGTTCTTTGCTGAAATGTCTGTTGTAATGTTTATGGCTGCATTTGCTTTTGCTTTCTGTATTCTTTTTACTCCTTCACATTCGAAACGTCTGTGGCCATACGCAAGGCAAAAATGACATTTTGTTCTATATTTCCTTTGGTTTACCTTCCCCAGTTTTTGTGCTATAATAGTATTTAGGTATTCTTGATAAGTGGGATTTTTATCGCATATTCCATTTTCTGTATGTGGAGTGCTACAATGTTTGCACAGTACTGGTTTTGTTTTCTGTGGTTTGTTTTGACAATCTGTGGCTGCAGATGCCGTTGCTTTCACAGTACTTTTCTGTTGAGTGTTCTTAACCAGGTTCAAACTTTGGTTGTAAGTATTCGCGGCATTTTTCTAGTAAGTTTTTGATAGGTTCTGTTTTGTGTTCTTCTAAATATTTCCCGCATTCGGCTGGCAGTGTTGCTTTTAGTTTTTCTATTAGCAAGAAATTTATTACTCCTTGATTGTTGTCTGAATGTTTAATTACCAATATTAGTTTTTTGAAAGATTCTTCTAATTCACTTATATACTGGGTGAGTGACTTGTCTGTGGTTGGTTTCAACTTTTGTATTTCTACTTTTAGAGTCTCGAAAGAGGTTAGATAGTGTGTTAATATCTTTGTTTTATAATATTCATAGTCATTACTTGACAAATCTGGTATGATCTCCGATCGTTTCCTACCTTTTATTGGTACGTATGCTGTGTACCATACACTCCAATAATCTTTTGGGATTTTGTAGTCTTGCATTTTCTTTTCAAAATTCTGTGTCCACACCCGTATTAAGTCATGATTTATATTACACTTTGCTATGTCTTGTGCCCGTGTACTATCGAAAGCCTCACAAAACCTACTGTAATGTTTTGTGCCCCAGAAGTATGATAGATCTTGGAGGTGTTCATCATCTGAACTCATTTTCTGTTAATTAATATTTACCTTTACCAATGATGATGTTTACACAAGAAAATCAAGGAATGCAGATTTGGGTAATTAGCAATCAAAATTAATCAACTTATCTTTATCTGCTGACTACTCGAACGCTTGATGTACAGGAACGTGATTCTCGTGCTGGTTACCGCTGACCTGTTCTGGTTACGTCGGTCGCTTTGTAGAATTGAAACCTGCTGTGGAAAGAAATGATGTTATTTTCGTTCTGACTTTGTTAACAAATCTCCAATTTATACAAAATTATGAATTGATCTTCTTCTTTTCAAAAGTAGCGTTCTTTTATGCCATTTACATGGGAATGTGGTTCATGTGTACTTCTGACACCATTATACCTGTCAGAGTCCTAACTACTAGCTCCGTCTAGCTCACTGGACTTGGACAGGCAAATTACAACATCTACGACACATCTACTAATAACACATGAATGCAATCGGAAACTGGCAGGAGCTATCTCCTGAACAATCATTTATTACAATATATTACAGGCTGACAACATGATCGCACTTCACGCTCAAACAATCGTTCACCACCAACAGCCACGCGCTAGCTCACAATGGCGATCTTTACACTGTCGCCCGCATGATCATTCACAATCACAACTTCACATCATCCCGCACATATCACAGTTAGTACATTCCTCGAATATCAATACACAACGTTCATCTCCATCTATCCGTCACAAACACTATCGTTCTATCGTTCTATAGATCTCCACACGTCCGTCTCTATTCGCTGCCTCACACACACTGACTCTCTCCTCGTTGACCTTCCCACATCACGTGGCTCTGTTCACGGGATTCTTGCCTGACCGTCCACTAGCCAAGCCGTGGTGTCTCTTACTGCCCTTTACCTCAGCCATGCTTACACTGACTCTCGCTTACATACCGGCACTTACATTCTTCCTTACATATAAGTCCCTGACAAAGGTGTACAGGGTAATACAGTACAGAGCCCCATGTAATAATATAAGGTGTACAGGGTAATACAGTACAGAGCCCCATGTAATAATATAAGGTGTACAGGGTAATACAGTACAGAGCCCCATGTAATAATATAAGGTGTACGGGTAATACAGTACAGAGCCCCATGTAATAATATAAGGTGTACAGGGTAATACAGTACAGAGCCCCATGTAATAATATAAGGTGTACGGGTAATACAGTACAGAGCCCCATGTAATAATATAAGGTGTACAGGGTAATACAGTACAGAGCCCCATGTAATAATATAAGGTGGTACAGGGTAATACAGTACAGAGCCCCATGTAATAATATAAGGTGTACTGGGTAATACAGTACAGAGCCCCATGTAATAATATAAGGTGTACTGGGTAATACAGTACAGAGCCCCATGTAATAATATAAGCTGGTACAGGGTAATACAGTACAGAGCCCCATGTAATAATATAAGGTGTACTGGGTAATACAGTACAGAGCCCCATGTAATAATATAAGGTGTACAGGGTAATACAGTACAGAGCCCCATGTAATAATATAAGGTGTACAGGGTAATACAGTACAGAGCCCCATGTAATAATATAAGGTGGTACAGGGTAATACAGTACAGAGCCCCATGTAATAATATAAGGTGGTACAGGGTAATACAGTACAGAGCCCCATGTAATAATATAAGGTGGTACAGGGTAATACAGTACAGAGCCCCATGTAATAATATAAGGTGTACAGGGTAATACAGTACACAGCCCCATGTAATAATATAAGGTGGTACAGGGTAATACAGTACAGAGCCCCATGTAATAATATAAGGTGTACAGGGTAATACAGTACAGAGCCCCATGTAATAATATAAGGTGTACAGGGTAATACAGTACAGAGCCCCATGTAATAATATAAGGTGTACTGGGTAATACAGTACAGAGCCCCATGTAATAATATAAGGTGGTACAGGGTAATACAGTACAGAGCCCCATGTAATAATATAAGGTGTACTGGGTAATACAGTACAGAGCCCCATGTAATAATATAAGGTGTACAGGGTAATACAGTACAGAGCCCCATGTAATAATATAAGGTGTCCAGGGTAATACAGTACAGAGCCCCATGTAATAATATAAGGTGTACAGGGTAATACAGTACAGAGCCCCATGTAATAATATAAGGTGTACAGGGTAATACAGTACAGAGCCCCATGTAATAATATAAGGTGTACAGGGTAATACAGTACAGAGCCCCATGTAATAATATAAGGTGGTACAGGGTAATACAGTACAGAGCCCCATGTAATACTATAAGGTGGTACAGGGTAATACAGTACAGAGCCCCATGTAATAATATAAGGTGTACTGGGTAATACAGTGAATGAATCACCCAAATAAACGAGAAGTAGATTGTGAGCTTTACTAAAACACGACTACAAGAGACAAATTGGACGTTGCGGCCAAAGCCTTCGTCAGCACAGGACAAACAAATACAAACCAACACAAAACTACATGAAACACACTATGACAATATTAAACTATTAAACTAATTAAAATTAAATGTACTCATCTGATTACTGTGTCCTAGCTTGGAAGGTCTGACACACGTAGGGCGCCAGTGGATCAATCTGGGTAATACAGTACAGAGCCCCATGTAATAATATAAGGTGGTACAGGGTAATACAGTACAGAGCCCCATGTAATAATATAAGGTGGTACAGGGTAATTATAGTCAGGTCTTAGTCAGATATGACTGAGCTACCGTATAACAGTAGACGGTACTACCTGGTTTCTGTTAGCGCCGAACGTTGGGCGGCGCTTACCAAACCCGACACCCCACATTGTGCCAACGGCTTCGGGCGGAAGAGCACAATTGGGAGGGTACAAGCCTTACCCTGGTGCGAGGAAATGCAAGCTAAAGACAAAATTGTCATGGCAGGGCAGACCAGGCCCTAAGCCTTGGTTGGCGACTGGTCTAGGATCGAAGCTCCGACAGGCGGACAGTTAGAGCATTGCTTTGCTGATCCGGCAGCTTCTGCAGCGTGTCTTGTTCCAGATGTAGGGGTGTTACCTTTCCTCTGGAGTGAACTAGGCAGGCCGAGAGAGGGTTCATGCTGCTTGGGCAACACATGATCTCTATATTTTAGCCCAGGCTTTGTGCTATGGAGAGGCAATAACTCCATCCCTGGTCTTAACTGGTCTCGGAATCAAAGCGAGAGGCAACTGTTACAGGTTATAAGTCCTTGTCAGTTGGCGTAGACATGGGGCGCCACGCGTTGCCTCTGACGGTGGGAGACACCTATAAGTGTCACTGATCAGCTACCGCCCGCCTCAAGCTGGGCAGCCCCCAGCCAATTGGGTGCTGATCCGCCACAGCCTGCCTGCTTCAATGGGTGCTTGGGGCTAGGACAAAATCTGAATCGCAGGCTGTAAAACCAATGCACCAGGTACAAACAAAAATAAAAATAGAAACCTCAAGCTACGGCTTGCAACCTGGAACGTGAGAACCATGTGTCCAGGATTTTCCACTGACCTATGTATTACAAACTCTTTTTTTAAAACAAAAGAGATGCATAAGATCACATGGAAACATCCAAGATCCGGCCATTGGCACCAGCTGGACTTCATCATCACACGGAGACAACATCTGAACCATATATCATTGACTCGTAGTTACCACAGTGCTGACTGTGATACAGATCATTCTTTGGTTGTTGCAAGAGTTAGACTGAGACCAAAGAGAATCTACACAGCTAAACACAAATCTAGCCCCAGGATTAATATTATTAACACTCATGATCCTGAAAAGTGCTTTCAGTTTCAACAGCAACTTGAAGACGCTTTCACTGATACACCAGAAAATTGTACAGTAAATTAAAAGTGGGGTCAAATTAAGGAAACTCTTTATAAAACTGCCGTAGGGGTTTACGGCACTGTGGATCATAAGAGGCAGGACTGGTTTGCGGCCAACAGCGAGACTCTGCAGCCCTTGATTGATAAGAAGAAGAAAGCTCTCTTAAGAAACAAGGAAAGACCAACGCGTAACACTCTGAGTGAGCTAAGGCAAGCTAGGAAGGATGTGCAAAAGGCTGCCAGGCAGTGTGCAAATGATTATTGGATCAAGTTATGTGAGTCCATTCAAATCGCAAGTGATAAGGGAGACATAAGAAGCATGTATGAAGGAATAAAGAAAGCCTGTGGTCCAGTGATCAAAAGAAGTGCACCGCTGAAAACCTTGACTGGAGAAGTCATCACTGATAAGAAACAGCAGATGGACAGATGGGTAGAGCACTATTTGGAGCTTTACTCAAGTGAGACCAAACTAGCGGATGATGCCCTTAACGCCATAGAGGCTCTACCAACTCTTGACCACCTGGACACACTTCCCACCATAACAGAAGTTAAGTGTGCTATAAATGAACTTGCATCTGGCAAGGCTCCAGGTAAGGATGGGATTCCAATAGAGGTTATCAGGAGTGGGCAAGACACACTCACTCTACAGATCCACCAGCTAATAGAGCTATGCTGGCGTGAAGGACAAGTCCCACAGGATTTCAAAGATTCAAACATCATAACGCTGTACAAGAACAAGGGTGATCGGAGTGACTGTAACAACTATAGGGGTATCTCACTTCTGTGTATTGTTGGAAAAGTATTTGCCAGAATTGTTCTGCGCAGACTTCAAGTCCTAGGAGATCAAGTCTACCCCGAATCACAGTGTGGCTTTCGACAGAACCGGTCTACCATTGATATGATATTCTCATTGCGACAAATGCAAGAAAAATGCCGTGAACAGAATCAACCACTGTTTATTGCCTTCATCGACCTCACAAAGGCATTTGATTTGGTCAGTCGTGAGGGTCTGTTCAAGGCACTAAAGAAGATTGGCTGCCCACCAACTCTTCTGTCCATTGTGGAATCGTTCCACACAGGCATGAGGGGTATAATCAAGTTTGATGGTGCAACTTCTGAAGAATTTGAAATCAAGAGTGGAGTTAAGCAAGGTTGTGTACTAGCTCCCACACTCTTTGGAATATACTTTTCACTTCTACTAAAATATGCATTTCGTGATCAGGATGGTGGTATATACATTCACTCACGCTCAGATGGCGGCCTCTACAATGCTCAGAGATTGAAGGCTAAGACCAAAATTAGGAGGGTACTGATCAGAGAGTTGCTTTTTGCAGATGATGCTGCAGTTACGACCCACTCTGAGGAAGAATTGCAATGTCTACTATCTGCATTCTCCAATGCTTGTTCTGAATTTGGTTTAACAATTAGCAAAAAGAAGACACAGATTATGTCACAAGGTGCACATGGGGTACCATCAATCTTTATTGACGACGCCGAACTAGAGATAGTAGACCATTTTACGTATCTAGGATCAGTGGTAAATAGCAAATTATCCCTAGATCAGGAAATCAACATCCGGATTGGTAAGGCAGCAACAACAATGAACAGGTTAAGAAAAAGAGTCTGGGAAAACAGGAAGCTTACTGCCAAAACAGAAGTCCTTGTCTATGAAGCCTGTTTCCTTAGTACTCTTCTCTATGGCAGTGAAACCTGGACAACTTACTCACACCAAGAGAACAATTTAAACAGCTTTCATATGCGGTGTCTGCGAAGAATTCTTGGTATTAAGTGGCAAGACAAAATCACAAATACTGAAGTATTGGAAAGATCAGGTTGTGTGACAGTTTATTCCATGCTCAGTCTTCGTAGACTTAGATGGATAGGACATCTTAGGAGGATGGATGATGGTAGAATACCAAAGGATATCTTTTTTGGTGAATTACAGATGGGTAAGAGATCTCAGGGTCGGCCTCTACTACGATACAAAGATGTGTGTAAGCGGGACATGATTGATACAGGCATTGATAATGCACATTGGGAGCAAGTCGCCGCTGAACGTGTTGCATGGAGGGCAAATATCAGAAATGGAATAAAGTCAAAGGAGAAAATTATTGCAGAAAAGTCACACACCAAGCGTTTGAGACGTAAGATGGTGCATGATGGTGGAAATGACCACGTGTTCACATGCACCCACTGTGAACGGACATTTACAGCGCAAATTGGCCTTATCAGTCACACTCGCTACCGCCATAGTTAAAAGTTATTATGCCTTTTTAGAGCACAAACTATCGTCTGTCAAGACGGCAAGGTGCCAATGACAATGACAGGGTAATACAGTACAGAGCCCCATGTAATAATATAAGGTGTACTGGGTAATACAGTACAGAGCCCCATGTAATAATATAAGGTGGTACAGGGTAATACAGTACAGAGCCCCATGTAATAATATAAGGTGGTACAGGGTAATACAGTACAGAGCCCCATGTAATAATATAAGGTGTACAGGGTAATACAGTACAGAGCCCCATGTAATAATATAAGGTGTACAGGGTAATACAGTACAGAGCCCCATGTAATAATATAAGGTGGTACAGGGTAATACAGTACAGAGCCCCATGTAATAATATAAGGTGTACAGGGTAATACAGTACAGAGCCCCATGTAATAATATAAGGTGGTACAGGGTAATACAGTACAGAGCCCCATGTAATAATATAAGGTGTACAGGGTAATACAGTACAGAGCCCCATGTAATAATATAAGGTGGTACAGGGTAATACAGTACAGAGCCCCATGTAATAATATAAGGTGTACAGGGTAATACAGTACAGAGCCCCATGTAATATAAGGTGGTACAGGGTAGTACAGTACAGAGCCCCATGTAATAATATAAGGTGGTACAGGGTAGTACAGTACAGAGCCCCATGTAATAATATAAGGTGTACAGGGTAATACAGTACAGAGCCCCATGTAATAATATAAGGTGGTACAGGGTAATACAGTACAGAGCCCCATGTAATAATATAAGGTGGTACAGGGTAATACAGTACAGAGCCCCATGTAATAATATAAGGTGTACAGGGTAATACAGTACAGAGCCCCATGTAATATAAGGTGGTACAGGGTAGTACAGTACAGAGCCCCATGTAATAATATAAGGTGTACAGGGTAATACAGTACAGAGCCCCATGTAATAATATAAGGTGGTACAGGGTAATACAGTACAGAGCCCCATGTAATACTATAAGGTGTACAGGGTAATACAGTACAGAGCCCCATGTAATAATATAAGGTGTACAGGGTAATATAGTACAGAGCCCCATGTAATAATATTAGGTGTACAGGGTAATACAGTACGAGCCCCATGTAATACTATAAGGTGTACAGGGTAATACAGTACAGAGCCCCATGTAATAATTTAAGGTGTACAGGGTAATACAGTACAGAGCCCCATGTAATAATATAAGGTGTACAGGGTAATACAGTACAGAGCCCCATGTAATAATATAAGGTGTACAGGGTAATACAGTACAGAGCCCCATGTAATAATATAAGGTGTACAGGGTAATACAGTACAGAGCCCCATGTAATAATATAAGGTGTACTGGGTAATACAGTACAGAGCCCCATGTAATAATATAAGGTGTACAGGGTAATATAGTACAGAGCCCCATGTAATAATATTAGGTGTACAGGGTAATACAGTACAGAGCCCCATGTAATACTATAAGGTGTACAGGGTAATACAGTACAGAGCCCCATGTAATAATATAAGGTGTACAGGGTAAAACAGTACAGAGCCCCATGTAATACTATAAGGTGTCCAGGGTAATACAGTACAGAGCCCCATGTAATAATATAAGGTGTCCAGGGTAATACAGTACAGAGCCCCATGTAATACTATAAGGTGTACAGGGTAATACAGTACAGAGCCCCATGTAATAATATAAGGTGTCCAGGGTAATACAGTACAGAGCCCCATGTAATAATATAAGGTGTACAGGGTAATACAGTACAGAGCCCCATGTAATAATATAAGGTGTACAGGGTAATACAGTACAGAGCCCCATGTAATAATATAAGGTGTACAGGGTAATACAGTACAGAGCCCCATGTAATAATATAAGGTGGTACAGGGTAATACAGTACAGAGCCCCATGTAATACTATAAGGTGGTACAGGGTAATACAGTACAGAGCCCCATGTAGTAATATAAGGTGTACTGGGTAATACAGTGAATGAATCACCCAAATAAACGAGAAGTAGATTGTGAGCTTTACTAAAACACGACTACAAGAGACAAATTGGACGTTGCGGCCAAAGCCTTCGTCAGCACAGGACAAACAAATACAAACCAACACAAAACTACATGAAACACACTATGACAATATTAAACTATTAAACTAATTAAAATTAAAATGTACTCATCTGATTACTGTGTCCTAGCTTGGAAGGTCTGACACACGTAGGGCGCCAGTGGATCAATCTGGGTAATACAGGTACAGAGCCCCCATGTAATAATATAAGGTGGTACAGGGTAATACAGTACAGAGCCCCATGTATAATATAAGGTGTACAGGGTTAATACAGTACAGAGCCCCATGTATACATAGGTGTACTGGGTAATACAGTACAGAGCCCCATGTAATAATATAAGGGTGTACAATGGGTAATACAGTACAGAGCCCCATGTAATAATATAAGGTGGTACAGGGTAATACAGTACAGAGCCCCATGTAATAAATAAGGTGTACAGGGTATACAGTACAGAGCCCCAGGTAATAATATAAGGTGTACAGGGTAATACAGTACAGAGCCCCATGTAATAAGATAAGGTGGTACAGGGTAATACAGTACAGAGCCCCATGTAATAATATAAGGTGTACAGGGTAATACAGTACAGAGCCCCATGTAATAATATAAGGTGGTACAGGGTAAATACAGTACAGAGCCCCATGTAATAATATAAGGTGTACAGGGTAATACAGTACAGAGCCCCATGTAATAATATAAGGTGTACAGGGTAATACAGTACAGAGCCCCATGTAATAATATAAGGTGTCCAGGGTAATACAGTACAGAGGCCCCATGTAATAATATAAGGTGTACAGGGTAATACAGTACAGAGCCCCATGTAATAATATAAGGTGTACAGGGTAATACAGTACAGAGCCCCATGTAATAATATAAGGTGTACAGGGTAATACAGTACAGAGCCCCATGTAATAATATAAGGTGTACAGGGTAATACAGTACAGAGCCCCATGTAATAATATAAGGTGTACAGGGTAATACAGTACAGAGCCCCATGTAATAATATTAAGGTGTACAGGGTAATACAGTACAGAGCCCATGTAATACTATAAGGTGTACAGGGTAATACAGTACAGAGCCCCATGTAATAATATAAGGTGTACAGGGTAATACAGTACAGAGCCCCATGTAATACTATAAGGTGTCCAGGGTAATACAGTACAGAGCCCCATGTAATAATATAAGGTGTCCAGGGTAATACAGTACAGAGCCCCATGTAATACTATAAGGTGTCCTTCTTCTTCTTCTTCGTTCATCCGGAGTTTTTTCCGGATGTGATTGCGTTGTGCCTGATTACAGCAGAGCTGCGTTCTTGCGCCGTTAGGCCGACACATCCAACTTCTGCGGGCATTTGTTGACCGGGTTAACCTTCCCGGGCTATAAGGTGTCCAGGGTAATACAGTACAGAGCCCCATGTAATAATATAAGGTGTACTCGGTAGTACAGTACAGAGCCCCATGTAATAATATAAGGTGTCCAGGGTAATACAGTACAGAGCCCCATGTAATAATATAAGGTGTACAGGGTAATACAGTACAGAGCCCCATGTAATAATATAAGGTGTCCAGGGTAATACAGTACAGAGCCCCATGTAATAATATAAGGTGTACAGGGTAATACAGTACAGAGCCCCATGTAATAATATAAGGTGTACAGGGTAATACAGTACAGAGCCCCATGTAATAATAAAAGGTGTACAGGGTAATACAGTACAGAGCCCCATGTAATAATATAAGGTGTACAGGGTAATACAGTACAGAGCCCCATGTAATAATATAAGGTGTACATGGTAATACAGTACAGAGCCCCATGTAATACTATAAGGTGTACTGGGTAGTACAGTACAGAGCCCCATGTAATACTATAAGGTGTACAGGGTAATACAGTACAGAGCCCCATGTAATAATATAAGGTGTACAGGGTAATACAGTACAGAGCCCCATGTAATAATATAAGGTGTACAGGGTAATACAGTACAGAGCCCCATGTAATACTATAAGGTGTACAGGGTAATACAGTACAGAGCCCCATGTAATAATATAAGGTGTACAGGGTAATACAGTACAGAGCCCCATGTAATAATATAAGGTGTACTGGGTAGTACAGTACAGAGCCCCATGTAATAATATATGGTGGTACAGGGTAATACAGTACAGAGCCCCATGTAATAATATAAGGTGTACAGGGTAATACAGTACAGAGCCCCATGTAATAATATAAGGTGTACAGGGTAATACAGTACAGAGCCCCATGTAATAATATAAGGTGTACAGGGTAATACAGTACAGAGCCCCATGTAATAATATAAGGTGTACAGGTTAATACAGTACAGAGCCCCATGTAATAATATAAGGTGTACAGGGTAATACAGTACAGAGCCCCATGTAATAATATAAGGTGTACAGGGTAATACAGTACAGAGCCCCATGTAATACTATAAGGTGTACTGGGTAGTACAGTACAGAGCCCCATGTAATACTATAAGGTGTACTGGGTAGTACAGTTAAGAACCTATATCTGTCCTCCAGCCCATCTCTCTATGTTGTCCACCCAGATCTGTCCTACAGCCCATCTCTCTATGTTGTCCACCCACATCTGTCCTTCAGCCCATCTCTCTATGTTGTCCACCCACATCTGTCCTCCAGCCCATGTCTCTATGTTGTCCACCCACATCTGTCCTTCAGCCCATCTCTCTGTGTTGTCCAGCCACATCTGTCCTTCAGCCCATCTCTCTATGTTGTCCTCCAGCCCATCTCTCTGTGTTGTCCAGCCACATCTGTCCTTCAGCCCATCTCTCTATGTTGTCCTCCAGCCCATTTCTCTGTGTTGTCCTCCAGCCCATCTCTCTGTGTTGTCCTCCAGCCCATCTCTCTGTGTTGTCCAGCCACATCTATCTTCCAGCCCATACTGGAGCAAGAGGTAGACAATGATACAAATGGGATGATGACATCAAGAGATGGACAAACATGAGTCTGACAGAACGTGCAATCAAGGCAAGAGACAGAAAGTGTTGGAGATCCATTGAACCAACCTTCATTGTGAAGATGGCACCTAATTGATTGATTGAGATGTGAGATGCTATTTCATATTGTTCACTGTTGCTCTGGCTATTCCATTCTCTGTCCCATTTCTGTATAACACCTGCAATAATGATCTGTTATTGATTCAGTCAGAAAAACCAATGACAATGAATTTACCAGTTATTGTTAAATTACTGTTTAACTTAATGGTTGCCAATTGTGTTGGATGTAGTAAAGTATGATGTCATGTTTGTAGGTCACAGATTGGGTGATCCATGTGAGTATGGCTTGATTGGTTTCTTATCAACCTGCCACACACATGAGGTAGAGAAGAAATGTGGAGCCAAGATGGCTCAAGACTATCGACAGGCCAGGGCTATTTCTCAGACGTTTGCTTGGCTGGCGGCTCAGGCTTCTAATCAAGGTGAGTTGTTGTCTCATTAATGTATCTTGCTTTGAGGGACAGAATCTACCTAACTATGGCTACCTCTTGACTGACAGGGACAGATCACCATTCTTCATCTCAGGATGGGGCAGAAGAAACTCAGTAAAAACACCCATGAGCTTCAACTCAGCTTTGTCACTGTACATGTGCGAATAAACAAACAGACTGCTGAACAAGATGGTCCTCTGTACAGGAAGCTAAGACATACTGGCCCACTGAATCAACGATACTAAACTCCAAGCTCTGTACATGAAGTTAAGACAGATACACAGGCCCACTGAATCAATGATAAACTCCAAGCTCTGTACAGGAAGCTAAGACAGATACACAGGCCCACTGAATCAACGATAAACTCCAGGATCTGTACAGGAAGCTAAGACATACTGGCCCACTGAATCAACGATAAACTCCAGGATCTGTACAGGAAGCTAAGACATACTGGCCCACTGAATCAACGATAAACTCCAAGATCTGTACAGGAAGCTAAGACATACTGGCCCACTGAATCAACGATAAACTCCAAGCTCTGTACACGAAGCTAAGACATACAAGCTCACTGAATCAACAATAAACTCCAAGCTCTGTACAGGAAGCTAAGATATACACTGGCCCACTGAGTCGACGATAAACTCCAAGCTACAGAACTAAAGTTAATGTCAGTTGCTTATCCTGTACAGGACGTTGCAGTCAATCCTGGCATTTATTGGCTGTTTGTGATTGACTATGCAGTGGTAGTTCAGTAGTTTGCCATTGCTCTCTGAATGGCTGTCTCATACCAGCAACATCAACACAAAGCCGTCTGCTTTCAAATCACCCGGAGCTGATTGTGAACCCTCGACTCGGTATATCAGGGAATTATGAAACTGGGCTTCCCACAATCCCTTAAGTGGTATCGACAAAGAACTAAAGAGTAATTCCAACAGATGGCTGAGTTCATCATGAGAATTTACCTAGCAGTGTAATCATCAAAGACAGGGAAAGCAAAATCTGGCTAGGGTATGTGCTTACCAGCAACTGTAGATAGGGACAGCAATTTCTGGCTAGGATATGTGCTTACCAGCAACTGTAAACAGGGAAGGCAAGATCTGGCTAGTATATGTGCTTACCAGCAACTGTAGACAGGGACAGCAAGCAGATCTGGCTAGGATATGTGTTTACCAGCAACTGTAGACCGGGACAGCAAGATCTGGCTAGGATATGTGTTTACCAGCAACTGTAGACCGGGACAGCAAGATCTGGCTAGGATATGTGTTTACCAGCAACTGTAGACCGGGACAGCAAGATCTGGCTAGGATATGTGCTTACCAGCAACTGTAGACAGGGACAGCAAGCAGATCTGGCTAGTATATGTGCTTACCAGCAACTGTAGACCGGGACAGCAAGATCTGGCTAGGATATGTGTTTACCAGCAACTGTAGACAGGGACAGCAAGATCTGGCTAGGATATGTGCTTACCAGCAACTGTAGACAGGGACAGCAAGCAGATCTGGCTAGGATATGTGTTACCAGCAACTGTAGACAGGGACAGCAAGATCTGGCTAGGATATGTGTTTACCAGCAACTGTAGACCGGGACAGCAAGATCTGGCTAGGATATGTGCTTACCAGCAACTGTAGACCGGGACAGCAAGATCTGGCTAGGATATGTGCTTACCAGCAACTGTAGACCGGGACAGCAAGATCTGGCTAGGATATGTGCTTACCAGCAACTGTAGACCGGGACAGCAAGATCTGGCTAGGATATGTGTTTACCAGCAACTGTAGACCGGGACAGCAAGATCTGGCTAGGATATGTGCTTACCAGCAACTGTAGACCGGGACAGCAAGATCTGGCTAGGATATGTGCTTACCAGCAACTGTAGACCGGGACAGCTAGATCTGGCTAGGATATGTGCTTACCAGCAACTGTAGACCGGGACAGCTAGATCTGGCTAGGATATGTGCTTACCAAGCAACTGTAGACAGGGACAGCAAGATCTGGCTAGGATATGTGCTTACCAGCAACTGTAGACCGGGACAGCAAGATCTGGCTAGGATATGTGCTTACCAGCAACTGTAGACAGGGACAGCAAGCAGATCTGGCTAGGATATGTTTACCAGCAACTGTAGACCGGGACAGCAAGCAGATCTGGCTAGGATATGTGCTTACAGCAACTGTAGACAGGGACAGCAAGATCTGGCTAGGATATGTGCTTACCAGCAACTGTAGACAGGGAAGGCAAGATCTGGCTAGGATATGTTTACCAGCAACTGTAGACCGGGACAGCAAGATCTGGCTAGGATATGTGCTTACCAGCAACTGTAGACAGGGACAGCAAGATCTGGCTAGGATATGTGCTTACCAGCAACTGTAGACAGGGACAGCAAGATCTGGCTAGGATATGTGCTTACAGCAACTGTAGACAGGGACAGCAAGATCTGGCTAGGATATGTGCTTACCAGCAACTGTAGACAGGGAAGGCAAGATCTGGCTAGGATATGTTTACCAGCAACTGTAGACCGGGACAGCAAGCAGATCTGGCTAGGATATGTTTACCAGCAACTGTAGACCGGGACAGCAAGCAGATCTGGCTAGGATATGTTTACCAGCAACTGTAGACCGGGACAGCAAGATCTGGCTTGGATATGTGCTTACCAGCAACTGTAGACAGGGAAGGCAAGATCTGGCTAGGATATGTTTACCAGCAACTGTAGACAGGGACAGCAAGCAGATCTGGCTAGGATATGTTTACCAGCAACTGTAGACCGGGACAGCAAGATCTGGCTAGGATATGTGCTTACCAGCAACTGTAGACAGGGAAGGCAAGATCTGGCTAGGATATGTTTACCAGCAACTGTAGACAGGGACAGCAAGCAGATCTGGCTAGGATATGTGCTTACCAGCAACTGTAGACAGGGAAGGCAAGATCTGGCTAGGATATGTTTACCAGCAACTGTAGACCGGGACAGCAAGCAGATCTGGCTAGGATATGTGCTTACCAGCAACTGTAGACAGGGAAGGCAAGATCTGGCTAGGATATGTTTACCAGCAACTGTAGACCGGGACAGCAAGCAGATCTGGCTAGGATATGTTTACCAGCAACTGTAGACCGGGACAGCAAGATCTGGCTAGGATATGTGCTTACCAGCAACTGTAGACAGGGAAGGCAAGATCTGGCTAGGATATGTTTACCAGCAACTGTAGACCGGGACAGCAAGCAGATCTGGCTAGGATATGTTTACCAGCAACTGTAGACCGGACAGCAAGCAGATCTGGCTAGGATATGTTTACCAGCAACTGTAGACCGGGACAGCAAGATCTGGCTTGGATATGTGCTTACCAGCAACTGTAGACCGGGACAGCAAGATCTGGCTTGGATATGTGCTTACCAGCAACTGTAGACAGGGACAGCAAGCAGATCTGGCTAGGATATGTGCTTACCAGCAACTGTAGACCGGGACAGCAAGATCTGGCTAGGATATGTGTTTACCAGCAACTGTAGACCGGGACAGCAAGCAGATCTGGCTTGGATATGTGCTTACCAGCAACTGTAGACCGGGACAGCAAGATCTGGCTTGGATATGTGCTTACCAGCAACTGTAGACAGGGACAGCAAGCAGATCTGGCTAGGATATGTGCTTACCAGCAACTGTAGACAGGGACAGCAAGCAGATCTGGCTAGGATATGTGTTTACCAGCAACTGTAGACCGGGACAGCAAGATCTGGCTAGGATATGTGCTTACCAGCAACTGTAGACAGGGAAGGCAAGATCTGGCTAGTATATGTGCTTACCAGCAACTGTAGACCGGGACAGCAAGCAGATCTGGCTAGGATATGTGCTTACCAGCAACTGTAGACAAGCTGTGGACACATTTACAGAAATAAACATGCTTTGTCTGTAATGAAACGAGAAGATGCTGGGTGAGTGGGCAGTGTCAGAAAATTGTCAAGTCTTTTATAACATCTGTATTTGACCTATGTTTGCTACAGAAGTAACACCTATTAGTCGAACTATCCATGTTAACTACAGATGTTTAGTTTTAGTTTTGTTTGGTTTTTGGTCAAATATCACTTCCATTGATTGTGAATATCTTGATAAATGCTCCAGTTTCTTGCTACAGATCACCCAAGGAGAATTTTAGCAAGTGCAAGAACTCCGTAGCACAAGCTAGGATCCAAATGTGTGTACACTAGGATCACACGTGCTATAAATATTCATGTGTGGGTAGGCTTTCTGATTGTGACAATTACCCTGGGCAGTGGTTATTTGGAGAAGAAAGCAGAAATTTTACAAACTGGGATTGAAGAAGACATGACTAGATGAGGTCAAGGTCAGATAAGTAAGTTACCACAGCCATATAAAGGGACAGCTTAATGCAGGATGTGGAGAGCCAGCTTGCCAGAAGGCAATGTTACATATGGGTTGACTACAAGATATCAACAGGAATAACTGCACAATGAAGATGCGGGACAGAGTACTGGAAATAGATTAGTGCCAGCCTCAAGTGAGAGATGTCACATGATGATAGTGATGAGCAGCCACATACCCCAGCTGTACATCAGAAGCCATGGTAACAAGGTGGCTAGTGCACTTGCTTGCTGGTCCAGTGGTCCTGAATTTAAATCCCTATAGACATGTTCATGACCACAGCCTTTGGTATCAACCCAGCATCATAAATGGTAGCAGAAATATATGAGATGAGGTAGCTGGCATGGTACTGATTGCACCAACAGTTCAGTGCCATTTGGTCACCAGCCTAAAGCCTAGCTTCAGATCACCCAATATGGTCTGAGTCATGATGTTCAGAAGGGGATCCTTCATCTGGTTCTTCAGTCACAGCATCAAGACAGCTGGACACAACTGACAGGACTGACCAGTGATATGGACAGAGAGACCAAACCTAGAGACATTGATACAGCTGGACACACAACTGACAGGACTGACCAGTGAAAGGACAGAGAGAACATACCTAGAGACATATTGATACAGCTGGACACACAACTGACAGGACTGACCAGTGACAGGACAGACCAGTGATATGGACAGAGAGACCAAACCTAGAGACATTGACACAGCTGGACACACAACTGACAGATTGACCAGTGATATGGACAGAGACCAAACCTAGAGACATATTGACACTGCTGGACACACAACTGACAGACTGACCAGTGACAGGACAGACCAGTGATAGGAGAGACCAAACCTAGAGACATATTGACACAGCTGGACACACAACTGACAGACTGACCAGTGACAGGACAGACCAGTGATATGGACAGAGAGACCAAACCTAGAGACATATTGACACAGTTGGACACACAACTGACAGACTTACCAGTGACAGGACAGACCAGTGATAGGAGAGACCAAACCTAGAGACATATTGACACAGCTGGACACACAACTGACAGGACTGACCAGTGATATGGACAGAGAGACCAAACCTAGAGACATTGACACAGCTGGACACACAGCTGACAGGACTGACCAGTGATATGGACAGAGAGACCAAACCTAGAGACATATTGACACAGCTGGACACACAACTGACAAACTGACCAGTGATATGGACAGAGAGACCAAACCTAGAGACATATTGACACAGCTGGACACACAACTGACAGGACTGACCAGTGATATGGACAGAGAGACCAAACCTAGAGACATATTGACACAGCTGGACCAATAAGAAGATGTCAATTGAAACGAGAAAAAGTGTGTTGAGATGCTACATAGAACCTGTACTTTTATATGGATGTGAAGCTTGGACAATGAGCAGTCAGGCTGAAAAACATCTGATGGCTGTAGAAATGTGGTTTCTGAGGAAAATGCAAAGAATACCATGGACAGCCAGAAAGACCAATGAACTAATCCTTCAAAAAACAAATTAAGATCGTAAACTGATTAGAGACATTAGACGTAGACAGTCACAATTTTTTGGGCATGTTATGAGAAGAAATGATTTGGAGAACTTGGTGACAACTGGCAAGATCGAGGGGAACAGACCAAGGGGAAGACCTAGAAGCAAGTACCTGGATGGCTTGGCCTTGTGGCACGGTCGAGACAGAAACACGGAGCTGATCCACGACTCTGGTGATAGAGTGAGATGGCAGAACATGACCGCCCACGCTTGCCGGCATGGCACATGATGGATGGATGGATGGACACACAACTGACAGACTGACCAGTGATATGGACAGAGACCAAACCTGGAGACATATTGACCCTGGGGGATCCGAAGGTTATGGGTTCGATTCTGGGCCGCATCCTTTGGTTCACAGGTGAAATTTTTCGGAGACTCCTGTAGGTCGTCACTAGAGTTACGGAGTTTGTGATTTGTGCGACGCTTTCTGAGACCGAGCCATATGGGATAAAACCTGGTGCAATGAAGTCGACCCTGTCGATTTTTAAGCAACTTTTTTTTTTTGGACACAGCTGGACACACAACTGACCGTCTGACCAGTGATAGAGAGACCAAGTCTAGAGATATATTGACACAGCTGATCCTTTACTTTGGAATCACTGACAACAATGGCAAACTCTCGTGGGGTTGGCCAACCACCACAGTTAGACGAGAGAGAACCACATGTCACATCTCTGGTCATGCCACTGGGGAACTGCAGCCTTTCTCCTTGCTCAGAGAATTTTATGTTTCTCCTTATTCCCCACCCACTTCTGCATGCGGTTTGTGTTGCTAGGTTAACTAAGCACTCTCTGCCTGCACCTCAGCGTGCCACATCACCATTTTTACAAGGGACATGAACAGAATCTGATCTTGGCATTGAGACAGGCTTACCCAGCCCATCTCCAGCGTGATTCACCTGTTGCATAGTCCCACCCATGAACAGTGGAATAAGATTCTTTATCTTTATCTTTAGCAGTAACCTAGAAGTGTTGAGCTGGTGACATAACTTATGGATGACATTGTTGCATGTTTACAATGTTAATGTTTTCTCTTGTAGGTTTCAACCATGTAGTTGAATTGCCCTACCCTCTGGTGAGTCAGACCATCCTGACCGACGGGGAGAAGTTCTCCTTCCTGGCCTACCAGCTGAACACCCTGGAGCTGTGGAAGGACAACACTGCCAACCCCAAGCTCAACCTCGGCTGGTACTCTCAAGAGATGCCCTTGTTTCACAGCATTGAGGATGGACATGTGAGCTTATATATGTGTGTTTGTTTATGTTATCACATATTGTGTACTATAGATTTTTATGTAGCCCTTCTTCTCCTCCTCCTTCCAGGGCTTGTGAGCAATGTATACGTTATCACTTATATTGTGTACTATAGTTCTGTGCCTTCTCCACCTCCTCCCCTCTTCCAGGAGTTGTAAGCTGATGTTCATAATGGACATCTGGAGTCTCAAGGTTGTGAAACACTCAGGACAATGAAAAGAGTTGACTAGAGGGAATATTGTTGGCTGCTGTAAACTTCAAATGTGTCCAGTCATTTCTCGTAAAATGCAAACATACAGTTTATTGATCAGATCTTGTTCACATTATCAGGGGTATGTGCGCTGTGTGAGGTCAGTTTAGTAAAACTCTGTATCTTACTTTAGACTACAATTAAATCATGCCTGGTTACCAATTTCATCCTGAACGTATAGACATGCCCAATTATAAAAACTGGGTCTACTTGGGAAAAGTGAAAATTATGCGTGAAGTGCAATAAAGACAGAGTAACAGACATGTTAGACATGGGAGAGATACTTTACGATCTCATGCATGTGGGAAACAAATATCAAGAATTTAATTTTTAAACGACACTAGCATCAAGTCCTTTTGTTTCTGTAGAAGCAATGAAGAAATATGAGTATTGTTGAATCACAGAGGTTTTAATTTGTAATTTCCTGTTGCGTTGGCTCCGAGCTACAAAGTGATTCTAATCTTAACCTTTTGGGCCTTGCCTGGCACACTTTTTCTTCTCTTGAAATATATCTTCGACCAGCCATTCTTTTCCCAATGAGGCTGGTTTCATCCATGGTGAACATGTGAGGCAAATAGCTCTATCGATCAATTCTTTCAGCTTGTCAGGCTAAATATTGCCAGCACAGATATTGACATGTGCAGCTTTCCCTGGCACTCAAATGTTGTGCAAATGTGCCTTTGCTCTAGAGAGTTGAAACCAGCCCTGGCTAGCGTTGAATTCTTCAGCACAGGACTCTCTTCAGCACGTTGTTTTAAATCATTGAAGAGCCCTTGTGCCTGAATCGAGGTTAAGCTCACTGGAATATGCGACTGATTCTGGTCTTTCAGCCGTATAATTGAGCTCTCCATCTCAGTCAGGAGGGAGCTACATCTCTGAGAGATCATGCAGTCTTACAGTGGGGCAACTTTGTCATAAGTTCAGCAAATCTTGCTTGGTTGTGAATGGTTGTTGATAGGCTTATCCTAGTGACAGGCGAACAGTTCTAGCATTGCTTTGCTGATCTGGCAGCTTCTGCAGCTTGTCTAGTTCCAGACTTATTGGTGTTACCTTCCCTCTGGAGTAAACTTGACAGGCTGAGAGTGGGATCATACTGCATGGGCAACACAAGGTCTCTAAACTCAGCCCAGGCTTTGTGTTATGGAGAGGTATAACTCCATTTTACAAACTATCATCTGCCAAGATGGCAAGGTGCCAGTCAGTCAATGACCTGCCAGTATACATCAGTCTCACCTTTCTTAATTATTTTTATCAAGTTTTACTTCTGACGTGATTGACTTTATCTTCTTGCCCTCACTATTATCATGTTCACTAGATTCATGCTTTCAAGCCATGGTTAATAATAAAATTCACGACAAGATTGAGAGAATATTGAGATCACAAATTATTATTCATAGGCCTGCACTCAAAGTGAATGACAACACGTGACTCTGATGCTGTGGTTGCTGGGACTTGTGATGTTTCACGAATCTGTCTGCCACCACCACATGGCGGCGTAAGCCAAAAATAAAATTATTGTTAATGATTCAGCATCGCAACTTCAAATTTAAGTCGAAACATTGTAACTCGGGGACCTCTTGAATCTTTATTTCTAAGTTTCTTGACCATGCCACAGCTGTAGACATGCAGTCTGCATTTCAAGATGCATCAAAAGCATTACATTTTGAGTATTTAATACAACTTTCAATGGATGTGTCAAATGTAAATTGGGCATGTCATGAGAAAGTCAATAATTAAACTTCATTTAGCACTTAGCCTACTGACCTTCGGCTGCTGTGGGCTAAAATCAGTGGTGCCTGTGAGTTGGCCATGAGTGCATCTGGCTGGGGGTTGGAGCTCATACCATAAGCACACTTAAAAGAGTTGCCAATTCTGGTTAGGTCAAGAAAATGTCCTGTCTGATTGTGATCCATGATTTCAGAATGGTCCCCATCTATTGAACCAGCTGTGTCACATGAATCTCTGAATGCTTTCTCAAGGGAAACTGATGGACTTGACTCTCTCCGCTGTGAACACAATATGTTGTTGTTTGTCCATCAAGAATGATGATGACCATTCATTTCATCCAGTGGGGTTGAAAGTATGGAGCCGTGAGTTCTACTGATGGCATATTCACACAGAACACAATACACTATCATATACACAGAAGTACTGCATCTGTCAACATTGGGGAGATATTACTTAGGCAGAATTACCAGCATGTCATTTCTTCTTCTGAATAAACATTTCTTTTACAATCATTTGAAATGTTGTGCAGCATATTTCATCCAAAATTATACTTGCCTTAACTCTTTCAGACACAGGGAAAATGTTCATATATGTTCATGAAATAATCCCATGATAACAAATCATTGCACTGATCAATTGTAGCAATGTACAGAGAATGAAAGTGGCCACTTGGGCAGCTTTCTTTATTATGTTCAGACCGAACATAAGACATAAGAAGACTCATGATGACGTTTGGGGCACGTGGAGGAAAGCCAATCACAGATTACACATAGCTTACAACTGGAAGAGTTAAACAGGCCAGAGCTGAGTTGAGTTGAGTCAAAAATCGACATCAAATCACTCAGGACATTCCCATACATGCTCCGGCATCATCTTTAACAACCAGCAAAGTGTCCCATTACTGATGGTACCAGTTGATGTCCTTTTGACCTTTCCTTGGAGTACTGATTATTGGTCCAGATTCCTTTGATCACTCCGTGCCGCTCAGTTCTCTGTAGACAATGATGATTTATCTGTTCATCCATGCTTGATCCCAAAGGGCCTTGACTCCATCTGTCTATGAACTATACACCACCCAACAATGCAGACGCAGCCAATCTGTCCGCCTGCTCATTTTCCACATAATGCCTTAGAGAAAAGATCCAATCGATACTTCCGATCTGTGATTGTTGAATTGATTCCTGCCACTCTTCGTGAAGCACGCCTGTCATCATCCTGCTCAGCATGCTCTGTGATTCTGTTACAATCATGACATTTGTGTGCTGTTGGTGTACAGGCTTGTGGTGTACTAGGAATTAAGACTTGAGCATGAAGATGATGATGATAACAAATACTAGTTAGAGAATGACAAACAACCTGTGTTGTCAAGGGCTAAGAATAAAGTCCTGGTGTTTGTTGATATTTTGACAGGTCCGGGAGCTGAATGATGATGTGCTGACCCTTCTTGTGAAGATGTTCATGGTGACCCCTGCACTTCGACCTTACGACATGAAACCCACATTGACTAGTGATGGCGAGTCCCTGCATCTCAAGGAGGACTTTGTTCCAGAGAGGGTCGTGGTGGAAGAAGTCATTGAGGAAGAAAAGTATATTATTGAATAAATAGACATCCTAACTTACAGATGTCAGGTGGAGGATGTCACTGATGTGTAATCTTAGGGGTGATGTGGATGTTAGTTTTTTAGATACATAGTGATGTGGATGTCAGTGATGTGTAACCTTAGTCGATATGGATGTCAGTGATGTAGTAATCTTAGTGGATATGGATATCAGTATTTGTTGGGAGGAATTTGTTCAACTAGTGTAGTCATGGGTTGGCAGTTATAACAAATTGTTCCCATTTCAGATAGAGCTGAGTGTTTAGATGATCAGGTTTCAACACATGTGCTAGGTGAGAGCTTTAGGGGCTGCGATAGCCAGTTCCATTCCCTTGACATTACCTTTAGTGTTAAATTTTAGAAATCAAATTAAATGTAATAGTTTCTGTGAGTTATGGCACAGCATTAGCAAACAGATAACAGTAAATGTGTTGAGAACATGCATCTTTCCTGTGGCAGTATTGAATGTGAATGATGGACCATTTCACAATCAGGAAGAAAATCGAGGCATTTGAAATGATGTTACAGAAGAATGTTTAGAATGCTGTAGATCAAGACAAGACAAACATACTAACTTTCTACAACGTGAGATAAATGTTGCCCACAAACAGTATGTTGTCTGGGAAACTACCATACTTTGGCCACATCAGACAGTATCTTGTCAGAGGGAAAGGGTCACAAATTGGGCACGCAGTGTCGTTTTACATCCAGCCCTTCCAACCACTCATCTTTCGTACATCAATTATCTATTGTGCGTGTTACGTTCACATAGGGAAAAAAACATTGTCAAATGAATGTTCTGAACATAAACAATGCGTATTACCAACTGGTGTCGGAGATCATGCTCCTCCACATCTTCCCATCTTCTACAGCGTGTACCAGCCTGTGTACTGACACCATTCCATACCATGACAAATAGATGTCATGAATCTTGTCAGTGTCTTCCGCTTTCCCCCGGTCTTTGGTTTTAATCTGTTTGTCTGCTCTCTAAGTATCAATCAGTGCTTGTTAATTGTTTTGAAGTGTGACCAGTCATCATCATCATCATCATGTCGCTCACAGATTGGCATGGTCTGATACATTGATTGCAGTGTTGCCATGCAAATATCCTGAAAGCAGTGTTGTGTAAGAGCAATTGAAGAACGGATGTGTGTTCATTAAATTGTCATATTCTACACGGATTACATTCTCTTTACTTTTATTGTCACTGTTGTGTTTATTGCTTGTGTTTACAACCAAAGATGTTCTTTTGTTGGTTGCATAATATGCTGATTCTTGTCTACATATCTGTGTCACCGTATAGCCTAGATATTGAAAACAGATGACCTGTCTGATTTGTATGTGATAGCACGAAGATGAGAGAGAGGAAGAGAAGAATAAAGAATGTCTGTTTGTCCAGTGCAGGGGAGACTACTAATTATTAGAAACCCTTTGATTTGCCTTCTGCTATAAGCTCAAGTTCACAAGTATACAGGCCACAGATACAACACACAGTTCTACAAAACACTTGTCCAGGCACTCAAGAATAAGCTAACATAAATCAAGTTTATTTGCTTCTCAAAAGAAATTACAAAAGCATCATGTGAAAACAATACCAATCAACATATGAGAAATGCGGTCATGCAACTTACATCAAGAAAATTCAATCAAATAAATGTCAGCACTAAAGAAATGCAATTAAACAAGTATAGTCAGATAAATGAATCAGTACACTCAACTAAATGTAGAAATACACCCGACTGCCACTTGTTTAAATACCACCAATTTACCCAGGTCATCAAATTGACTACCTGAAACATAATAAAAATAGTATCCTTGATTATAATCGCTACGTGAGCGTCATACCAAATTGAATGCTGCTCCTCTGTACCCATTTTGTATACTCATTGTTATCATCATGTTAGTGGTCTTCCATCACAGCATGGGTAATCACCCACCAACCAGTGTCCTCCGGTGCCAATCATCAATCCATGCACAAAGGCAGAGTCGAACTCACCCCGTCAAATATAATGTTCACACAGAACAGTGACGCCTCTCCCATAGACAGGCCCCCTCCCCTGGCATGGGAAGTCAAGGAGATAAACACTGCAACATGTGTGATAATCACGTGACATTAAGGCAACACAGACATGGATAGTCTTCCCGCAGCAGACAAACACCTGTGCATTGACAGTGGGACAAATATAACAACAACTTCCGGTTTGATTGTCCACACTGGCTAGGTTTTCCCTACACACATGCACTCATAACTGGACACTGCATTTCCACAGTTGGGTCATGGACCTCAAACAACACAACATCCCAGCTCCAGAGTAAGACAACATAATACAATAGCAACTGTAGCTTGGTACCCCAACAGTAATTATCAGACGACAAGATGGGACAAAGATACTGCCCACAAATTAGATGTATGAAATGCCCTATGACAAACTGAAAACTAAAACCCCCTACGACAATATAATCTTTTGTAGTGCATGAGTGGGGTACAGGCTCGGTCAGCACACCTAACACCTTGCATGTTACTATTATTATTACCATACTCCATGTGCTACCACTGCCTTTCATATCGGCTTGAGGCTATAACACTAGATTCTCCATATGCAGTGCCGTAAACCAGCATTATGAGTTCTATATCATTATCATCACTCTTGCCATATATCATAGTCGCTATCGCCATTGCATTCCCTCATCATTATTAGCAACATGGACCAACATCATCGACTATAGCAATCCTCCCTCATTATCGACATAGGCCAACATCATTATCAATGCATCTTTACCTCATTATTAACATAGACCGACAACATAGATAACATAAGTCCACATCACGACAAACACCCTTATAACCCCAGTAATTTATCATCCACGCTATGTGTTTACATTCTTAGCATGCACCTTCCATTCCATATTTCCTTGCCCTGCGATGCTCTTCTTAATCGGTTATTAGCTCAATTTGCGTTACCTGCTAATATATCTGTCACATGCCTGTGGTCATTGGCATTAAGGTGAGTGGCCGTACAAGATAAACAGTTCACGAGATAAAATAGGGCGGATAGTAAGTCCCCCAGAGGGCGAAAATGAGAAGACAGTAATTGAAAGGGGGAGCTGAGAAGAAGTCAGCTGGCTAAAATAATGGGCGGCAGACAGTTGGAGCAGTGAGGTTGTGTGTTGTGTGTGAAGCATTGTGGGGGAGAGAACGGTTTAAAAAGAGAGGGACAAAGATTGACGGGGATCAGTTGATGTTTGGACTCCGAGCTGAGGGGAGTTGAGTCTAGACCGGACCAGGAGAAGGTCGTGGTCTGAGAAAGTGAAGAATTGTGACGGAGTTCGGAAGATAACTCCGCACTGTGGGTTCCAGGGATAGTGAGTGGAATTCGAGACCCAGAGTGGGTTACTTTGAGTCGGGCCTAGAGAGAGGCTAGTATACCTGTCGTGTGGGACGAGATTTAGTAGGCCGTGAGAGGCAGTGTTATTCGAAGTGTTCCATTGGGATGGAGATATATTCTTAGAGAATTATTGTTCCTGGATTTAGATGTTACATGTGTCTGTGTTAATTCAGAATTAAAGGAATATTATGTGCGCAAATTAACTCTTGTTCACTGACTGGTGTTTGGTTGTGATGCATCTTGGTTAATCTGTTGTTCAACATCACATTTACAAGGACATACCCTAGACACAACCATAGCCACTCTATCTGTCACTCTGTCATCATTTACTTTGTGACAGACGATGAAGTGAGGGCTGTCCGATCTTGGACTTCGGTATATGGATTTACATCAGTACGAATCAGTTCATTAAGCGCAACAACATGGTTTTCCAAGTTCAATCCGGTAAAAGCCAGTAGGCGAAGACAGGATTACAAACCACAGCTAATTCAAAACAAAGCCACCACAGGTAAAACCATTGCCCACCCTGAGAGGGAGAGGGGACAGCGGGGTTTACTCATAGGACACAGACAAGGTTCGCGCTACTGAGAGAGTCGTCTGGCGGACAGCAGGCGAAAAAGTCGGGTTGACAAAAATGTCGGCGCTGTTTAGGACAGGTTGTTCACGAAAAATAGACAGGCGCCAAAGGTGAAGGTCAGGTGAACTTGTGGACAGCGAGTGTGTGTGTGTGTACGGCGTCTTCAGAGTTCGGTGCAGATAATAAGACGGAAAGGGGCGCCAGGGGAGTTACGAGGGTAATTCATGGTTAAAAACTCGCCAGGAGGAGGGGAGTTATAGGAGTAAAGTGTGGGGAACACACAAAGGTGACAATCCTTGCTCCACAGAAAAGTAAAAGTTTCTGCACGGATTATTGTGATAAAGAGAAACAGAGATGACCGGCGGGTTCAAGGCCGTGGACAATGGAAAGTTACTGAAAAATTGTCCAGAGTAGAACGAGATAAACACGTTGTTTTTCTACTGAAACTAGGATTTACGTTTAATGTCTTTGTGTGTGTGTCATCATCGGGAAACAATCCACAACAGTCATTCAGGTGCCGTCTTCGCAAGCATGAGCGCATTTCTTCACCAAAAAAGACTTGCAAAACGGATTTAAAGCGCGTGATCATTTTCTGCCATTCGTTGATTTAACCTGGTCAGCGACAGTGACTACGCAGATAAACATTCATTGATTTTAAAGGTATTTTCGGCTCCCCAAAACGCAACGAAAACCCTATATTTCTGGCAAAACAAGAGCGTTCACATACATTATACAACCACAGGCCAACTCCTACAGGGAGGGTTACCAAAACAGTTACGGACTGTGAAGACTACAAGGCGTTGGGATAATTACCATCATCTTAAACTTTTACGACAGTCGAAAATCGTGTCACCACGTCAACAAAAAGTGACAACGCATCAGAACATTAATTCATTGTGGGAATCTAACGTCGTAATCTTTTCAAAACAGTAACGGACAGACATTTCCAGGCGATTTTCGGACACTATTAAAAACAAACTAAGGACTTTTGTAAGATTCTACCATCGCATTGGTGTCGGCAACCCTTGTTTGCTTCTGTTGTTCTCATCGTCCTAAGTATTGTGGTTGTGCGTTACTCAAGTATTTGTATGTGGTCCAGTGTTCGTAATAAGTAGAATATTTTTGCATTGTTTCCCGAATTGCGGGAGACAAAGCAAAGGTGAAATTGTCTAGGTACATATTGTATGTTGTTGAGAGGCAGCTGACGAGTCAGTTTGTTTTGTGCGGTTGAGCATTGGGTCATCTCGACTTTATACACGGTGTCCAAGTGTCTATCGTCAGATCTATGTACATTAGTCATTTTATATTTGTTCTTTTTACGGTTTTCTCTTTACTGTTACATATGATATTTGATTTCTTTGGATATATGGTATTGTGGTAATTCTTATGTTACTACAGCTTCTATCTAGATGGTATCTGTCAGTTTATATTATGCGCACGGTATGGTCTTTCATGGAGATGTTTATGTCAGTGGTTTTTATTTCTATATAATCATCCGTCTGCGTTTCACCAGCCTATGCGTCCAGCGTCTAATAGTTGGCACTTTGTGTGGATCATTCATTTGTGTATTTATATGTATGTTTAAAACTATTTCCAGGAATTGTTATACAGTTATTTGATATATATATATATATATGAGGGAGTATAGTTAATATTCCCCCCTCACTACCTAGTGCTTATAGAGTGACTGGGTGAGTACAGAGGGATATTTTAGCACTACGAATTTATGTACACAGGGAGTTGTGGTGTACTTAGGGAAGTGACACAAAGACTAACAGCAGAGTCTTCACATTTATAGTTGGCTGACAGACAGCAACGTGTCCACAAGTACAAGATGCCTACTTTAATGGAATATATTGAAGCAGGTGAACGAATAGGCCTGAAAGGTAAAGAGTTACAGGAGTATGCAGAAGCAAAAGAACAAAAACAGATTGAAAGAGAGGAGAGGCATAATGAACGCGAGGCAAAACGCCTACAGGAAGAAAAGGTAGCTGAAGCTAAGCGTCTACAGGAAGAGACACAAGTAAAACTAGCTGAAATGGAAAACAAACGTCTACAGGAAGTAAAGTTAGCTGAAATGGAAAATGAGAAAGAGAAGATCAAGTGTCAGATGCAAACTGAAATCGAGTTTAAAAAATTAGAACTATCTTCGAAGAGTCACAGTGAGGAAAGCAGAAGGCCTTCGCAGTCGTCACAGAGACTAAAACTGCCATATTTTACAGACCGGGACCATCTTGAAATTATTTGTCTAGGTTTCGAATCATCAGTGAAAGCTTTAGGCATTCCAGAGGGGAATATTCTATGAAACTTGGTGAGTTGCTTAAGTGTAAGGCCCTAGATACAATGTTTAATTTACCGGTAGAAGAAAGAAACAACTACACTATTTTACGTCAACGTTTGCTTACAAAGTTCCAACTAACTGAGCATGGATATAGAACAAAGTTTAGACAGTTAGGGCCAGAGACAAATCAAGATTTCACAGATTTTGTTAACACAGTAAAGAATACATTTAATAAGTGGATGGAGCTGGCAGAGGTAGGAAAAGATTTTAATAAATTAGTGGATTTAATGCTGAGAGACAAGGTGTTATCATCGTGCAATACTAATTTAGTGGCTTTCTTCGAAGAACGTAAGCCAAAGGACATAGACACAATGTCTCAGTTAGGGCAAAATTACATGACTGCACATCCCAATAGGTCGATAGGCAGACAAATTGATGAGGAAATAGTCTGTGCAGCGTATACGAAACAGGACCAGAATCCAGTTATTAGACCAAGATCAAAAAGTGTAGATTTAACACAAAGATATGAGGAACAAGAACCTAAAGACAATGGTTCCCGTGGCAACTATTTTGGCAGAGCAGGACGGTACCCATACAAAAGGGGGAATTTTCAGAGACGGCCAAATAGTTATGCCGGATGTTGGAATTGTGGGAGCTGGAGACACAAAATGGCAGATTGTGATGCACAACCATCAGATGGACCAACGAACAACAGTAAAAGGGAGATCACTTGTTTCAAATGTGGAAGGAAGGGGCATGTCAGTCATCAATGTAGGATGAGAGAAACAGAGCACTCAAATGCAGCACAAGTAATTGAGACGCTGAACAATGAAGATTGTAGTGGGTGCAAACCTCTTTTTGAAAAAGACGGTCAGCCAGTCTTAATATGTGGTCATACAGTGAAAGCAAGATCAGCAGTGCATGAAGGAGGAAGTCTGAAGATGCATCATGGGTTTGTTAATGATAGGCCAGCGTTAACAATTAGGGATTCCGGATGTACGTCCATCGGGGTGAGAAAGAGTTTAGTGCATCCCTCGGATTATACAGGGAAAAAGATTAGATCCATAACATTTAATGGGACAGTAGAATTCTACCCAATAGCCGTGATAACAGTAAAAACACCATACATAACAGGAAGAGTGACAGCATGTGTTTTAGACTCACCAGTGGCAGATCTCATCATAGGAAATGTTATAAGAGTTAAAGAGTGTACAGAAGAGGAAGTCGTTTATTGGGACCAAAAACATAGTGGAAATAGTAACGAGGTAGTTACCAAAAGAAAACCTAAATTAGAGAGTATAGCTGAAGAAAAAGAGGCACTTGAAGTAAACACTGAGGACAAGGATAGGACAGCTGAGCAGGTGAGAATGGATCTCAAATATAGCTGTAGGGAATCCCAGAGACAAGATACTACTCTTGACAAATGTTTCCAGGGATGTAGTAAAGTGAGACATAGACAATCAAAGAAGGGTAGATGGTGCTTTGGAAGGAAGAATAATGTTCTCACTCACCGGTTTTCAGATGTTGGAACTGCATGTGGGCAAGTAGCAGTACGGGTAGCACATAGAGACCGATATACAAGAACAGCTCAGGATAGGGCATGTGCAGGGCACTTAGGAGTAAGGCATAAGCAGCAGAGAGCAGGATGCCAGGGATATTGGCCAGGATTTAATAAAGAGGTCAGACTAAACAGAGACTCCAGTGTAACGGTACAATATGTAGATAGCAACGTTAAGACAGTTCCAAAGAGTGTTAACGACATCACGGAACCAGGATTAGCAAACAGATGTTTTAAAGATATAGGAAACATGAGGCATGGGTATATGAAGGGTAGACACAGCATCGACAGGAAATAGATGGAGGTTTGAGGCAAGAAAAGAACCACCTGATACAGGGGTCGGTACACAAATAGCTTGTATCTTCTTGGAGGATGTTAGTAGACCTGCAGATACACAGATATTGATGTTCCCTATGATGTATTATTATTATGTGATGTATTAGTTCATGCATTGGTACACAAGATAGAAAGTTGGATGTATTGATGTGTGAAGAATATGGGAGTTTACTATGAGCATTTGATGTATTATTAAGTGTGGTAGCTAGAGTAAGTTGGATTTATACTTACGACTACCCAGGCAATGTGTCGGGATCACAGATTTGATAAGTATTAGTCTCCCAACATTTGAAAACGATGTTTTCTTTTGAGGGTGGGGTAGTGTCACATGCCTGTGGTCATTGGCATTAAGGTGAGTAGCCGTACAAGATAAACAGTTCACGAGATAAAATAGGGCGGATAGTAAGTCCCCCAGAGGGCGAAAATGAGAAGACAGTAATTTAAAGGCCGAGCTGAGAAGAAGTCAGCTGGCTAAAATAATGGGGCGGCAGACAGTTGGAGCAGGGAGGTTGTGTGTGAAGCATTGTGGGGGAGAGAACAGTTTAAAAAGAGAGGGACAAAGATTGACGGGGATCAGTTGATGTTTGGACTCCGAGCTGAGGGGAGTTGAGTCTAGACCGGACCAGGAGAAGGTCGTGGTCTGAGAAAGTGAAGAATTGTGAGGAGTTCGGAAGATAACTCCGCATTGTGGGTTCCAGGGATAGTGAGTGGAATTCGAGACCCATAGTGGGTTACTTTGAGTCGGGCCTAGAGAGAGGCTAGTATACCTGTCGTGTGGGACGATATTTTGTAGGCCGTGAGAGGCAGTGTTATTCGAAGTGTTCCATTGGGATGGAGATATATTCTTAGAGAATTATTGTTCCTGGATTTAGATGTGACATGTGTCTGTGTTAATTCAGAATTAAAGGAAAATTATGTGCGCAAAATTAACTCTTGTTCACTGACTGGTGTTTGGTTGTGATGCATCTTGGTTAATCTGTTGTGCAACATCACATTTACAAGGACATACCCTAGACACAACCATAGCCACTCTATCTGTCACTCTGTCATCATTTACTTTGTGACAATATCTAATAGCTTATTTTAGTTTAGATTTCCCTATTCTCTATTTTGTGGTTAAAACACTGCAAGTCTTAGCTGGTCGGCCATTTTGTGTATCATTTACAGAACGTCACAGTCAACCCTGGCATTGGCCAATTGTTTGTGATCTCTTGACGGGTTTATGTACCGTAGTTTGCCATTGCTTTCTGAGCTAAATTGCTGTCACAATTAGTTAGCTAGATATATGTCCTTTACAGGACGCTGCAGTCAATCCCAGTCTTGACCAGCTGCTCATGATGCCTTGGCAAGTTTACCTGCACTAGGTTGCCATTGCTTTCTGAACTAGGGTAGCGCTACCCGCATCCGATTATAGAATAAAAAGTATCTAACTAAATCTTACACCAATTTACGTAAGGTCCTGTCGTCCAGCGAATGTTTGCACATCTGCCTATGGGTGCTTTGGTCTGATCACCACACCCATCTTAGAGTGGCAATTTCTCATGCGTCCTTTCCTCTAGCAACCTTACATGCGGCTTCTTCCAGGTTTATCTGCCTGCTGCCATTCTCATAGATCGCTAGCTGTCCTTTGTGGCTGCAACTAAGTATGCGTCTCAAGAGGGCTTTCCCATCCTCCATTGCATTGTCCTGATACTTAGTGATTCTGCTAGCCTGTGTTCCTTCCATTCCTTGGGTATATCTACCTGAACAGATTTGCTAGTGCCTTCATTGTCCAAATGGCTTTTGAGTCTAGACACTTGCTGTCACTGGAGTCAAACTGCTAATCCCTCCAATTGCCTCTTTTCCTTGCATATATCCTATCTAAATTGGTGCCTTTCTGGAGTCACGGGGCCTTGCCTTCCCTGCATCTCACGGGGAACCCTCCAATCAACTTACCGTATTGCTTTGACCCATTTGCATCTATAACAACAACAACAAAACTTTATTTTGAAAGGGTTAAGAATTGGGCACTCAGGCCCGTATAAGTTCATCTAGCCCCGCTACGTCCTAACCTGAGTTCATTGCTCCTTGAAACAAATTTCCTAGATCATGTGTGTCTCACAACGCCATAAATCTGCCACATCCTGATGCCTATCTTTGTTTTCCTGACAACTCAGAACAAAGCATAGGTTAATTTTGACCTCATTTGACTGGAAAACACGACTTCCATTTCCGAACATGTGTATATTTCAGCTTTAAGGTGTTATCTAGTTATTTCACTTTATGTTGTGTGACTTCTGCAGTATGTACCTGACGAGATGCAGCGAAATATGCCAGGCAATAAATCATGCAATCTATTGTTTGTGTCTTTGTTATTCAAATACCTAAGATTGGTTATGATTCTTCCATCGATGTTAAGTCCAAGCAGTTCAACGTGTTTAAACACTTTCAGTGTATAGGTTGAAGAGGCTTGGGAACAACACGCATCATTCTTTTTATCTCTTTGGGCGATGAATAATTATTTCATATCTAATTGGCGTCATTTGTTCCCGGAACAAGTTACTAATAAGTCTGATGTCCTTTCCGTCTACTCCTATATCTTGAAGGTATTTAATTAGTCATTCGTGTTGTAGTCCGTCAGGCGTGAATATCCCAGCAGCCTTGCGAGGCTAGCACAGTTATTACTATGTGTTTTGATAAGCAAAAAATGTGTCCACTCCGAGCATAAACACTGGCGCGCCACTGCATCCAGGACAAACTGGCGCGGTGTGCGCGTCTGGACCATCATCTCCAGCTGAATCTAGGTCACCAGTGTAGCCAATGCTGACCTGCTTACTGCACCCGTGCGGGTGCGACACGACAACGGTCAGTGAATGCTCGTTGCGTATCTTGGCTGTATCGACATCTAACTGGCCACTGTTTCCTGCAGGTGGAGCTAAGTTGAACCTCTCCTCCTCGTTCTCAGAATTGTACAAACGATACTTGTCCAGGATCTTCAGGAGCTTGTATCGAGTTTCAGTCATCGCGTGCAGCTTCTTGGCCAAGCCCATATCGTGGGTTACATAGGTCATCTCACATCGATCATCGTCTACTTCAGCATAGGCATCTGACAGCCCGGTGAGTGTGAGGACATCTTCGCCCACGCCAGCCGCTCCACCACTTTTATCAAAGAAGAGATCGATGGTCGCGTGTACCACCTCGCGTTTATCGAACACCACATGGGCGGCTGTTTGAATGTACACATTAGCAAACTGTGTCTTTGGTCTAGGTGCTCGCATACATTCTGGGCAGTCACAAACAAAATCTTCTTCGTTGTCGTATATCATCACCGTTCCGACCCAGCCGCTCGCAACTCTGGTTACAGAACTACCCCTGTAGCTGAACCATGGGTAAGGCTGCTTACTTCCGTGCATGGTTGGGGGTCGCTTCTGACTGACATACTTGACTGACACACGGACCGTTAGATCTGACACGGCTCGGATGTAATTCACTATGTTGTTGTCATTGTAACCAGGGGGAAGACTATCCACTGTAAAGACGTCTATAGGTATGAACTTCTTGTGGCCTGGATTCCCATCACACATTTGGACATGGCGGTGTAGATCTGTCTCCCCTCTGTAGATGAACTCTGCCTCCCATGAACCTGCAAGTCAATGTTATCACCAATATATGTCTCATAAATAGATACACTCAAATGTTGTTTAATTACACATTGGTCCAGCCAAATGTTACACTGAACCGCGTCAAACGTCAGCCAAATGTTACACTGAACCGTGTCAAACGTCAGCCAAATGTTACACTGAACCGTGTCAAACGTCAGCTAAATGCTACACTGATCGCATCAAACGTCAGCCAAATGTTACACTGAACCGCGTCAAACGTCAGCCAAATGTTACACTGAACCGTGTCAAACGTCAGCTAACTATTACACTGAACCGTGTCAAACATCAGCTAAATGTTACACTGAACCATATCAAACGTCAGCCAAATGTTACACTGAACCGTATCAAACGTCAGCCAAATGTTACACTGAACCGTGTCAAACGTCAGCTAAATGTTACACTGAACCGTGTCAAACGTCAGCTAAATGTTACACTGAACTGTGTCAAACGTCAGCCAAATGTTACACTGAACCGTGTCAAACGTCAGCCAAATGTTACACTGAACCGTGTCAAACGTCAGCCAAATGTTACACTGAACCGTGTCAAACGTCAGCCAAATGTTACACTGAACCGTGTCAAACGTCAGCTAAATTTTACACTGAACTGCGCCAAACGTCAGCTAAATGTTACACTGAACTGCGTCAAACGTCAGCTAAATGTTACACTGAACTGCGTCAAACGTCAGCTAAATGTTACACTGAACTGCGTCAAACGTCAGCCAAATGTTACACTGAACTGTGTCAAACGTCAGCCAAATGTTACACTGAACCGCATCAAACGTCAGCCAAATGTTACACTGAACTGCGTCAAACGTCAGCCAAATGTTACACTGAACCGTGTCAAACGTCAGCCAAATGTTACACTGAACTGCGTCAAATGTCAGCCAAATGTTACACTGAACCATGTCAAACGTCAGCTAAATGTTACACTGAACCGTATCAAACGTCAGCCATATGTTACACTGAACCGTATCAAACATCAGCCAAATGTTACACTGAACCGTGTCAAACGTCAGCTAAGTGTTATACTGAACCACGTCAAACGTCACCCAAATATTACAATGAACAGTATCAAACGTCAGCCAAATGTTACACTGAACTGCGTCAAACAGCCAAATGTTACACTGGACAGTGTCAAACGTCAGCCAAATGTTACACTGAACCGTGTCAAACGTCAGCTAAATGTTACACTCAACCGTGTCACCCCTCTACCGTGTGTCCACCTTGTCGAGGTAGAGGGGCTTGTGTGTTCCAATGACCCCAAGAGCTATGCCGACGGTAGCACAGCTACTGGTAGGGTCACCCATGTCGGACAGGTCAAGGGAGAGGGACCAGACCAAGTGACACACAAACCTGCTGCCTTGTAGGTAGACTGGGGACAGTCAAAGGCTAGGGAAAGCACCCCGAACAAATGCTTGTCGAAATCGGATGTACTGAGCCACAGGCTTGACAAAGCAGTGCAACGTAACTTAATTCATGATGTCACAAATTAAAATTAATCGTTATGGTGCTAATCCCGTGAAGTCCCATCAGGCGGTGATAGTGCCGGGCCCCCTGCCTCGAGGGGGTCCACCCATGACTACTGGTGGTCACCTTCCCCTGTGCTGTGGAGTCAAGGCACAGAGGAGTAGGTTAAGAGCTATTGACCAAACACCCCTGACACTCAACATACTACAGTGGAATGCCGAAGGAGTTTATAACAAGAAAGCCTCCCTAACACAGCGTCTTCATAAAGATAGAATAGATGTGGCATGCATTCAAGAGACACACCTCAACGCCAATCGCACATTTTCAGTCGAGGGATATCAGGCCACACGTTTCGACCGCGAAGGACACAAAGGAGGAGTTGTAATACTTACACGAAATACAATACCTTGCAGCGAAGTATCCGTGATCTCTGACAACCAAACGGAAATGATAGGTGTTGATATAATGATAAAGGACGTGAAAATAAGAATTTACAATCTGGATAAGGATCTTACACTCTCAAACATGAAAATAACTGACACAAATTGCATTGTTGTCGGAGACTTTAATAGCAGTTCAGAAAGATGGAGATACCCAGATACTGACAAAAGAGGAGATGAAGTGGAGGACTGGGAAATAGACTCAAATCTCCATCTACTCAACAAAGTGGATGACACACCGAGCTTCTACTCCAGAAGATGGATTACCACTTCTACTCCAGACTTAGCTTTCTGCACAGGAGACATCCTCCACAAAATCGATCGCCACGTGCTTGACCAATTAGCAGGTAGTGACCACAGACCAATCAAGCTTGTAATGAATATGGAGTATGTTCCACAGGAGCAAAAGCCTTTGCCCCGCTGGAATTACAAACGAGCAGATTGGGACAGATTTGCCATACTAACAGACAAATATTGTGAAAACATAAATACACGATATGGCAACATGAAGCAAATGGTGGAAAGTCTAAACAGAGCAATAATACAGGCGGCCACTGAGTCTATTCCAAGAGGAGCGAGGAAAAATTACAAACCATACTGGACTGAAGAACTACAATTTTTGGAGGACAAAGTTGAAGATGCTAGGAAGACCGCAGAGAGAGAACAAACAACTGAAGCGAACATCTCTCTCAAAGCCATCTCAGCAAAATATAAAAGAACAGTAAATCAAACAACAAGAGATTGTTGGAGGAAAAAAACAGAAAACCTGAATTTTGACAGGGATGGAAACAAACTATGGAAACTAGTGAAAGCCATGAACAATGAAGGACCTAGAAACAAACAAATAACAATTAAACAAGGAAATGCCTTGCTTACAGGGAAAAAGGCTGCAAATGCACTAATGGAACACTATGCCAGTGCAAACCACATTGATATTACAACCGAACAGAAGAAAGCAATCAAAGATAAACAGATACATCATAGAAATACAGAGAGAGCAGCAGAATATATGACGGCAAATCTAACAATGGAAGAAATGGAACAGGCAATGAATACCCTAAAAAGAAGAAATCTCCAGGAAAGGATGGAATCACAAATGAAATGCTAATAGGACTAGGTACCAAGGCAAAGAAGAAACTACTAGCAGTCCTAAATTACAGCTGTGTCATCGTCTTGCTCATGTCTAGATATCTGAGCTTGGGTTCACACAGGCAACAATAACTCCGTTCAATATGATATCGAACATTTATTGTATTTCAATATACAGTGCGTTGGCGCAGTGGGTTAACAATCCCGCGCTGGGTTACATATCACAGATAGTTAACATCGTCACACATAGTTATCATAAACATTCTAGCAAACTATCTAGCCTATGTCTATATATCTATTGATATCTATTGAGTCCCTCTAAGGCAGGCCCTGTTGTCTCTCTGAAGTCCGTCTGTCCTCTGCCGGTCCACACGTGTCCCAATCCGACACGGGTGGTAACTCTGTCCGAGTTCCTCGTGGACCCCGCATCAGTGTCCACGGGACCATGGACTTAATGACCAGTCCTTCGAGAAAGCTCTAGATTACTCTGGCCTTCGAGTGACTCACTTCTATCCCTTGGGCGGGAGTTGCAGCCCTTTAATTAATATCTATAACTGTGAGGCGGTGACAGGATTCCCCCCTCTCCCCTGATATGATGGTTTGTTATAGGGTAATTAGATCTGTTCTAATTCTGTCACCGAATCACATAAAGTCGATGTTTGTAGTTTGGTGAACAGTAACCTGGTAACCTACATTCTGGCATCAAAACTCATGTATTCTCCTATACACCACTTCTCTGATTTGGTGAAGAGATTACTCTCTCTCCTGTGTCCTTAAAAATGCTTATCTGACCGAAGTTACGTGACGTTTAGTAGTTGTATTTACAAACCGTCCTTCTCATAGTACCCCACTGATACCAAGACAATTAACCTCTGTATTAAAGAGGATTAACAAGACCGAAGTCCTGGCTAATTAAGTACACCTTCAAATCTTGATCTGTGTGTGCATTTCAATACACTTTTACTCTCGTATGTTGTATAATGCTAAATATGTAGTTACGTTGTTATTTTATCCCTTCAGACTACATGTGTCCCTGTTGGCTTGTTAGTGTGTTGACCACTAAGTTGCTGTTTCTAATAAAGTGACTGTATTTTACATTGATAGTGTTCAGTTTTAAGGTTTGTGTAAAGTGTGTGCTGAATGTGTGGCTTATTTCCAAGCGTCACGAGTTGGGATAACCTCAATCATGAATTACTCCAATGTGTGCAATACATGATCAGGCATTCCAAGTAGTGGTGCTTAGATGTATCCTAACTGCTAAACTAAGTATATTACACTAACTACTAAACTAAGTATATTAAACTAACTACTAAACATGTATCAACAATTTAGACAAGTCATGCAATTTTACATGAAAGACGCAGACAAATTAAAATAAATACGTTTTGCGTACAATTTGTCCGCTCAGTATATCGTTCTCTCATTTAATTCATTCACGCTGTCATTCACTCACCTTTCATTCAAAATAGTATTTGGTTAAAATATATAATTAAAGTTGAGGTAAGTGTTATTGCCCTTAGAACACATGGAATAGGCGATATTTGCCCTTTAAGAAAATACGTACTTTTTGTACGATGACTCAAAAATGGGTTATAATTTACACAGAGACAATTGTATAGGACGGTCCTTTAGCCTATGAATGGAACCGCCTGTAATATTATAGTAGAATATGTACAAATTACAGGTTAACACATTTTATATACATAATTAATGCAAATATAATACATATTTAATACTAAAGTAATTAATTAATTAAGTAACTAAATCCAACGATGATGTGCGCGTTGTCCTCCTATTGTTAGCGTGTAGTGCCATGAATGTTAAAGTTAGTATGGCTGTCTCTTGAGTGTTGTAGTCAAAATAGTTCTGTTTCGGCTGTTTGCAAAGTCTCGTAGCAACAGCAAGTATGGATTGTTCTCAATGTTCCGTATAAAGTGTTCTTACAGTATTCAGAGTCAGTTCACTGGTTGATATCATTGGTTGAAACACAGTTAACGTTTCTTGCTTGGATAGTTCTAGAGCTTGGGCACTTGATAGTATAGCTCTTAATGTATAGCTCTTAAAGTTTCATGTTCGTGGGTGTCGTAAGTAACCTATTCACTGAGGTGTTATTACTTCTAAATGAAAGTACTCTAGCAGGTGTAGAGTTACACTGTATATGAAACAGACTAAAATATCACAGTTTCTAGTATGGCGAATGGTTGATGTGCCAAATGTTATTCTACTGGCGCATTCGTTTGCCGTGATAAAAGGTCAGCAATAATGTTGTCGGTGCCTCTGATATGGCGGATTTCGAAGTCGAAATCTTGAAGAAGAAGGCACCATCTTTTTAAAAGATGGTTTTTTGGTGACCCTTGCTTAAGGATCAACAATGGCGAATTGTCAGTGAGTACAACAAAGTGACTACCTAAGAGGAACTTAGATAATCTCAATACACAAAATAGTAGACTTAAAGCCTCCAATTCCACTGTAGCATACCGGGTCTCTGCCTTCTTTAGTTTACGGCTTAGTTAGAGAATCGGGTGTCTCACTCCATCCACTTCTTGCATTAAACATCCTCCTATTGCGATAGCACTCGCATCTGTGGTCAAAATAAAGGGTAAATTTATGTTGGGTAATCGTAAGACCATTAAAAGAACGGAAACATACAAATACCTGGGTACAATCTTTAACTGCTCCAACATCATAAGGGAAGAAATACAAACTAGAATCAACTCTGGAAATAAGATATACTATGCACTACAACATCTACTAAAATCAAAGGCGCTATCTCGTAACACCAAAATCACAATATACAAAACACTGATCAGACCAGTTGTGCTGTATGGCTCTGAAACCTGGAGTACAACGAAAGGAGACGAAGCCTTGTTACAAACCTTTGAGAACAAAATTTTAAGACGCATCTTTGGACCCATTAGGGATACACAAAGTGGAGAGTGGAAAAGAAGAAGTAACAAAGACATTTATGATTTGTTTAAGTCCCCGCTAATCACTGGTATCATGAAGGCTAATAGACTACAATGGCTGGGGCATATAGAAAGAATGGAAGATAATAGGGAAACAAAACTTGCTGTGATGTCGGTTCCTAAATCAATCAATCAATCAATCAATCAATCAACTCGCTTACACTCAGGAAATAAATGACCGTAGACCCCTAGGTAGACCAAGAAGGCGGTGGAGAGATAATATACATACAGACTTACAAGCACTTGGAATCAATGACTGGCAAGAGAAGGTCCACCAGAGAGACGAATGGAGACAGATTGTATTTGCAGCAAAGAACCTCAATGGCTCGGAATGCTGAAGAAGAAGAAGAATCGTAAGACTGGTGGATTAGAAAAAATACGTTTCAATCTACACATTGCATCGTCTAAGCTGGTACTTTTACAAATTTTTGATGGATGATCTTTAGTTAACATATCCGAAAAGACTGAGGTAAGTTCTGCCCAATTTGGGATAAATTTAGAATAATAGTTTATAAGACCTAGTAAACTTCTAATTTGTTTCTTTGTGGTAGGAACTTCTAGATTAAGAATCTTGAAAACAATTTTATCATCTGTCAACAATTTGCCTTCAGAAATTCTATGACCAAGGAAGTCTATTTGTTTATAGCCTAATTCAACCTTGGAAGGCTTGATAGTAAGTCCAAAAAGAGAGATTTGGTTGAAGACTTGTTTGAGTGTAAGTAAGTGAGAAGTCATATTAGAAGAATGGATACATATATCATCAATATAAGCTTGAACATCTTTAATTCCGTGTAATAATAATCTAGTTAATCTAACAAATGTGGCTGGCGCGTTCTTGAGACCAAATGGAAGATATAGCCATTCGTACAAACCGAGGGGTGTTGCGAATGCTGTTATATGTCTCGAAGCAGGGTGTAGTGGCACTTGCCAATATCCTTTCGCTAAATCAGTCTTAGAAAATAAGGATGATTGAGCCATATTTAAGATGAGATCTTCACAACTGTTCATTGGCTCTGCATCCGTGGTGGTTCTTGTATTTAGTCGGTGTTGGTTTTATGGATTGTCTGTCGTGTTATTGCATTTGTGTGTTGTGTGTGTTGTTGCACATCTACAGGCTTGGTACTTGGTAGATCGGTAGCATCCTCAATTCGAGGTTTTAATTTGGTCGTATCACTGATAGATTCGACCGCCCCTGCATTGTACACCTCGGTGAATTCTTTCTGAATTACTTCAGTGGTTGTCTCCCTTGGTCTTTTGGCAGATTGAGACAAGCATGAATGGTGTTTCTCTTTAGAATCGCTGTTTGGGTGGTGGATACCGTTTTTATGCTCCCAATCTCTGATTTCCTTTTCAGAGCACGGTTGTATGTTGGGCAGGTTCCCAAGTATAATATCAGCGACCGGATTTTCAAGGACAGCGCACAATACTCGTCCTGATATGAACGGGGTTCGAATTTCGACAAGAGCAAGGGGGTATTTCTCTATAGTGCCTGAGAATGTGCGACAAGTCACATGTTTGTCTGTATAGTCTTTCTTGTCTATTAATGTTTTCTTAATCCCACAGAGCGTTGCGCCGGAATCCCGAATTAATGTGCACTTTTTGTTATTTACAAACCCTGTTGAAAAAACTAGCCTGCCTGTAGATGACAAGGCAGCGTTGGCTGTTTCATTTGAAATAGGGATAGTGTGGCCACATAGTAATGTTGTGTCAAGTTGGAACTTTGTACAGGTGTTACACTTACTGTCTGTAATGGTGTCAATAATTTGTACAGCATTTCCAAGCTCACTTACATTTTCGTTTTGATTGTCACAACCATTCAGTGATTCAATCTCTTCGTCTGATGACGTTTCCACTAATGCAGCATTGGCCTGTTTTAATATCTTTCGGCCTTCACAAAAGCGACTATAGTGCCCAAAGCTACTGCAAAAAAAAACATTTGACCGCTCTCTGGTAAGCATTGCGTTTATTCCTCTGCTTCTCCACCATCATTTTGAGGTGGTGAGGATAGTTCGGCGATTTAACGCACATCGCGTATTGGTCGTGATTCAAACTACAATATTGGCATTTCACTGGTTTACTGCCATTTGAGCGCGGTTTAAATTTACTTTCCGTTTGTTTCGAATATCTAGTATTTACTACTGCTGCTGCTGTATCGTTTTGACTTGAGTTTAAATGAAAAATGTCTCTGTTTGCTGTGAAAAATGCATTCCCCTTGGACTCGATTTCCTGAATACTTTTACAGTCCATTTGTTTCAAGAACTTAGCAAAAGGTGTAGGGATTGTACTCACTAATAATAAGTTCTTTAAGTTTGTCATGGCTGTTGTTAGTTTTAGCCGAGTTAATCCACTTTGTACACACATCTTCTACTGTACTGACATAATCTATAAAGGTTTGATTTGGTTGTGGAGATAATTTGGCAAACTGTTGTTGGTAACCTGCAGTATCTAATGAGAAATGTTGGAGAATGCGCTGTTTTAAATAGTCATAATCTTTTCGCATTTCCTGTGGCACTGTCTCTATTACTTTTAAAGGTTCCAGAGCTAAGTTTCTCATTAAAATAAATGCCCAATCTGATTTTATGATCTTATGGTAGGACATTAGACACTCAAAATTTTCCAGATATGCACTGATGGAATCCCCTGAGCAGAATGCCTTCACGAGGCCTTTATACTTGTTATATTTTTTTTCTTCCTCTTTGCTTCTTAGCTTATTCACAGATATTTCTACGTTGGACTCAATCTCCATCTGTTTTAGTTTTATTTGTGTATCGGCATTCAATTGGGCTAGTTTGGCCGCCGCCTCAAGCTCCATTTGTTTCTCTTGGGACTGCAACTGCATCTTCCTCTCTTCTGCCTCAATCTGCATCTTTTTTTCTTCTGCCTCCATCTGCATCTGCCTTTGTTTTTCTTCTCGTTCTATCGCTCTTTCTTCACGGGCAATGTTTTCTGCGTGCGTTTTCTGTGCCCATTCTGACAGTTTCTCTTCTTTATAACCTAATTTGATTCCTTGCTCAATGCATTTATCTAAAGTAGACATTTTGTCTTTTATATGTTGTTACTTTTTAATAAATTTAAATCCCTTAGAAAAAATGTTGGGGAGTAGAAAATTTAGTTATCTCCCTTAATTATTAAATGTGTAAATCCAAATGCAAGGTTATGTTGGTTACAAGGTCGTGAATATACAAACAAATCAATGCAAAGCAAAATGATACATTGATGGATGGTGAGAAGTACCGCTTAGGGTTGCAATGGGTATGATATGAAACTTAGCTTTTAATCCCAGAACTTGCGGATGTTGTCTTGTACTCTCGCCACTGTTGGATAGTTTACATAGTTTACACACCACACAACTCGCGGAACAATCTGCTCGTAGAATGAGAAAACATTAGTAACAGTCAAAAAATGTCACATTCATGTCAAAAATAGTTTATAGTAATCACAATAATGAGAGACTCACTGCTGAGGGACTCAGATTAATACTACTTTATCGCTAGATAGCTGTTAATATTTTAAACTTGTAAAGTTATCAATTTGTTGTACAAAAATCAATTTGATATACAGAAATCAATTTGATATAATTAATTTATGTTTTACTTGGCAATAAACAGCTGTGTAACATTAGATCTTATGCCAATCCCGGACGAGCCCCCAAAAAGCCTGTCATCGTCTTGCTCATGTCTAGATATCTGAGCTCGGGTTCACACAGGCAACAATAACTCCGTTCAATATGATATCGAACATTTATTGTATTTCAATATACAGTGCGTTGGCGCAGTGGGTTAACAATCCCGCGCTGGGTTACATATCACAGATAGTTAACATCGTCACACATAGTTATCATAAACATTCTAGCAAACTATCTAGCCTATGTCTATATATCTATTGATATCTATTGAGTCCCTCTAAGGCAGGCCCTGTTGTCTCTCTGAAGTCCGTCTGTCCTCTGCCGGTCCACACATGTCCCAATCCGACACGGGTGGTAACTCTGTCCGAGTTCCTCGTGGACCCCGCAATAGGCGGGCCACATCAGTGTCCACGGGACCATGGACTTAATGACCAGTCCTTCGAGAAGGCTCTAGATTACTCTGGCCTTCGAGTGACTCACTTCTATCCCTTGGGTGGGAGTTGCAGCCCTTTAATTAATATCTATAACTGTGAGGCGGTGACAAGCTGGAAGAGGGGAATAGTCCCACAGGCATGGAAGGAAGCTATACTAATACCAGTCCCAAAGAAAGGAAAAGACCTGGAAGAACCAAATGGCTATCGACCTATCAGTCTACTTAGCTGTGTAGGAAAATTAATGGAACGCATTATCAATGGCAGGCTAACATGGCATCTGGAAGAAAACCAACTCTTAACACCACACCAAGCAGGATTCAGAAAGTAAAGATCCACTGAAGATCAAATAACATATATAGCTCAGGAAATAGAGGATGCCTTCCAAGAGAAAAAGCACACACTAGCGGTCTGGGTAGATTTAGAAAAAGCATTTGATAAAGTATGGAAGGAAGGACTGAAAGTAAAACTGCAAAAAATGCATGTTTGTGGGAAAATGTACAATTGGATCAGCCACTACCTTGAGAACAGAACTGCCAGGACAAAAGGACAAGGACAAACCAGCAAAATGATGCTGTTGGAGCAAGGTGTCCCCCAAGGAGGAGTTCTTTCACCAACATTATTTCTAGCATATATAAATGACATCACAGACAATTTTCCAGCCAGAGTACACACATCATCCTTTGCAGATGACCTAGCCATATGGACATCTGAAGAATATATTAGTACAGCTAACAGCAGAATACAGCAAGCCCTATTAGCGCTAGAGGACTGGTCAAAATCATGGCTAGTGAAGATAAGTGAGGAGAAAACAACATGCACAGTGTTCTCCCTCTCAACTAAAACTCAGCAACCTAAGCTGGTATTGAATGGAAAAATATTGCGCCATGAAGAAAGTCCAAACTATCTAGGAGTCACATTTGATCGTCGCCTGACATGAAAAACACAGGTTGAGAAAAATCGAACAAGAGCAAGGCAAAGAATGGCAATCATGAAAAAGCTTGCTGGTACAACGTGGGGAGCAGATGAGAAAGTTCTCAAGAAGTTATATACTGGACGGGTGAGGCCAGTACTGGAGTATGGCATTGCAGCTTGGGCAACAGCAGCTAAGTCAAACTTTAACAAAATAAGTAGAGTCCAAAACCAAGGAATGCGAATCATAACTGGAAGCCTGAAGACAGTGCCTATTAATGAATTAGAAAAGATCACTTGTTTAAAACCAATGCAGGATAGAAGAGATAGCAGAGCCCAGCAACAAGCAGAACAATTTAGAAGATTGACAGACCACCCTATGTACAACAGATTTAATGGTTTTGGAAAGGGAAGACTGAAGCGTAGCAACTTTGTAGAAACTGCAAAACGAAGGATTAGGGCAGATCCTATTCTTAACATATGAACAGTCAAGCCCATACATAATGCACACAAGTTCCCAGCTTGGAGACAGCAGCAACTGCCTGAGATGATAGAAAACAATCCTTATATTGAGAAAAAGAACACTCAGCATGAAACCGAAAGAAGAGAAATAACCCTAAACTACATAAAAGAACATTACACAAGCAGGAATTGGACCCATGCATATACAGATGGATCAGCCAAAAATTCAATAGAGAATGGAGGAGGAGGAATTCTCCTAAATTTAAAAAATGGAGTGAAAAAAACACATTCAATGGCAACTGGAAAATTTTCAAGTAATTTCAAAGCGGAGGTAGAGGCTCTGAAAACTGCAGCAGAAATGCTCCTGATGGAGGAAAATAAAGAGAAGCAAATAGCTATCTTCACAGATGCAAAGTCAGCTGTCTCAATACTGAAGAGCAATAACAGCACAGAACTAACTGACCTAAGAGCAGCACTCCATGGTCTATGCCAGAAATCCAAAAAAGTTGTAATACAGTGGATCCCATCACATTGCAGTATACCTGGAAACGAAGAGGCTGACAGACTGGCAAAAGAGGGCGGACGACTACCACAGCCTGACATAGACATAACTTACAATGAGGCAAAGAGGTTGATAAAAAGCACTTATAGAACCAAATGGGAATCAGAGCATCCAGGCCATCAGAAGGATGATGCATATTACAAACTCGACCGAAGAGAACAAGTAGCAATCTTCAGACTCCGCACAGGACATAACAGGCTGAAATACCACTTGTTCAATAAACTAAAGATAGGAGATACCGATGAATGTAATTGTAGAACTGGAAAAATGACAGCAAAACATTTGCTGCAGGATTGCCCAACGTATGCAGAACAGAGAAAGATATTTTGGCCCACACCTGCTTCATTTGAGGACAAGCTCTATGGAGATATCAACAAGCTAAAGTTGACCGCAGATTACTTTAACTATATACAGGTTGACATTTAAAGGTGCATGAAGACCCAGAGGCATGAAATGGAATATTGCTTGGATAGCAAATCCATTATGTGGAAAGTCCAAATCGAAAGCTCGCTGTGTGGGCTTCATAAAAGGTGGAAAAGTGTCCTAGTGGCACGAAATAGAATATTGCTTGGATAGCAAATCCATTACGTGGAAAGTCCGAATCAAAAGCCCATTGTGTGGGCTTAATAAAAGGTGGAAAAGTGTCCTAGTGGCATGAAATGGAATATTGCTTGGATAGCAAATCCATTACGTGGAAAGTCCGAATCAAAAGCCCACTGTGTGGGCTTCATAAAAGGTGGAAAAGTGTCCTAGTGGCACGAAATGGAATATTGCTTGGCTAGCAAGTCCATTACATGGAAAGTCCGTATCGAAACCTCACTGTGTGGATGTCATCTGCAGACTGCATACTTCTGGTTTCCGGAAGAACAGCCTATGGTGAACGGAAGGCCCAATATACGGAAGTGAGGCTAAGCAGCCATGTGCAGGACGTGACGATTCCTTGGGTGAGCCCAGTACCAGAGCGCTATGTATCGGCTCTGCAAGTATGGAAGCCTTCTTGGATGGCGGGGAATGCCCATGGTCTGCCCCTGCCTTCCCTTGAGGGCTGACCAGGATCTTTGGCTGTTCTATAAGGACCAGCTGGGATGGGGGATAACACCACAACAGTGAGAGTCAAACGTCCTAAGAAACCCCCGGGAAGGTAAACCCGGTCAACAAATGCCCGCAGAAGTCGGATGTGTCGGCCTAACGGCGCAAGAACGCAGCTCTGCTGTAAACAGGCACAACGCAATCACATCCGAAAAAAAAAAACTCCGGATGAACGAAGAAGAAGAACCGTGTCAAACATCAGCTAAATGTTACACTGAACTGCGTCAAATGTCAGCCAAATGTTACACTGAACCGTGTCAAACGTCAGCCAAATGTTACACTGAACCGTGTCAAACGTCAGCCAAATGTTACACTGAACCGTGTCAAACGTCAGCCAAATGTTACACTGAACCGCGTCAAACGTCAGCTAACTATTACACTGAACCGCGTCAAACGTCAGCTAAATGTTACACTGAACCGCGTCAAACGTCAGCTAAATGTTACACTGAACCGCGTCAAACGTCAGCTAACTATTACACTGAACCGCGTCAAACGTCAGCCAAATGTTACACTGAACTGCGTCAAACATCAGCCAAATGTTACACTGAACCGCGTCAAACGTCAGCCAAATGTTACACTGAACCGCGTCAAACGTCAGCCAAATGTTACACTGAACCGTGTCAAACGTCAGCTAACTATTACACTGAACTGTGTCAAACGTCAGCTAAATGTTACACTGAACCGTATCAAACGTCAGCTAAATGTTACACTGAACCGTATCAAACATCAGCCAAATGTTACACTGAACCGTGTCAAACGTCAGCTAAGTGTTACACTGAACCACGTCAAACGTCAGCCAAATGTTACACTGAACCTAGTCAAACGTCAGCCAAATGTTACACTGAACCGCGTCAGACGTCAGCCAAATGTTACACTGAACCGCGTTAAACGTCAGCTAACTATTACACTGAACCGCGTCAAACGTCAGTTATCTATTACACTGAACCGTGTCAAACGTCAGCCAAATGTTACAATGAACAGTATCAAACGTCAGCCAAATGATACACTGAACCGCGTCAAACGTCAGCCAAATGTTACACTGAACTGCGTCAAACGTCAGCCAAATGTTACACTGAACCGTGTCAAACGTCAGCCAAATGTTACACTGAACCGTGTCAAACGTCAGCCAAATGTTACACTGAACCGTGTCAAACGTCAGCCAAATGTTACACTGAACTGCGTCAAACGTCATCCATAAACCATATGAAGCTTCTTCTATTTCTTCTCCGTTTCTCTGTTGATGTGAGAGTATCACATTCAGTTGTGTTGCACCTAGTTCAAGGTGTCCGACTTCGGCACGTATATGTGTAAATGTGCCTTCTGTAGACAGATTCCATATAACATTTTTCAGAACATACATTAAATGGCATTACATAATATTTCCCAGCCAGAGTACGTCTTTACAGACGACCAAGCCATGAAGACTTCTGATTGATAGAGCAAAGAACAGGTTAGACGAGCTCTCACAAAATCATAGCTAGTGAAATCAGTGAGGCGAAAAATAACACAAAGAACAAACTCTAACAATGACTCCCTTTCAAATAAAACACAGCACTTTAAACTAGCGTTACTTGAAAACATATTGCATCAGAAAGAAAATGCAAACTACCTAGGTGTCACCTTTGATCGTTACCTGACATGAAAGACAGGTTGAGAAATGAGAACATGCGCAAGGCAAAGAATGCCAGTCATTAAAATGTTTGCTGATGCAAGGAGAGTAGACGGGGAAAGTTCTTAAGAAGCTATATACTGGACGAGTGATGCCAGTTCTTGAATACAGTATTGCAGCTTGGGCAACAGCAGCTAAGTCAAACTTTAACCAAGTAAACATTGTCCATGAGCAAGGAGTCACCCATTGCTGCCGGGGACATACAGGGGCCGCAAAGGATGTTACCACTGTAGCATACCATGCGTGTCGTCAGAGGCAACCAAGGAGGGGGGGGGGGGTGGCGTGGAGGTGGCCGTCTCATCCTTAGGAAACTTTAGCTGAAACATCCAGCCAATCATGGAACCGTCCATACAGAGCTCGGCCTGGGTTGGTCGAGGACCTGTCCTTCATTCCGAGAAAGTCAGAAATGGACGAATATTAATCATAACAAGAAGAACAATCGGGGAATACGGAAGATAATTGGAAGCGCAAAGACAACGTCTATTAATGAACCAAACAAGATCAAATGTACACAGTCAATGCAGGATAGAAGAGATAGCAGGGCACACGCAACAAGTAAAACATTTGAGAATGTTGACAGAACACGAAATCACACGTCTGCAATCTATGCAGGATAAAAGACAAGAGCCCAGCAACAAGCAGAATAGTCTAGAACAGTGGTTCTCAACCGGTGGGGAATTTCCCTCCCCCCTCAGGGGGAATTTTAGGGTTTCAGGAGAAGGGGGGGGGGGGGAAATGAAGATTATTTCAAGATTGCGTTAATACAAGAACCGATTACTTGATATCGTTTATCCCTCAATATTTTACATTTCTGTACTTCTCGCCCTTATGGGATTCATTTTATAACGCAAGTAGACCCGCAAATCACGTTTTATGCAGACGTATAGACTTGTTCTAGTATGTGTTATTAAATTTAGCTTCCAGTTTTACGTATACTGTGTAGGGGTGGGGGAATTTAAAGAGAAGAAATACGAAATGGGGGGGGGGGGCGGTTACGTTTTGAAAATTTGTGAAGGGGTGCGTGGGCCAAAAAAGGTTGAGAACCACTGGTCTAGAAGGTTGACAACCCGTATATCAGAGTTTAATAGTCTTGGAAGGAAAAGGCTAAAGTGAAAGAATTCT
>JACEFZ010010813.1:0-65000 GCA_014155875.1 Cepaea nemoralis | reverse complement strand
GTGTGACAGACATCCCGAAGCTCACGAGAGGAAGTGGACTCAGCGGAAAATGTCAAGAAAGACAAGGTAGAGGTCTCCAAGTGTTGTGCTGCAGAGGCCAAAAACACAAAATGGGAATGTTTCATGACGGAGACTGGGGGTGATAAAACACTGTGAAATTCTGGAATCTGCACAGACAAATGCAAAGAAAAGATCGGCCTATGACAGTGGGAACAATATAAGGAGATGATGGTGTACGCGTGACAACAGACAAAGAGAAAGGGGAGGCGTTTCTCCAGAGATTTTTAGAGCAGACCAATCATAATGATGCAGACACCAGGGATGCAGTTAGAGAGGAATTATCTGGCACCATAAAGAATATGCATTATAAAGACATCATACGGGTTGAAGATGTTAAACATATTTTGAAAAAGGCAAAAGACACGGCACCAGAGCCCAATGAGGTCAGGTATGGCCACATGAAGGGTTTGAGCGATGCAGACCTGGAGGAGATGACCGACTGCTTAAACCAGAGACTTAGGACAGCATCAGTACCGCAGGATTTGGTGCACAGCTATCTCATCCCTCTCCCAAAACCATTCAAGTATCATTCAAAGCTTTAGGATCATCACCCTTCAAAATACGTTTGGGAAGTTTCTAGAGAAGATAGTCGCTGTCAAGCTGCAAGAGTTTTTGGAAAGTGGGAAGCTTCTTCCAAGAGGCCTGGGGAGCTACAGGTCAGGAAAAGATACCTGGTCAAATGCAGTCACATTTGCCTTTGATATTTATGAGGGGTTCCAGGGTAGATAGGAAACGATGGCGACAGCGCTTGATCTCGAGGATGCATACAATAGAGTTCGATATGATATTTTGATGACCGCACTGATGAAGAAGGGGGTCAATCCCTGGTTGGTGAACTGGATAGCAGCCGTCTTGCACTCTCGTCGAATTGCTCTCCGTCTGGGTGCATGGACCTCAGAGCGACATATTTTAACTCTGGGACTGCCACAGGGATCTGCAATCTCACCGGTGCTCTTTAACGTGTATACGAGCAAGATTGCAAACCTAGAAGCACCAGGGGTTGGAAGGATACTAACATTTGCAGATGATATTCTTGCATATAGGCAGGGGAGAGATAGGGAGCAAACAGCCCAGGAGCTACAGGCGACAGTAGACAAAGTGATTGACTGGTGCACTGAAATGAGTGCTGTCATCCACCCGGAAAAGGCGGCTGTTTTGTGGTGCTCTCTGGACAACAGGATTGTGAGAGCTGATGTCCCAAGCCTCGCGATAGATGGTAGAAGCGTCAACAGAGAGAACAAACTGAAGTATCTGGGAATCACATTTGACAGGAGCCTGTCCTTCAAGGACCATGTGGAGACGGTTGTGACAAGATCTCAAAAGGGACTCAATGCACTTAAAACTATGGCTGCAATGGACACAGAGCAGAGAATGCTTTTCACACTATACCAGCACTTGATCCTCTCAGTGATTGATTATGGACTAGGACTGCTCACTGTCTCAAAGAGTCAGCTGGTGAAATTAGAGCGCATACAGAACGAAGCTATGCGAGTCATTCTGGGATGCACCAGAGACACCCCAGTAGTGTGTATGCGTTACATCCTTGGTCTGCCGACTGTTGCTGGTAGGCTCAAGGTGATGCAGGCGAAGGCATACCTCAGAGTAGCTGCAGACACAGATCACCCGTTGCATGAGGCGCTGGACGCAGTTAAGGGTCAGCGACTGATAAGAGGGAAATCATGGATGGCTCAGGCGGAGGATACGATCAGACAGGTGTGCCCCTTGGAGAACATTAGGCGAGGAGAGGAGTGGGTCAGAGTGCCAGCGGAGCAGTCAGACTTGTGCAGAGTTATAATCACATTGAGCCGGGAGTGCAGGGAGTGGCCAGCAGGGGCCACGGAAGTGGAAATCCAGCAACTAATTCAGAATAATGCTTTCTCGGGTGATGTGATTATCTACACAGATGGGTCGGTGTTGAGAGGTAGGAGAAGTGCCTGGAGGTTCTTAGCAAAGCTAATGGTCGACGTTTGGTGCAGGAGAGCCTGGCATATGATACCACAACATCTAGCTTAAGAATGGAGGTGGAGGCGGTCAGTGCAGCTTTCCGCTGGATGGAGAATACGATACACACACACATCGTGATTGTAACTGACTCAGAAAGCATGCTGAGGAAGGTGAGGACAGGCAAGCTTCGGGCAGAGTGGCTTGCTTCGCTTCGGAGGTCACGGGTGGCAAGCATCGCCTGGATCTTTTCTCCGGGGCATGCCGGTGTGCTGGGGAATGAACAGGCAGACAGATTGGCTGGCTCTGCAGAACTTGGTGGAGTATTGATGCATGGCAAGGCAGACGTGGTTGCGGCCTTGTGGGAGCACGTGTACACTTCGAAGGAGCAAATGGATCACCATGGTCTGGCAAGAATGAGACAGCGTGGAGTGACGAGGGATCTGGCCGACGCTCGACGCTCAGAGGAAAGGCAAGACGGACATATAACCAGATTACTACTGGTACTATTGGTGTTGGAACTCTTAGCTGGCTGCTGAGGATGGGGACAGAGCGCTTATGGGAATGCCCCGAATGCTGTGATGTCGGTTTCTAAATCAATCAATCAATCAATCAATCAGTAGTAGTAGTAGTAGTAGTAGTAGTAGTGGTAGTAGTAGTGGTAGTAGTGGCAGTAGTAGTAGTAGTAGTAGTAGTAGTAGTAGTAGTGGTAGTAGTAGTAGTAGTAGTAGTAGTAGTAGTAGTAGTAGTAGTAGTAGTAGTAGTAGTAGTAGTAGTAGAAGAAAAGGACGGAGAAGAAAAGGAAAAAGAAACCGTAGCAGGCGAGAAGCACCACACGAAGAAAGAGAAGGTCGGAGAGAAATAGAATACATTAAAAGAGAGAGTCTGTGCTAATATCGACGATAAAAGCGCGGTTGGGAAAGGGGGGGGGGGGGTAGAGAAGACAGCAGATGATTAATAAATGAAAATGTATGAGGAGAGGCAGGAGGAGAGGGGAGGAAACAGGATATAATGATGAAAAAATGAGGCTCATGAAAAGCATACTCCCAATGATATACCAACCTTCGGTTAGCAGTCCGCTATAGTTGAACTCTGTCCTCTGCCCGTGACTCCCCCTGTGCACGTACTGTTTGCCTTTCTTTTCCCAAGGGTCTGTCCCGATGACCACAACTTGGGCACCGCTGGAGCCTGGACATGTGGCTGTGTCGTACAGCCTCTGAATGTGTCGATTGTCGAAGATATCAATGCTGACACATCGACCCAAGCTGATCTGCTTACTGCACCCATGTGGGTGGGACGCGATGAACGTCAGCGGGTGTACAACTGTGGCGTCATTGGTCCTCTCTTTGTGGTACCGGATTGGGGCAATCTTTTTGTTTACGATCTTCTGTAGGTTGGTCCTTCTAGAAACTAAGTCATCAATTCGGCTGGCCAGGTCTAAATCATGGGTTACAAATGACATTTCGCACCGATCATTGTCAACACTGCTAACGACGCAGGAAAAGCTCTGCAATGTAACTACACCGCTGTGGGGACTCGGCAGGTTCCCTTGATCGTAGAAGAGATTGCAAGTAGCGCTGGCTGCTTCTGGGTCATCAAAGACAACGTGAGCAGCTGTGTTTATAACAATAAGAGCAAACTGCGATCTTGCTATTTGTGAAGTTAAACATTCTTTACACTCACACGTGACACTTTGGCTGTTTTCATTTGGGTATATGATTATCGTCCGAATCCACCCGGTGCCCACAGTTACGGCTTTGGAACCCCTTCTGTTGTGGCCTGGGTAGGGCTTGTCGCTGTGAGGAATCACATCCGGCCTGTCAGAACTGACAAACCTGACCTTCACCTGGACAGTTAAGTCTGACACAACTTTGACATAGTCCAGAATATCGTTGTCTTGGAAACCAACGGGGAGATGACTCATGTTGAACTGAAGAGCAGGAATAAAGCTTGTATGTCCTGGATTTTTCGTACAATTCGAGTAATGCTGCTGGAGATCAGCTTCGTTTTCGTAGCAGACATCAATCTCCCATAATGCTAGTAGTAGTAGACAGAACAAACAGAGTTAGTGTTACATCGTAGCTAACAGATGTAACAGTGCAAATGGAACAATTCTTAAACTGCTAAATCGGTACAACATTCTCGGAACAGTTATAGCATCTGGTGGAAGATGTCTTGAAGAGATTAGAACAGGAATAGCTATGGTAAAGGTAGCCTTATGGTAGCCTTATGCAAGACTGAAAACATACTGACCAATTAAAAATATGTCAACTGGAATGAGAAAGTCTTTCTGTACTCTTGACTGTCAATACAATCTTGCTGTCTTGTCAATGGAGTCTTTCTATCTTCCTAACTGGCAATACAATCTTTCTGTCCTGTCAATACAGTCCTTCTGTCCTCCTGACTGGCAATACAATCTTTCTGTCCTGTCAATACAGTCCTTCTGTCCTCCTGACTGGCAATACAATCTTTCTGTCCTGTCAATACAGTCCTTCTGTCCTCCTGACTGGCAATACAATCTTTCTGTCCTGTCAATACAGTCCTTCTGTCCTCCTGACTGGCAATACAATCTTTCTGTCCTGTCAATACAGTCCTTCTGTCCTCCTGACTGGCAATACAATCTTTCTGTCCTGTCAATACAGTCCTTCTGTCCTCCTGACTGGCAATACAATCTTTCTGTCCTGTCAATACAGTCCTTCTGTCCTCCTGACTGGCAATACACTCTTTCTGTCCTGTCAATACAGTCCTTCTGTCCCTCCTGACTGGCAATACAATCTTTCTGTCCTGTCAATACAGTCCTTCTGTCCTCCTGACTGGCAATACAATCTTTCTGTCCTGTCAATACAGTCCTTCTGTCCTCCTGACTGGCAATACAATCTTTCTGTCCTGTCAATACAGTCCTTCTGTCCTCCTGACTGGCAATACAATCTTTCTGTCCTGTCAATACAGTCCTTCTGTCCTCCTGACTGGCAATACAATCTTTCTGTCCTGTCAATACAGTCCTTCTGTCCTCCTGACTGGCAATACAATCTTTCTGTCCTGTCAATACAGTCCTTCTGTCCTCCTGACTGGTAATACAATCTTTCTGTCCTGTCAATACAGTCCTTCTGTCCTCCTGACTGGCAATACAATCTTTCTGTCCTGTCAATACAGTCCTTCTGTCCTCCTGACTGGCAATACAATCTTTCTGTCCTGTCAATACAGTCCTTCTGTCCTCCTGACTGGCAATACAATCTTTCTGTCCTGTCAATACAGTCCTTCTGTCCTCCTGACTGGCAATACAATCTTTCTGTCCTGTCAATACAGTCCTTCTGTCCTCCTGACTGGCAATACAATCTTTCTGTCCTGTCAATACAGTCCTTCTGTCCTTCTGACTGGCAATACACTCTTTCTGTCCTCACCGTCAATTCTAATAAATATGTACATCCCACCTGTCATTACAATCTTCATGCCTGAGTAAGTTGTTAGTTTACAGTAACATTTGTCACACACACACACACACACACACACACACACACACACACACACACCACAGAACGAGAGAGAGAGAGAGAGAGAGAGAGAGAGAGAGAGAGAGAGAGAGAGAGAAAGAGCACCATGGCAAGAGAGAAGTATGTGCCGTGTGTGTTGGAAGCTGACAACTTACTGTCTGTTCTTGCAGGTATTGGACCGTCCGAGGCTCGAGTAGATCTTCCACTGTCTGATCCAACTGGTGGTCTCCCAGTGTCCGAGGCTAGGGCGTGTGTCGCACTGTCTACACCGTGTGATGACTTCAGGCCGTCTTCGGTTGGGGCTGCTATGGCAACACCTGCGCCTGTTGATGTCTCCATCATGTCTGAATGTAGTAGGGATAACACTGCTATTATAACAGCACATAATGTGTAAAACGAACGCGCCCTGTGCACTCGACCTCTTAGCTGGTCACTCCAAGTGTGAAACTCTACCAGACGTGACTTCTTACAGGGACATTAGCAGGTCACTCCAAGTGTGAAACTACCAGACGTGACTTATTACAGGGACGTTAGCTGGCCACTCCAGTACAGCATCATATACACCCCCTCCCCCGGGCCCCGATTCCACGGTAATAGATAAGCCTTCTCGGACAAGGACGAAAACACGGATGACTCATGTGAACTTTCCACATGTTAAATCCATATTCAGCTTAACAAAAGCGAAGACAGAATGTGCCGCCGCCCAGACTGATTCTCACAGTTAGAACCACGATCGACATAATAAACATTTATATCATGAGAAATACATTTACAGGCATTGATCGCAATTGAGAGATGCAGAGAAAAGAATAGAGAGTAGTGGATATATAAATAACATTTATTGCATGGCATTTCTGGTATACACATTTGGATGCTCGCCAGTGCTACCTAATTCGTGCACTGTGCCAAGACTCTGCTCGAGTGGTATCTTCTCGTGTGGCAAGTAGTAAATTAGGTTAAGGAGACGCTTGTTTTGAAGTTAAGCATCATCATTTCCAGCAACAGAATGATGTTGCTGGAAATGCTGGAAATCTCGAAATGGTGGTTCGGTTGAGGAGAGGAAAATCGTGGGAATTTTCAGAAATTCTGGGTCGGTGAAAAAAAATAATATCTGGGTCATGGCGGGGAAGCGGGTGGCAAAAAATGTGGGTCGGGGGAAACGTGGGTGTTTTTGAAGTCTGTGAGAGTAAAAGAGAAAAGTAATTAAGGTAGTGATGGTTATGTGGGAATTATGGTGTGTAGAGGGGTATGGAGCCTGGCGGAGTAAAAGTAGGTCATGTGTCGACTTGTTCGTGTCGGTATATGGAGGTTTGAATCCCCGGTCGGTACCTTTTAAATGTAGTCTACTTCTCTTTTCTGTGAGGGCCATGTGTTTAGTGGACAATATATGGGTTGTTCATAAATCTTAAATGTGGTCGTGTATTGATAAGATGGTGGGTGCGTGTAGAGAGTGTGGGGATCGAACCGGTAGTAGGAAAACAACTACTGGTGATGCTCAAAGGGTGGTTGCGTGTAGAGAGTGTAGGATTCGAACCGGCGGTAGGAAAACAACTACTGGTGATGCTCAAAGGGTGGTTGGGTGTAGAGAGTGTAGAATTCGAATCGATGTTAGGAAAACACGGTGATGCTCAAAGGGTGGGTGCGTGTAGAGAGTCTGGGGGATTCGAATCGATGGTAGAACATCTATTGGTGATGGGTCGAAGTGGTCCTGCAGTGAGTCGGCATATGGATGTGGTAGGTTTGAACCCCGGTCGGTAACTATACCCACATTTTTATGTTGTCTACTTCTCTTTTCTGTGGTCGCAATACTACATGTGTTTATAGGACTATAGTGGAAATAGTATATGGGGTGGTCATAAATCTTAAACGTAATGGGTATTGATAAGAGGTGGGGTATTAGTGTTGTGTAGAGGGTCGCAGTCACTATCATCTGAAAAAAGTAAAGAGGGTAGTAGTGGTTTATTATCATTAGTTGATAAGAGGTGGGGTATTAGTGTTATGTAGAGGTTCGTATTCACTATCATCTGAAAAAGTAAAGATGGTCATAGGAGTCTGGTGGGGTGGACTGGGATTAATAATATATTGAGGGGATGGTGACCTAGTTCTGAGTGGGTGGGGTGTGTTTGGAGGACTCCGCCTTAGCATCAGCGGTGACGGTAGGGGTTGTCGGTGTTTGTTGTCGGCGACGGTGTCGGCGGGCTCGCAGAACACGCCGCCTGAAAAAAGGAAGGACCATCCTGATCAGATCATCGGTTGTCAATACGGTTCGCATCACATCCCCCAGATGGGCGTTGACAACCTCTCTGAAAGTATGACCCATACACATATGAGCCAGTTGGTTGGACTGGTACTCTAGGCAACCAGCACAATATTTCATGGTATTCGTCTCCAGATCAACGAGGGTAGCCTCAATGCTGTCACGAGGGCTCATTGTTTGTAACAGACATATACACAAACGCATAAACAAAAATACACACAGTCTGTGATACTGATCGAATCGAGTATTTTTTACCCCACGGTAATCGCAGATATATACATAGTGAACATGTATCGTAGCTGTAACTTCTTGATAAACCTGTGGGTATCAGTATAGTGAGGCAAATTCATCAACAGCAGATAGCACAGAAGATGTAGCTGTGTTGTCTACTCTTCTTGTTTCCTCTATCGAGAGGTGTACATTCCACCTAGTTATGCACTTCAGTGATTAAGTGTCCCACTTCGGTTTGCATCCTCTAGACAGATCCCATCCTGGGTAACGGGCTCTATCTACCCTGGGTAGGTTTACTTGTCTTAACAACTGTGCCAGGACGACGATGTATTTTATGATGATTAAGACGTGACTGTGGACGGTGCAGAATAACAATAATCCTCGATGGCTTCATGGCCTCGATGACTTCATGGCCTCGTGACTGGTAGCCATGACCTAGGTCAAAGGAATAAGGAAGTAGCAGATCACTGATATGGGGAAAGTATCATGATGTGAAACAGGAAAAGCCTGGTTCAAACCCAATCCCCGACGACTGTGGACTTGGGAAAGCCCTGGAGATGGTGCTCTCGGCCCGACTGACGTATAGATTCCAAAGAGGACCAGAAGCAGTTTAAGTAATAACAATAAGTTGACACGAAGAAGTTTCCTGCTTATGGGTTTGTAATGGGGTTGTAGTAGCACTGACAGGCGTACAGCCATCTTGCAAAATGGTGGGCGAGGTTTGTTATACAGGAAAATGAGGTTCTAGAACAGTGTTGGTGCACTTTATAGAAAATGTTATTTCAGGCGCTGTCGCTAAATCCAACCAGCACGTGTGATATTACTAAAATGGTGTTAATAATCTGAATCATATCCGCCTATTATCTGCTGGTGACATTCACTCCGCAAGCAACATGGAGGCAGTGAAAATATCATTCTTAACTGTCTCCATGTGGTTGGGCTTGTACCAGATAACCAGGTACATTGTTGGTAGAATCCAAGCCGCGTATGCTATAATAAGAGCCAGAGTATTTGTTGATACAAAGATGTGTGTAAGCGGGACATGATTGATACAGGCATTGATAATGCACAATGGGAGCACGTCGCCGCTGAACGTGTTGCATGGAGGGCAACTATCAGAAATGGAATAAAGACAAAGGAGAAAATGATTGCAGATAAAGCACACACAGAGTGTGAGAGACGTAAGATGGTGCAAAATGGTGGAAATGACCATGTTTTCACATGCACCTACTGTGGGCAAACATTTACAGCAAGAATTGGCCTTACCAGCCACACTCGCCACCGCCATGGATCGTAGTTATTGCCATATGACAGTTATTAAGCCTTTTTGAAGCACAATGTACCAAACTATCGTCTGTCAAGACGGAAAGGTGCCAATGAATGAATGATTTGTTGATAACGTATTCCAACCAATTCCGCGAAAAGCAGTCGTTGTTAGAAATCGGCCGGTGAGGTTGGCGAGACAGCTTGAATGCCAACCTCAGTCTCAGTACTGCTACTGTCACTGCCATTGCGAATGTCACAAGAATACTAATAATTTTTTTTTTTTTTTAAGCATCAGGTGTTTATTTGTGTAGGAGTGTCTACATTAAGAAGTATAACCAATGAACTAACGATTTTTAAGAACACGCATTTTATAAAACCAACATGGTCAAATTGCCTATGCTCGATTAACATACAAGAAATGAATCATTTAACACATAAAAATGCTAATGGAAAAACGACAATGAAGTGAAACCAAGGTGTTTTGTAACCATTTGAACTAGTCATAGGCCCATGATAGTGCATTCGCATGTCATGCCTGATAATTCTAAAGAGTTAAAATCAATCCTCGTTTCTCCACCTATAAGGATTTTAATCCTGGTGTGTATTTACAAAATGTTCAACTGCTGAGATAGTGTGCAGATGTAAGAAGTAAATGTCAGATTCTACTCCCTTAACCCTTCACCATCATTGCCTCTCCTTTACAAACCACCATGATCTCCTCTGTGCAAATCCCAACCTCTTTTGTGCTAAATCCCATCCTCTCTTCTGTGCAAATCCCATCCTCTCTTCTATACAGATATTGTAGATCTTCAGTTGTACGAACACTTATGTCAATGTAAATAAAATTAGTGTGTGAGCTGACACGGAACATACATATATAACATCAAAGCTTCCAAGACACAGATGTGGTAAGGGAACTAGTCAGATCAAATCCTCACAAAAATCTAATCTTCACTTTTCCTCCTTAGCGGCTTTGAACATTGTGTTTAATGAGATTTAAAATTCTGAAGCTGCCACTCATCTCAATCACCGAGCGTGCATAAGATGAGAAGAAAAAGAATTCCCCCCCCCCCCCCCCCCCCCCCCCCAGGTTGTTAATATGTTGGTTTTACTCAAAGTGGAACTTTAAAGATACACAAAAGAATACATACAGGAGAGAAGCCTTACAAGTGTGGTGTTTGTAATGTTGGTTTTACTCGAAGTGGTAATTTAAAGAAACACACAAGAATACATACAGAAGAGAAGCCTTACAAGTGTGATGTTTGTAATGTTGGTTTTACTCAAAGTAGTAATTTAAAAACACACAAAAGAATACATACTGGAAACAAGCCTTACAAGTGTGATGTTTGTAATGTTGGTTTTACTCAAAATGGAGATTTAAAGAAACACAAACGAATACATACAGGAGAGAAGACTTACAAGTGTGATGTTTGTAATGTTGGTTTTACTCGAAGTGATCATTTAAAGAAACACAAAAGAATACATACAGGAGAGAAGCCTTACAAGTGTGATGTTTGTAATGTTTGTTTTACTGTATGTGATAGCTTAAAGAAACACAAAAGAATACATACAGGAGAGAAGCCTTACAAGTGTGATGTTTGTAATGTTGGTTTGACTCGAAGTGGAGATTTAAATATACACAAAAGAATACATACAGGAGAGAAGCCTTACAAGTGTGATGTTTGTAATGTTGGTTTTACTCGAAGCGGAGGTTTAAAGAGACACAAAAGAATGCACACAGGAGAGAACCTTACAAGTGTGATGTTTGTAATGTAAGATGCACATACAGTATTCAACTGAAGCAACACAGAAAACAGCATACAGATACTAGTCTTATAATATGAAGTTTGAATTATTTAAAAAGATCTGTGCATTACAACATTCTTATTGACATGCCATGTATTATTTATTAAGCCCACATACACTTTGATGTGTTCATTTCTTGCATATATAATACAGACAATAATTACAATCTGAGTTTGCTTATATTTCATTAATCAGTCACGTAAGTGGCATAACAATTTCTAACTATCCTGAGAATATTTTGCTGTGAATCCTGAAATTCTTGTTTCATTTACTCATTTGTTAATGTTAACTAATGCACTTGTTATAATGTATCTTTCCTGTATGCACTCTACCGTTATATTTATGTAGTTCTATGTTAAAATATGTCTTTATGTAGATCAGCATAACCCATTAACATAAACCAATCTGAAGAATAAAAATCATGTTGAGATATGTCTATAATAAGACGGTAGTTGTTGATATTCCACAGTTGTTTCTGCTTGGATACACACACCAGAATGGTGTTTATTATTTCTATAATTGTTGGCATGGGGTGGTCCCGATTTGCGCATGATATATTCACCCACTCACCTAACATCTGTATGCTCTTGGACCATTTGCGCATGCACGCTGGATTCTCAAGTGTACGTCATCGAAAAATAATACCTATACAGGCATTCTGTTGTTGTTCAGCCATGCTTATATTGAGAGCGTATGTGTAGAATAGTCTGCATGAATGGTGTGAGGCGCGTCCTCTAAGAAATACTCATGTAACTGCTGTGAGATTTCATAGGTACCTTTTTATGAATTATGTGAAGGTCTTTAGACTTGTTGACAAACATTCTTTCTACATAGAATTCCCCGACATTCCTTAACGATAACAACACAATGTATGAACACTTCAAGAAACAACAGAAATCTGACACAATTTGATCTAGTTATGTTTCTATCCTCTGCTGATAACAGTTATCACATATCACTTTCACAGTAATCCACATAATTATACTAGCAGATACCTGCACTATTCCTAGTATCCGGGCACTAAAATTTTAATTTTTTTAAATGTTGCATATCCCTTACATGACGTTGCAGTCAATATCAGCATTTTTCAGCTGCTGTTGATGTACTAGGCAAGATTACGCTCAGCAGTTTGCCATTGCTTTCTGAGCGACCAGGCTCACATACCCCGTAAGTTACCGACCCGGAGTGAACTGCTACCAATTCTCACGCACGTCACGTTAATCACGAGAATATACGGGATTACGGAGAAAGTCGTGTAACCCCTAGACCAGGGAGGACGGCACTGTAACATACATACATTTATTATAGCACATATTTTGTATTTTCCGTGAATATCATTTTCTAGGAACAATAGGCACATCTATATTGTTTAAACTGAATCCTGATCATTATTGATTGTTTGTTATGTATGTACATCTTTCTACAAGAGATATACCAGCAGAACAAGTAGAAGCACTGTTGTTAATTGCCTTGAAATATCAAGAAAGTTCAGCTGAGAGATGTTGATTGGCGCTCATGAAAGAATACAGAGAATAATTAATTGGAGGAAGCACTTGTACCATGCAAACATTGACAGTTATTAAGTACATCAACGGTTGAAGACACGTTTCAGAGAGATACTGTTATTTCTTCTTCTTCTTTCCTTCGCCTGAACTATGTTTATAACTGCAATGTTGTCTCTTGTATGAATCTAACAGTCTTTTTTAGTTCATTCAGCGGTCTATAGAGTTTATCTTCCACTGTTGTCTCTCTAGGCCAGAAGGTTCGCCTGGATATGTTGTAGTTTGGGCAATCCTGGAGTATGTGCTCTGCTGTCTGCGACGCCAAACCACATGTGCACATGGCTGAGTCACCAATCTTGAATTTTGTATACAAGTGGTTGCGTAATCTATTGTGTCCTGTTCTGAGGCGCAGAAGAATGACCTGTTCTGGTCTGTCCATAACGTGGTAGTCGTCTTGAGTAAGGTTTGGTGGCTTTCTGATTGATTTGATCATTCTTTTCTTTTGGTGGTATGTAATAGGTACATCAGGTTGTTCTTCTTTTGCTCCTTCCTTAGCCAATCGATCAGCTCTTATACTGTTATTTGATTGAAGCTGACAAGTTCAGACTCCAGCTTGCCTCTAGCATTCACTGTTACTTCAGTGGTTTCCTTGTCTGATGTCTTGAAGGATGTTTTTCAAATTATTTGTGTTTCAAATAATTTGTGTAATAAAATTAATAACATTAACAGCCTGAAAAAAAAGAAGAAGAATAATGTCAGATCAATCCTTTCAAGGACTGAAATGGATGTTACTGTCTTAGTACAAAATGGAGAATTAAACATAAGTGTGAAACGTTATAAATTGATTATAAAATGTAATTAAGTACAAACTAAACAAGTTTTTTGTAAGCAAACTAATAGTGTTATTATTGACATTATAAAATCTGACTAAACAATTTACTATTTTATTTAGTAAGGAATACTACAGAGATTTTAAAGTTAGTTATTGATATTATTCTAGGTATACAATTTCCGTTGTCTAAATTTCAGTAATCTCCCTTGTAACAATATTAGATGTTTATGTAGTAATAATAGAATGTTGGTAATTCCGCAGAATGCTTGAATATAAGTATTAATAAGTGTAGTGATCAATCAAGGCATTACTATCATGTTATTTATATTTTACATATTCTCTATGCAAACGTAATTGCACCAGCATTTGGCAGAGAGAGAGAGAGAGAGAGAGAGAGAGAGAGAGAGAGAGAGAGAGAGAGAGAGAGAGAGAGAGAGAGAGAGAGAGAGAGAGAGAGAGAGAGAGAATGAGAGAGATGGAGAGGGATGGGGGAGGGGGAGGAGAACTATTTGTTCAAAATGAATGAAATTTACAAACATAAATGACATTTCCTCTAAACATAATATTTGTCTACATAAACCCCATAAACTTGCACGGCCTTTCGCCAGTGCGAAAGTAAGTGCATGCAGGCCTTGACAGTGCCAGACCAGGTTTTGTCCTGCTCACTTCGCCTATTAATCGTCATCTCTCCCACTCCTATCACCTAGGCCATAGCCACCAGTCACACCACTCACCTTCTCGTTGCTACTTTGGCGTTGAAATCCCCGAGGATGACAGTCATTTCAAAATTGTTACACTGGTCCTCGGCCATGTCTAATTCGTTATATCATTCAAGAAGCCCTGGGCAAGGAAACGTGAGGCGAAGAAATTCATTGGCATTGATAATCTTTCGCATTTACTGAACCTTTGCCTTCTACAAGCCCATATTGTTCTTCTCCTATTTATATCATCATCATCATCAAGTGCCATGCCGACCGGCGTAGGCGTTCATGACTCCCCACAGATCTCTGTCTTTGGTTTTCTGGATCAACTCTGCCGTTGAAATCCCCCCATGCCACTGTCGCAATCTACCCTGTATCATTTCTCTTGGTCTGCTTCTCTTCCACTCTATCTGTCCAGTTGTCACGATGTTCTATAATGCCTCTCTTCCCCTCGATCTGTCCAGTCGTCACGATGTTCTCTAATGCCTCTCTTCCCCTCGATCTGTCCAGTTGTCACCATGTTCTCTAATGCCTCTCTTCCCCTCGATCTGTCCAGTTGTCACGATGTTCTCTAATGCCTCTCTTCCCCTCGATCTGTCCAGTTGTCACCATGTTCTCTAATGCCTCTCTTCCCCTCGATCTGTCCAGTTGTCACGATGTTCTCTAATGCCTCTCTTCCCCTCGATCTGTCCAGTTGTCACCGATGTTCTCTAATGCCTCTCTTCCCCTCGATCTGTCCAGTTGTCACGATGTTCTCTAATGCCTCTCTTCCCCTCGATCTGTCCAGTTGTCACCGATGTTCTCTAATGCCTCTCTTCCCCTCGATCTGTCCAGTTGTCACGATGTTCTCTAATGCCTCTCTTCCCCTCGATCTGTCCAGTTGTCACGATGTTCTCTAATGCCTCTCTTCCCCCCGATCTGTCCAGTTGTCACGATGTTCTCTAATGCCTCTCTTTCCCCCGATCTGTCCAGTTGTCACGATGTTCTCTAATGCCTCTCTTCCCAAGTATGTGACTTGGAATGTGGCCAAAATTCCATCACAATGCCTGGACAGAGCTTCAGAGAAACATGCCGTGCCCAAACGACATGTTCCCTCTCTCGACCTTGCCTTGTATTTTCCAGAGGAGTGGGTAACCAATACGTCTGGCACAAGGTAGGCTGCAGACGCTGGCGGCTCAGCGTCAAACCTCCGAGACCTCGCCTTCCCGAGCAGGTGGCGAGTGGTGGCCAGACCCTGGAACCCAAGGGACCTGACTTAGAGGTGTTCAGCCAAGTTCCATAGGTGAGGGCCTCGTACGCGCTTAAACCGTAGGGCTCGTACATCTGTCAACCACAAGTGTCCGGACCTGTGTAAAACGTGCACTATCGTCAGACTCCCCGCCTGACTTTTGCGGATCCCGTGACCACCGGGAATAAGCCCGCCGGAGATATCGCTGGAGATATCGATATCGCTCGTCTGTTGCGAGCAAATCTCCCATCCTTCCAATGTGCGGATCTCGCGACCAGAACTGAATAAGTAAAGAAACAATAAAAGTAGTAGTATTTCAATTCCGCTTGCGCTCCCGCCTATGCTACACCCTTCATGTGTCTTCACAAAGTCGGACTAGAGTCAAACAACCATAAACAAGAGGCAAACAGCTTTTTTTGGTCATGCGATGAGAAGAAAGGGATTAGAGAACATCGTGACAACTGGACAGATCGAGGGGAAGAGAGGCATTAGAGAACATCGTGACAACTGGACAGATCGAGGGGAAGAGAGGCATTAGAGAACATCGTGACAACTGGACAGATCGAGTTTTTGAGTCTTTGTTTTTGTGATGTCTCTGTACTTGTGTATGTCTGTACGTGTGTGTATCAAGTGTGTATGGGTGAGTGTGTCTGTGTATAGTTGATGTTATGGTGACAATAGTAATGGTAGGAGATGTGTGTAGTTGTCTTTGTGTGTGTGTGTGTGTGTGTGTGTGTGTGTGTGTGGTTGTCTTTGTATTTGTGTGCGTGTAGTTGTCTTTGTATGTGTGTTTGTGTAGTTGTCTTTGTATTTGTGTGTACTTTAGTATAGCTGTGGTGACAGTATTAATGGTAGGAGCTGTGTGTGTACTTGTGTTTGTCCTTGTGTGTCTGTATGTCTGTACGTGTGTGGTTGTGTCTGTAATGGGGTGTGGTTGTTTGTTTATGCGTGTGTGTCTGTCTTTGGGTGTATGTGTGGTTGTGTCTGTTCTTGTGTGTCTGTATGTGTGTACGTGTGTGTCTTTTTGTTTATGCGTTTGTGTATATGTCTGTTACAGACAATGAGCCCTCGTGACAGCATTGAGGCTACCCTCGTCGATCTGGAGACGAATCCCATGAAATATTGTGCTGGTTGCCTAGAGTACCAGTCCAACCAACTGGCTCATATGTGTATGGGTCATACTTTCAGAGAGGTTGTCAACGCCCATCTGGGGGATGTGATGCGAACCGTATTGACAACCGATGATCTGATCAGGATGGTCCTTCCTTTCTTCAGGCCGCGTGTTCTGCGAGCCCGCCGACACCGTCGCCGACAACAAACACCGACAACCCCTACCGTCACCGCTGATGCTAAGGCGGAGTCCTCCAAACATCACCCCACCCACTCAGAACTAGGTCACCATCCCCTCAATATATTATTAATCCCAGTCCACCCCACCAGACTCCTATGACCATCTTTACTTTTTCAGATGATAGTGAATACGAACCTATACATAACACTAATACCCCACCTCTTATCAACTAATGATAATAAACCACTACTACCCTCTTTACTTTTTTCAGATGATAGTGACTGCGACCCTCTACACAACACTAATACCCCACCTCTTATCAATACCCATTACGTTTAAGATTTATGACCACCCCATATACTATTTCCACTATAGTCCCATAAACACATGTAGTATTGCGATCACAGAAAAGAGAAGTAGACAACATAAAAATTTGGGTATAGTTACCGACCGGGGTTCAAACCTACCACATCCATATGCCGACTCACTGCAGGACCACTTCGACCCATCACCAATAGTTGTTCTACCACCGATTCGAATCCCCCAGACTCTCTACAAGCATCCACCCTTTGAGCATCATCGTGTTTTCCTAACATCGATTCGATCCCCACACTCTCTACACGCAACCACCCTCTTATCATCACACGACCACATTTAAAATTTATGAACAACCCATATATTTCCACTAAACACATGGCCCTCACAGAAAAGAGAAGTAGACTGCATTTAAAAGGTACCGACCGGAGATTCAACCCTCCATATACCGACACGAACAAGTCGACACATGACCAAATTTTACTCCGCCAGGCTCCATACCCCTCTACACACCATAATTCCCACATAATCATCACTACCTTAATTACTTTTCTCTTTTACTCTCACAGACTTCAAAAACACCCACGTTTCTCCCGACCCACATTTTTTGCCACACGCTTCCCCGCCACGACCCAGATATTTTTTTTCACCGACCCAGATTTTCGGAAATTTCCCACGATTTTCCCCTCCTCAACATCATTTCCATCATTTCGAGATTTCCAGCAACATCATTCTGTTGCTGGAAATGATGATGCTTAACTTCAAAACAAGCGTCTCCTTAACCTAATTTACTACTGTTGTATCTTAAAGGAAATTGAGGCACTTCAAGGGACATCGGTGTGCAATGAAAGCGATCCTTGACGAAAAACTAACCCAACACGAAATCTAATAAAACAAAACAAAACTTAGTACAAACTTGACCCAACACAGACTTGACCCAATACAAACTTGACCCAACACAGGCTTGACCCAATACAAACTTGACCCAACACAGGCTTGACCCAATACAAACTTGACCCAACACAAACTTGACCCAACTCAAACTTAACCCAACACGAAATCTAGCCGAAAACAAACCTAACCCAACACGAAACGTAACTCATAACAAACTTGACCCAACACAAATTTGACCCAACACAAATTTGACCCAACACAAGCCTAGCCCAACACAAAACCTAACCCAACACGAAATCTAACTCAACACGAAACGTAACCAAACAGGGATGACAATATGTAGCTAGGCGTTACTTACCTTAAGTGCGTCTTTGTTACCTGCGTGATTTCCTCTTGCAATGGAGGTGTGAATGTGTTAATTATCCAGAATGAAGTGACCAATATGTGTACTTAACAATGAACGCCCACCCAAAAATGTCCCTTACTTCTCTTCTGTTTGTCAACCGGAAACATTTGTTGCTAATTAAAGATCGCGGAATTCCATGACCTATATTTGTCACCTGCGGGTATAACAGCGGGAATTCCCGTTCCAATACGCTGGTGTATTAATAATAAAACAGAGATTCTGATTGATTGATTGATTGATTGATTGATTTAGGAACCGACATCACAGCATTCGGGGCATTCCCATAAGCGCTCCGTAACATTTTATTTCTCTATTTCCAGCGCCAACAGTTTATTTCTCTATTTCCAGCGCCAACAGTTTATTTCTCTATTTCCAGCGCCAACAGTTTATTTCTCTATTTCCAGCGCCAACGGTTTATTTCTCTATTTCCAGCGCCAACAGTTTATTTCTCTATTTCTCCCCCGATGTGTCTCCACCTTGACGTGGTGGGGGAGCTTGCGTGTCCCATCGACCCCATTTGCTTGCCGATGGATGAAAAACTACATATCGGACAGCTTATGGGATAGGGACCAGACTAAGAGAGACACAACCTGCTGCTCTGCAGGTATAGACTGAGGATAACAGTCAAAAGTTTAAAAGGTGCACGAAGGCAGACGTTTTTGGTCCGGACAAAACTCTTAAGGCTCCCTGTCGAGGGCTGTGGCTGAACGCCTCTAAGCCACAAACCCTCGGACCTGAGAGCCAGGCCGATACCAGTCTACCGGAAACTCTTAAGGTTCACTGTCGAGGGCTGTGGCTGAACGCCTCTAAGCCACAAACCCTCGGATCTGAGAGCCAGGCCGATACCCGTCTACCGGAAAATAGAAACATGATACTGAGCAAGCTACATGCTCAGGTCTGATACATGTTCGAAGGCTCTCAGCTGGGGGATATGAGAGATTCCCGGATGAAGGGGCCTGGCCGTTTCCCGTTCACTGCTGCACGAAGGTAAGGTGCTGAGCCGGCAGCACATGTAGCCTACCTCGTGAGCGAGTACAAAAAAGTCAGAAAAGTGCCCCAGTCGACGGGTTACGGAAACTGTCTGTATCTAACTCATAGAGAGTGTAGACAAAAGTGGAAGAATGTCTCATCAACGCGAAATGGAACGCACGGCGAGCGAACCTATTGCGTGGTCTGAAGTCACAAGCAAAAGCTTACCGAGTGGATGTCACTCGCAGTCTGGTGTGTGATTGAGCGATCAGTGGCAAGTGGGATGCCCAACACATGGAAGTGAGGAACTAAAGCAGCCATGAGCAGGACGTGGAAACTCCTTGGGTGAGCCCAGTCTCAGAGCAATATGTGCCGGCTCTGCAATTATGGAAGCCTCCTTGGATAGCGAGATAATGCCCATGGTCTGCCCCTGCCTTCCCTTGAGGGCAGACCACGATATCTTTGATCGTTCTATCTTGACCAGCTGAGATGTGGGTGACATTACAACAGTCTAACGTGTCTCGAAACCAAAGGAAGGCTAACCTCACTAAAAAATGCCCGCCGGAAGTCGGAAGTGTCCTACGGGTGGCAAACTAAAAATTGACACTACGCATTTACGTCCGAGTGAAATGTCTCGTCCGAATGTCTCCCGTGCTAGGAACAGCTCTGACTACCTAGTTTCCGAATGCCGCTCTTGTTCGGAACAGCTCTGACTAGGTAGTTTTCCGAATGTCTGTCGTGCCTGGAACAGCTCTGACGGGCGCAACGACAAGCACATGTGCGAAAACTCGCTGAGTGAATACCTTCTGCAGACCTGTCTGGTTTGTGCGGGAACGGCCCGGGGCGAACGAAAAGCCCAATATATTGAAGTGAGGAATTAAAGCAGCCATCAGCATGACGTGACCATTCCCTCGGTGAGCCCAGTATCAGGGCGCTATGTATCGGCCCTGCAACTATGGAAGCAACCTAGGATGGCGGAAAATGCTATGGACTGTGCCTTCCTTCTCTTGAGGGATGACCGAAGTCCTCGACTGTTCGAACTTGACCAGCTGGGATGTGGACGGTACCACAAAAGTGAGAGTCTCCCAGGATTGCTAACCTGGTCAAAAATGCACGCGAAAGCCGGATGTGTGACCTAAGGGTTTTCAACCCAAGGGTGCCTAACGCACACCGCAATCACATCTGAAAAAACACTCCGGATGAACGAAAAGAAGAAGAAGAAGATTTCTCTATTTCCAGCACTAACAATGCCCTACTCAATTCCCAGCGCCAACAATTTCCTACTCTATTCCTAACACCAACAACTCCATAATTTATTCCCACCACCAATAATTCCTTACTCTATTCCTAGCGCTAACAATTCAATATTCTATTCCCAGCAACTAAAGTTCCATATTTTATTCCTAACTCCAACAATTATATATTCTATTCACAGAGTCAACAATCCCATACTCTATTCCAAGCGTCAACAATTACATAATTTATTTCCACAATAATTAATTACATGTTCTGTTCCCAACAACAAGAGTTCAGTACTCTATTCCAACGTTAACAATCCCATACTGTATTCCAGCGTCAACAATAACATACTCTATTCCAGCGTCAACAATCCCAATCCCATACTCTATTCCAGCGTCAACAATCCCATACTATATTCCAGCGCTAACAATCCCATACTATATTCCAGCGTCAACAATCCCATACTTTATTCCAGCGTCAACAATCCCATACTCTATTCCAGCGTCAACAATCCCATACTCTATTCCAGCGTCAACAATCTCATACTCTATTCCAGCGTCACCAATCCCATACTTTATTCCAGCGTCAACAATCCCATACTCTATTCCAGCGTCACCAATCCCATACTCTATTCCAGCGTCACCAATCCCATACTCTATTCCAGCGCCACCAATCCCATATTCTATTCCAGCGTCAACAATCCCATACTCTATTCCAGCGCCAACAATCCCATACTCTATTCCAGCGTCAACAATCCCATACTCTATTCCAGCGTCAACAATCCCATACTCTATTCCAGCGTCACGAATCCCACACTCTATTCCAGCATCACCAATCCCTTACTCTATTCCAGCGCCAACAATCCCATACTCTATTCCAGCGCCAACAATCCCATACTCTATTCCAGCGTCAACAATCCCATACTCTATTCCAGCGCCAACAATCCCATACTCTATTCCAGCGCCAACAACCCCATACTCTATTCCAGCGCCAACAATCCCATACTCTATTCCAGAGCCAACAATCCCATACTCTATTCCAGCGTCAACAATCCCATACTCTATTCCAGCGCCAACAATCCCAATCCCATACTCTATTCCAGCGCCAACAATCCCATACTCTATTCCATCGTCAACAATCCCATACTCTATTCCAGCGTCAACAATCCCATACTCTATTCCAGCGTCAACAATCCCATACTCTATTCCAGCGCCAACAATCCCATACTCTATTCCAGCGTCAACAATCCCTTACTCTATTCCAGCGTCAACAATCTCTTACTCTATTCCAGCGCCAACAATCCCATACTCTATTCCAGGGCCAACAATCCCATACTCTATTCCAGCGTCAACAATCCCAAACTATATTCCAGCGTCAACAATCCCATACTCTATTCCAGCGCCAACAATCCCATACTCTATTCCAGCGCCAACAATCCCATACTCTATTCCAGCGTCAACAATCCCATAATCTATTAAAGCGTCAACAATCCCATACTCTATTCCAGCGTCAACAATCCCATACTATAGTCCAGCGTCACCAATCCCATACTCTATTCCAGCGTCAACAATCCCATACTCTATTGTCAGAGTGCTGGGAGAGACAGAGATAGAACTAGAATAGACATAGATACAAGTAGGACAAGGACAGAGGAAAGTAAAGGACAAAGACATGACATCATAGGGACTCTATACAAGAGTATACAGAGAGAGAGAGAGAGAGAGAGAGAGAGAGAGAGAGAGAGAGAGAGAGAGACAGTAGAAGGAGGTAGGACTCCAAACCAGTGTTAGGACCAGACCTAGACAGGACACGCATGTGTCATAGCTAGAACATAATTAGGACATGACGGGATTCACTCCCGTAATAAGACAGAATAACGTAAGCACGGGGATTACCCGTAAACAGACTGAACTCTAGTATAGCTGTAGGACGAGGACTGGACAACTGGACAAACGTGGTAAGTGTGCCAGCACGCCGCACAGCTAACTGCACTAGAGAAGGGGACGAGTAACTGGACTCGAGATGTGAATTGAGTCAGACGGAGACTGACAGTACGGTGTGACACGACCTATGTGTTTTCCCTTATGGTGTAGAGTTTTAGATTAAGCCACAGTTACACTTAATCAATGATAGCCTATTACAATTGAATGATTATTGTTAAATGTGTTTGCTCAGAGAGCGAGTATGTATAAGATATAATTAAGCATGAATATGGAATGTCCATTCACCCAACGATGTGTTTTGTGAATTCGAGGGGTGAATGAAGGGTTCGCACGAAAACAGGTTGTTGACAAGCAAAAACCATTTGGTGTCAGAAGTGGGCCTTGATCCCACCAACAAAAAAATCGAAAACCAGTTGGTGTCAGAAGTGAGCCTTGATCCCACAAACAAAAAATCGAAAACCAATTAGTGTCAGAAGTGGGCCTTGATCCACCAACAAAAAATCGAAAACCAGTTTCCCACCTGAAAAATTGAAGGAGTCGGTGTTATAAGTGAGCCGTGAATTTACCGACAAAAGATGGATTGATCTGGAAAGTATACGTGTGGTGTAGCGAAAAGATGAAATGAAGAGTGAAATAAATTAAGCTGATGAAAATAAAATCAGAAAATTGAATCTAAAATCACAGCTAATTGCATTTAGCAAATTCATAAATAAATTCATGTGTGATAATTGTTGTAAATGTAAAAGAATGTATATGAACATGTTTCACAAGGACGTTTCAGGTGAGGTCGAACAGAGGTGAAGACACAACGACATTGACACGACAGACGACAGACTAACATAAATTAATTTTTTTTTCACATTCCAGCAGCCGTCGGAGTGAACCGTCACACAAAATTGTTTGAATGTGTTAACATCTTGTATGTACTGTATTTTCCAAATAGTAACTTTTACTGCTCTATATAACAGAATGCAGAGCAGGTGTAATTGGAAAATCAGTACGACGTGAAATTCAGAAGTACTTCCCATAGACCCAAGAGAACTTCAACTTTCTTTCAGATGAGTATACATTTTGTTTTGATAAAGTGATTAGAATGACATCTTAAATTGAAAACTGTATACATTTAATATCGTTATATAATATATTGATTGTTCATTTCATTGCATATACGAGTGTGTGGATAAACATTATTAAAATGTCAACATTAGGAGAATTTATACAAGCAGGTAAAGATCTGGGATTTACTGCAGATAAATTAGAGCATTGGGAAAGTGACAAATATAGAGAATACACAGACAAGAAAGCAGCAGCTGAAAGAGATGAACGAGCACAGGAACGTCAACATCAGAAAGATCTTGCAGAACTGGCTGAGGCCACTAAATTAAAGAAAGTAGAACTGGCTGAGGCCACTAAATTAAAAGAAATAGAACTGGCACGGGCCAATAAATTGAAAGAGCTAGAAATTAGAGAAAAACAATTAGAAATTGAATCACAGACACAGATGAAGTTAAAGGAAATGGAGATTGAATCTCATGCACAGATTGCTACCACCAAGTTGAGAAGTAAAGAAGAGGAAAACAAATTTAATAAGTACAAAGGGCTTATCAAACCATATTGCCAAGGAGATTCCATATCTGCATGGACTGAAAACGTAGAGTTCCAATTTAAAGTCCAAGATGTACCATAGAACACTTGGGCGGTGGTCTATGTGAAGAACTTGTCAGGGGAGCCTTTAAAAGTGATAGAATCTATCCCCCAAGAGCTCAGAAATAATTATGACTACATAAAACAACGCATTATGCAACATTTCTTATTAGACGCCCCAGGTTATCAAATACAATACTCCAAACTAAAACCCAAACCAACAGAAACATTCATAGATTACCTTTCTAATGTACAAAGTGTATTTAGTAGATGGCTAGCGGCAGCAAAGGTAGAGAAAAGTTGTGATAAACTTAAAAATCTAATGATAATGGACAAAGTCATCTCCACTCTACCATCTCCCTTTGCAAAGTTCTTACAGCAAGCCGATATTGAGTAAGAACAGTTAGAAAAACGGGGGTCCGCATATTTTTCTTCCAATCGTGACATCTTTAAAACACCTGTTGAAGAATCTGAAATTGTATCATTTGTTAGTAGCAAGCCTCAAATACCATTTCAGAGGAGAAACAAACCGAAATCTAAGCCACCTTAATGTCCATACTGTCGTTTGTTTCACGAACAATACTCGATGTGCGACCAGAACCCAGGATATCCATCTCTTCTAGAGATGATGATAAAGAAGCAAGAGAACAAAAGAAACACGTATAGAAGTGCAGTCAAATGCTTCTTCTGCCGTTCGTACGGACATTATAGCTCTAAATATCTTGGACGTAAGAAATTGAGAACCAGCAATGCTGTACTTGTTGATACATCTTCTGAGAGTGAAAGTGAGCATGAGAGTGAAAGTGAGGAAGTTGTACAATATACTGATAATGTTGTAGCAGGTGTTGATGTGTTAAACTTTGATAACTGTGATATTTGCCATCAATTTCACGAAGACGGTGTGCTGAAATGTGGGCACACAGTTCCATGCTCTACAGAGAGTGCTAACGCAGTCACAGCCTCCAGAGGCAAACTAATGTTTTATGACGGCATGGTAAACAACAAACCTTGTCAATGTTTACTAGACAACGGGAATACCCTTATTGGCTTGAGGAAGGAATTGGCCAAGCCAGAGGATTATACGGGCAGTTCAGTAGAGTGCTGTACATTCTCGGGTAGAATAGAAAGATACCCGTTAGCAAAAGCCCGTATAAACACTCCATTCCTATCCGGCACATTTACGTGCGCCATTCTAAAGAATCCTTGTACGGATTTGATACTAGGATGCTTTCCACAGTTGAAAAACTGTACCGCAAAACAAATATTAGCCTGGAGAGAAACCTATAAGGCTAATGCGAAAAAAAAGATCTGAAACAAATAAACAACAAGATAACGTGCATTTGAAAAAGGTACAACCTAAAATACTAAGTGGTATAAGAAACAACACCACGAAACAAATTTGCATACAGGCGTAACGCGTCTGTACAGTCATCTCATCTTGTGAAAAATGTATAAACCCAAATATGACAGAAAACCCGTCATGTGATTTTCAGATACACGAAGATAGTCTCTTAACAAATGACAAGAGAGACAACCACAAACATCAACAAATATTACCACCAGTCGAAGAGCAACAGATACATTCGTTTTGTGCTAATCAAGCAAGATATAACTATACCAGAGCCAGAACATTAGCTCAGTTTGACTGGCACAAATTTAATAGAGATATCAATTATATGTCTCCATCATGTAGCTTATTTTACAACTCAAACAGGAAATCTAACCACTTGACAGCAAAGGACCAATCAACAACATTGGTCGCTAAACAAAAACACAAGACAAAAGACAAACAGAATGCAACCACATCAATTCATCAAACAGAAGACCAACATAATGCAACTACACTCAGTCATCAGACAGGAGACAAACATAATACATCCACACCAGACAGTAGTCAGACAGAAAACGAACACAACGCACCTGCACCGTCCAATCAAACAGAAAACGCATTCAGTGCAACCACAATACGGCATCAAACACAACACAACAAAATAGAACAACCAGAACCAACAATAGAAGTGACAACAACAAAAGACAGCATACAAAGAAATCCTAAACTTACGAACAAAATAGATGTACATACAACTGACTGGACAAGACACTTGCAAAAACTTAGACAAGTCTTCGAAAGAATAAAAGAATTTGGACTTACAGTAAAGCCCACCAAGGGTGAATTGGGCTTGGAGAAAATAGACTTCTTAGGCCATACGACATCAAAAGGGCATTTAGAAACAGACAGCAAAATTGTGACAAAAATTCTAAATCTCACGATACCAGTCACCAAGAAACAAGTCAGGAGTTTGCTTGGATTGGTGAATTATTATAACAAATTCATTCCCAATCTGGCGGAAATTACCAGTGTCTTTTCTAATTTATTGAAAAAGACTGTAAAGATCGATGTGAAAGATGTCACTCTAATTGATGCTTTATCAAAGCTTAAATTTTTGTTTAGCAATGTCCCAATACTCCGCCTGCCTAACCCGCAATTAACTTACTTTCTTAGAACGGATGCCAGCACAGTCTCGATCGCAGGCGTCCTAGGCCAGAAGTACAACGACATCCTTCACCCAATAATGTACGTAAGTCGTAAAATTACTCCTACTGAGGCCAGATACGGAGTTTCAGAATTGGAAGCACTATCGATTGTGTACTGTGTCCATAAACTCCACCGATTCTTGGCAGGGACACACTTTGTCATAGAGACTGACAACTCACCGCTCACTGTCATGGAAACAGGTGTCCACAAAAACAACAGAATATACAGGTGGTCCCTGGTACTTCAAAACTACTCATTTACTGTCAGACACATCAGTGGCAAGAGTAACTTACTAGCTGACGTTTTAAGTAGGCCAACAAACTTTAATGTGCCTGAACTACCAATAGAAGTCGACACAGCTTCGTCAGTAACTATATTACCAATAGAAGTCGACAAAGCTTCGTCAGAAGTCGACACAGCTTCGTCAGTAACTATAGTACCAAAAGTCGACACAAATCTTCCAGTGACTACGTTACCAGAAGTCGACACAACGGTATCAGTGACTATGTTAACAGAAGTCGACACTACTCCATTCTGTGACAATATTACCAAACGTCGAGCACACGGAGGTGAGATAGAACATTCATGGTACCACTATTTACATTGAGTCCGTGAGTGGTAACCCAACATATTATATCATAAGAGATTCCAGCAACATCATATGGAACATTGAACTATGTATATAAATTTTTTGAAATATATTCCAAAAGGAAAGAGCGCGACATCTTCAGTGCGCCTAGTGTAATTTAGTTAGTTAGTATTATAAATATGAATGTGTATATTATTATGTATATAAATATAAATGTATGTAATTGCCATGTATCATACAGAATTTTATTACAGTTACATAAACTAGAATATTTTTTGTAGATGTAGGTAGATGAATACACGTAGAAGCGGAACCGATTTAGTGTATATAGGTGAAAGAAACACGACAACTTTAGTTTGTATAGATTAAATACACCGTTTCCCATTTCCCGACTAAATATACTTAGAAACTACCTTTAAAATTCGGTAACTGAGATTTAGTACATCTTAGCGTTCCATACATTAGTTTAGTATAATTAGAACATTCTAGTTAGTAATGTAAAGTAGTTAGAAATATAACATCACTAAAAATTTATTCTATTTGTCGTACCATTTAGATTTAGTCAGATTAAGGGAACCAACACACTTTTCCCCATTTTAGTTAATTAATTAGATTAGCTCCCCTTAGTCAGCAAAACTCAGCACACGAAATTATAGTTAGTTAGCATACTTACACTAAGGGTGAATAAACCACTTAAATTGTATATAATGTATATATAAACACAGTGCCATATTTTCGCACTCGTAATTGGCTCAAAAGCTTACAGAAAAACTGAGCCAAAACTGTAGTGTACTATTTATTTGTCACTATATTTTATTACTTTATTTTTATTTTATTTTATTTTATCTTATTTTTATATTACTTTCATGTCACACGATGATCGCTCTATGTCATAATCATATAATGACATAACATAACTTTTTAACATGTGAGAACGAATGCGAGTGGAAGAAACGAATGCTAGGACCGAATGAATGAATTAAATACAAGGAGAGTGAAAAGCGGGCGAATTTTTATCCCGCGCCCAAGCGTTTTTATAATTTGTCTGCGTCTTCAGTGTAACACACGTGTTTCGTCATTTTGTGTGTAGTCGCCACTATTCCATTAGAGACATAGCTACATTTTTAAGCTTCCTAGATCGGCAAGGCGGTCACAAATTATGCTTACGCATTAATTTATGACAGCATAAACTCATCTACGAGGCTTGAAAAACATTCAGTAAATTAGATACGTACACTTATGCGTCTAATTTAAACATACATTAAGCTTAACTAAACACGCAAACAACCAGAAATACTAACAGATAAAAATGCATACAGCAATTAAATGAAAAGGGAAATAACCACATGAACAGGGGACATCACAGACTAACTGATATTTTGGTATACATTTGAATATTTAGCCACAAACGGGAGTTAGATAGGCGAACATCAGTACATCACACAACTTGTAATATAGTTGGATAAACATTACTACGAGAGCATGAATTTATATTCATGTATTGTGCCCTAAAAAGTGCAATCTGGACGGGGTGTCAGTTAATTGGCATTGTGAGAAGCAGGCCTTGAAGGCAATGGCTTCGGTTCGTTACAGCTCTTATATGTGTAATGAGAAGAGTATATACTCTAGCCAACAGTACAGTTGGGTACACTGATTATTAAACCAGTGGATAAATACGACAATGTGACATCAAATAGTCAGAAGTTAGTGAGTATACCTAGGACATGAGGACATAACCCTACCAGCACTTGACAAAATTAGACCAAACTAATTTTTAACTGTTACGAAAGATTGCGCCACACCCATGAGTTAAAGTTGGTGACGCAATGCGACGGGGGACGGGATCGTGTCAGAGTGCTGGGAGAGACAGAGATAGAACTAGTATAGACATAGATACAAGTAGGACAAGAACAGAGGAAAGTAAAGGACAGAGACAGGACATGATAGGGACTCTATACAAGAGTATACATAGAGAGAGACAGTAGAAGGAGGTAGTACTCCAAACTAGTGTTAGGACCAGACCTAGACAGGACACGCATGTGTCATAGCTAGGACATAATTAGGACATGACGGGATTCACTCCCGTAATAAGACAGAATACCGTAAGCACGGGGATTACCCGTAAACAGACTGAACTCTAGTATAGCTGTAGGACGAGGACTGGACAACTGGACAAACGTGGTAAGTGTGCCAGCACGCTTACCACAGCTAACTGCACAAGAGAAGAGGGCGAGTAACTGGACTCGAGATGTGAATTGAGTCAGACGGAGACTGACAGCCGGTGTGACAAGACATCTGTGTTTTCCCTTATGGTGTAGAGTTTAGAAAAAGCATAGTTACACTTAATCAATGATAGTCTATTGAATAATGATTGTGAATTGTGTTTGCTCAGAGAGCAAGATGTATAAAACATAATTAAACAGGAATTTGGAATGTCCATTCACCCAACGATGTGTTTTGTGATTTCGAGGGGTGAATGAAGGGTTCGCACGAAAACAGGTTGTTGACACTATTCCGGCGTCAACAATCCTATACTCTTTTCCAGCTTCAACAATCCCATACTCTATTCCAGCGCCAACAATCCCATACTCTATTCCAGCGTCAACAATCCCATACTCTATTCCAGCGCCAACAATCCCATACTCTATTCCAGCGCCAACAATCCCATACTCTATTCCAGCGTCAACAATCCCATACTCTATTCCAGAGCCAACAATCCCATACACTATTCCAGCGTCAACAATCCCATACTCTATTCCAGCGCCAACAATCCCATACTCTATTCCAGCGTCAACAATCCCATACTCTATTCCAGCGCCAACAATCCCATACTCTATTCCAGCGTCAACAATCCCATACTCTATTCCAGCGTTAACAATTCCATACTCTATTCCAGCGCCAACAATCCCATACTCTATTCCAGTGTCAACAATCCCATATTCTATTGCTAGTGCTAACGGTTCCATACACTATTTCTAGCATACAAAACATTCAATATCGTATTCCGAGTACCAGCAGTTTCAATCTCTCTCTCTCTCTCTCTCTCTCTCTCTCTCTCTCTCTCTCTCTCTCTCTCTCTCTCTCTCTCTCTCTCTCTCTCTCCCCCCCCCCCCCCCCCCCAACACCAACAATTCCATATTTTATTCCCAGAACCAAGCGTTCCGTACTCTATACCTAGCGGCAGCACTTCCTTCCTCAGTTACTAATTCCAACAATCTCTTTCTCTGTTCCTCATTCCAACAGTTCCTTCCTTCGTTCTTCATTCCAACAGTTTCTTCCTCTGTTCCTCATTCCAGCAGTCTGTTCCTCATTCCAACAGTTCCTTCCTCTGTTCCTCATTCCAACAGTTCCTTCCTCTGTTCCTTATTCCAACAGTTACTTCTTCTGTTTCTCATTCCAGTAGTCTGTTCCTCATTCCAAAAGTTCCTTCCTCTGTTCCTCTTTCCAACAGTTCCTTCCTCTGTTCCTCATTCCAACAGTTCCTTCTTCGGTTCCTCATTCCAACACTTTCTTGCTCTGTTCCTCTTTCCAAAAGTTCCTTCCTCTGTTCCTAAATCCAACAGTTCCTTCCTCTGTTCCACATTACAACGGTTCCTTCCTCTGTTCCTCAATCCAACAGTTCCTTCCTCTGCTCCTCATTCCAACAGTTCCTTCCTTTGTTCCTCATTCCAACAGTTCCTTCCTCTGTTTTTCACTCCAACAGTTCCTTCCTCTGTTTCTCACTCTAACAGTTCCTTCCTCTGTTTCTCATTCCAACAGTTTCTTCCTCTGTTCCTCATTCCAACAGTTCCTTCCACTGTTCCACATTACAACAGTTCCTTCCTCTGTTCCTAATTCCAACAGTTCCTTCCTCTGTTTCTCACTCCAACAGTTCCTTCCTCTGTTCCCCATTCCAACAGTTCCTTCCTTTGTTCCTCATTCCAACAGTTCCTTCCTCTGTTTTTCACTACAACAGTTCCGTCCTCTGTTTCTCACTCCAACAGTTCCTTCCACTGTTTCTCAATCCAACAGTTCCTTCCTCTGTTCCTCACTCCTACAGTCACAAAGAAGAGGATTCGTCAATAGATGTATCTCCAGTCACTAAGGTGTCATTTATTGCCTGCCAATTCGGTATACCAATGACGATGTTCTTGAAGCTCTCTCGCACTAATTACGGAAGGAAGGAAGAGAAGGAACAACAGTGATACATTGTCTACATTCTTCAGTTCTACGTAAGGAATACAGGAACAAAACCGCTACATTGTCTATTTACTCCAGCTCATCGTATGGAACAACGAAAGGAACACACGTCCTTCAATGTGTCTTTACTCCAGCACTACTGTAGCTCTATGTAAGGAAGGAAGGAACAAAAGTGATGCATTGTCTCTTTACTCCAGGACTACGTTAGAAAGGAAGGAACGATCATACTGTAATGTCTCTTTACTCTTGCGCTATGTAAGGAAGGAACACCAGTGATACATTGTTTCTTTACTCCAGCACTGCTTTTGCAACCACTGCAACCGTTTCTAGAGGCTCTGCCCCGGAAACTGGCAGCCATGTTTGTGGCGAAGCACACAAACCCGTGACGTTTTCAGTACTCAACTGTATGGAAATGACAACGATACAATTATTGCTCTCTTTCTTCGGCGTTTGTTCAGATTTATTTCCAGACAAGACCTTATTCAGCGGGCGAAGATACTCCACCAATCTGGACGTCTAATGGACACACTCTACCAGACGGCCTCTCTCTGGACATGCATCCATTACTGATTTGGTTAACTCATTTCCCGAAAACCAAAGGTGACAGTTGGGCTCTTGGGCGACTTTTGGCCAGTCTGATCGCGCTCCTTGCCGTCGTTTGTCTTGCCATATGGCGGTATGGATCTAGCGATGACAGGTAATATATGTTTCTTCTTCCCATTCTTTGTTCCTCTGTCGAGAGAAGTACTTCATACCTAGTTCTCCACCTCAAAGGCCAGTGTGTCCAATTAGGCATGCATGTGTGTCAGGTTCGCCTCCTCTTAGACAGATTCCATTCAAGGTTGCGATCTCTATCTACCCGTGGGTATGTGTTCTTTTCTAAAAATTTACCCGGGCAGCTGTCTAAAGGCCTGCTGACATAATGTTTTATTGCTGTTGTCACCATGGCCACTGCTACATTGACAGCAATCACCATCAGCACCACAATCATCACTACCACAACCACAGTCATCATTAGCATAGCGACAATAATAACAATCATGAGCATCACCATATCCTCATCATTATCATCATCATCACGTAAGAAGTCATTCACAGACCGTCGATCTCATCAAATTGGCCTGGGATTAACTCAAATTTTCGCTACTTCTTTCGCATCATGTATGTTCATCCCGTGTATTTTTATCGCCCCGCGTCACTTGCGTCTGTCGTGATGAGCTTCTGGGATATAAAATGTGGTAGTTTGCGCTTGATTTCCGCAATCAGGTATCTTTGCACTATGTCCTCACTCTTTAGCAACTTTTACAGAAGTAGAGTGATTGATTTTTGAAAATTATGTCCAGGGTGATGTAACATAACTGACAAGATTGAGGGAAAAAGAACAAGGGGAAGAACAACATTTGTCAGGCTACCCTGATATCAGCTGTCATTGCCAATGGACAGATTACATTTGGTTTAAATACGAGAATATAGAACTATGACAATCACACGTGCCTTTTTGATTCACAGTGTTCTTAAGATCTAGTTTATGTAACCTATATTCACCCTAATAGACTGCATTTTTCTGGAACGAACAGACCTCCTCATTTTCATATTAGATTCTGTAACCAGGTTTCTTGTTGTGATTGCATTAATATTGTGTTGTCTGTACAAGTTTAAAATCAAACAGTGTGACTTTGTCGCTGTGGGTAAGCTATTTATTACGTCGTTTACTGGGTGCCTATATACTGTTTTTGAGTGCATTATCTCTTCACTTTATCTCTTTAACACACATTATCGTGCACACACTTACACTCACTCTCACACACTTAAACTCACACTTATAAATAAACTCTCTCACACTCTTTCACACACACACACGCACACACACAAACACACACATATACTCACATTCTTTCTCTCTCTCTCTCTCTCTCTCTCTCTCTCTCTCTCTCTCTCTCTCTCTCTCTCTCACACACACACACACACACACACACAGCGTTGAGACATTCCAGCTGACAGCGAATCATAAAACTAGTTCACTTGCCTGATCTGGAGCAGACATAGGCGAGCATGACCCTCCACACCTTTCGTCATCTGATGTGTGGCCGATGGTGATGCTGCTGATCTTATTCTCCCCCACCCCCTTTTTCCGTCTAGCGCTGCCACCTGTCCACACATCATGTCTCACTTTCACCCTCCTCTCCTGCTAGCTATTTTCCCACGTTAAAACATCGCGTGTACCGATCTTCACCGTTCTCTCTTGCTCGCTATTTCCCCACATTAAAACATCACGTGTCATGCCTTCACCATTATCTCCTGCTCGCTATTTTCCCACATTAAAATATCGCTTCTCCTGCCTCCACCCTTCTCTCCTGCTCGCTATTTTCCCACATTAAAACGTCGCGTCTCCTGCTTTCATCACCGTCTCCTGCTCGCTATTTTCCCTTATTAAAACATCACGTGTCATGCATTCACCCACCTCTCCTGCCCGCTATTTTCTCACATTAAAACATCACGTGTCCTGCCTTCACCCTTCTCTCCTGCCCGCCATTTTCCCACATTAAAACATCGTGTGTCCTGCCTACACCCACCCATCCTGCTCGCTATTTTCCCACATTAAAACATCACGTATCCTGCCTTCACCTGCCTCTCCTGCTCGCTATTTTCTCACGTTAAAACATCGCATGTCTCAACTTCACATTCCTTTCATGCTCTCTATTTCCCCACATTAAAACATCATGTGTCCTGATTTTCTCAGCTTATTCTCAACATTATTCTCAACATTGTTCTCAACTGTCAGTATTATTCTGACTATTATTCTCAACTCTCAATATTTTTCTCATCATTATTCTAAAAATTATTATCAACTCTTAACATTATTCTCAACGTTATTCTCATCATTACTCTCACCTTTCAATATTATTCTCAACATTATTCTGAACTCTCAGTATTATTCTCAATATTATTCTAAACATTATTCTGAACTTTCAGTATTATTCTCAATATTATTCTAAACATTATTCTGAACTCTCAGTATTATTCTCAATATTATTCTAAACATTATTCTAAACTCTCAGTATTATTCTCAATATTATTCTAAACATTATTCTGAACTCTCAGTATTATTCTCAATATTATTCTAAACATTATTCTGAACTCTCAGTATTATTTTGAACATTATTCTCAATATTATTCTCAATGTTATTCGAAACATTATTCTCAACATTATTCTCAACTCTCAACATTATTCTCAACACTATTCTCAACATTATTGGCACTATTATTCTGAATATTATTCTCAATGCCACATCTCCTTTACCTCCAGTGTCTACACCATCTCATTGGTCAGTGTCCACACCATCTCATTGTCCAGTGTTTACACCATCTCATTGGTCAGTGTCCACACCATCTCATTGTTCAGTGTCCACACCATCTCATTGTCCAGTGTCCACACCATCTCATTGTTCAGTGTCCACACCATCTCATTGTTCAGTGTCCACACCATCTCATTGTCCAGTGTCCACACCATCTCATTGTCCAGTGTCTACACCATCTCATTGTTCAGTGTCCAGCATTGGTGTCCACACACAAGAGCAGCCTTCCATCGGCGGACTTTCTTGCCTGTGATAGTTCTGTTGGGAACTGACATGGAGGCGGCGGCGGCCTGGGAGACCACCAAATGTTGTTTATTGAGAATACCTGTGACTGCCAGAGTAACTAACAGCGATTTCCTGGAGAGCGTAATGCAAGTAGAACATTATATGCAAACTATTAAACAGAGAAGACAAAAACTGGAACGTGTTGTGACAACCTGAAAGATTTGTGGAAAGAGAGATAGAGGAATACAGCGAGAGAAAATTCTGAACAGTCTTGTGTCATGACAGGGAAGGGGGTCAAATAATGCATTGACCCATGCTATTGGAGATCGCAATTTGTGGAGAAGCATGATCGCCCATGCCAGCCGGCAAGGTACTTGATGCTGATAAGACAATGTTCGTTTGGCATATAATGAGAAGAGAGACAAGGGAAAACATAATGGTGCAGACAGATCAGAGGTGGGAGGGGCGGGGTGCGCATAGCACCGTGGTGTAGACAGATCAGCGGTGGGAGGGGCGGGGGTGCGCATAGCACCGTGGTGTAGACAGATCAGTGGTACGGGGGGGGGGGGGCGCAGAACACCGTGCTGTAGACAGATCGGTGGTGGGAGGGGGACGGGGGTGCGCATAGCACCGTGGTGTAGACAGATCGGTGGTGGGGGGGGACGGGGGTGCGCATAGCACCGTGGTGTAGACAGATCGGTGGTGGGGGGGGGGGGGGCGCAGAACACCGTGCTGTAGACAGATCGGTGGTGGGGGGGGGGGGACGGGGGTGCGCAGAACACCGTGGTGTAGACAGATCGGTGGTGGGGGGGGGGGACGGGGGTGCGCATAGCACCGTGGTGTAGACAGATCGGTGGTGGGGGGGGGGGGGGCGCAGAACACCGTGCTGTAGACAGATCGGTGGTGGGAGGGGGACGGGGGTGCGCATAACACCGTGGTGTAGACAGATCGGTGGTGGGGGGGGGGCGCAGAACACCGTGCTGTAGACAGATCGGTGGGGGGGGGGCGCAGAACACCGTGGTGTAGACAGATCGGTGGTGGTGGGGGGGGGGCGCAGAACACCGTGCTGTAGACAGATCGGTGGGTGGGGGGGGGGGGCGCAGAACACCGTGGTGTAGACAGATCGGTGGTGGGGGGGGGGGCGCAGAACACCGTGCTGTAGACAGATCGGTGGTGGGGGGGGGGGCGCAGAACACCGTGGTGTAGACAGATCGGTGGTGGGGGGGGGGGCGCAGAACACCGTGCTGTAGACAGATCGGTGGTGGAGGGGGACGGGGGTGCGCAGAACACCGTGGTGTAGACAGATCGGTGGTGGGGGGACGGACGGGGGTGCGCATAGCACCGTGGTGTAGACAGATCGGTGGTGGGGGGGGGGGGGGCGCAGAACACCGTGCTGTAGACAGATCGGTGGTGGGGGGGGACGGGGGTGCGCAGAACACCGTGCTGTAGACAGATCGGTGGTGGGAGGGGGACGGGGGTGCGCAGAACACCGTGGTGTAGACAGATCGGTGGTGGGGGGGGGACGGGGGTGCGCAGAACACCGTGGTGTAGACAGATCGGTGGTGGGGGGGGGACGGGGGTGCGCAGAACACCGTGGTGTAGACAGATCGGTGGTGGGAGGGGACGGGGGTGCGCAGAACACCGTGGTGTAGACAGATCGGTGGTGGGGGGGGGCGCAGAACACCGTGGTGTAGACAGATCGGTGTGGGGGGGCCGGGGGGCGCAGAACACCGTGGTGTAGACAGATCGGTGGTGGGGGGGGACGGGGGTGCGCAGAACACCGTGGTGTAGACAGATCGGTGGTGGGAGGGGGACGGGGGTGCGCAGAACACCGTGGTGTAGACAGATCGGTGGTGGGGGGGGGGGGCGCAGAACACCGTGGTGTAGACAGATCGGTGGTGGGGGGGGGGGGCGCAGAACACCGTGCTGTAGACAGATCGGTGGTGGGAGGGGGGACGGGGGTGCGCAGAACACCGTGGTGTAGACAGATCGGTGGTGGGGGGGGGGACGGGGGTGCGCAGAACACCGTGGTGTAGACAGATCGGTGGTGGGAAGGGGGACGGGGGTGCGCAGAACACCGTGGTGTAGACAGATCGGTGGTGGGGGGGGGGGGACGGGGGTGCGCAGAACACCGTGGTGTAGACAGATCGGTGGTGGGAAGGGGGACGGGGGTGCGCAGAACACCGGGTGTAGACAGAGCGGTGGTGGGGGGGACGGGGGTGGCGCAGAACACCGTGCTGTAGACAGATCGGTGGTGGGGGGGGGGCGCAGAACACCGTGCTGTAGACAGGATCGGTGGTGGGGGGGGGGAGACGGGGGTGCGCAGAACACCGTGGTGTAGACAGATCGGTGGTGGGGGGGGGGACGGGGGTGCGCAGAACACCTTGTGTAGACAAGATCGGTGGTGGGGGGGGGACGGGGGTGCGCAGAACACCGTGGTGTAGACAGATCGGTGGTGGGGAGGGGGACGGGGGTGCGCAGAACACCGTGGTGTAGACAGATCGGTGGTGGGGGGGGGGGACGGGGGTGCGCATAGCACCGTGGTGTAGACAGATCGGGTGGTGGGGGGGGGGCGCAGAACACCGTGCTGTAGACAGATCGGTGGTTGGAGGGGGACGGGGGGTGCGCAGAACACCTGGTGTAGACAGATCGGTGGTGCGGGAGGGGGACGGGGGTGCGCAGAAATCCGTGGTGTAGACAGATCGGTGGTGGGGGGGGGATGGGGGTGCGCAGAACACCGTGGTGTAGACAGATCGTGGTGGGGGGGGGGGGGTGGACGGGGGTGCGCAGAACACCGTGGTGTAGACAGATCGTGGGTGGGAGGGGACGGGGGTGCGCAGAACACCGTGGTGTAGACAGATCGGTGGTGGGAGGGGGACGGGGGTGCGCAGAACACCGTGGTGTAGACAGATCGGTGGTGGGGGGGGGGGCGCAGAACACCGTGGTGTAGACAGATCGGTGGTGGGGGGGGGGCGCGCAGAACACCGTGCTGTAGACAGATCGGTGGTGGGAGGGGGGGACGGGGGTGCGCAGAACACCGTGGTGTAGACAGATCGGTGGTGGGGGGGGGGGGGTGCGCAGAACACCGTGGTGTAGACAGATCGGTGGTGGGGGGGGGGGGGGCGCAGAACACCGTGCTGTAGACAGATCGGTGGTGGGGAGGGGGACGGGGGTGCGCAGAACACCGTGGTGTAGACAGATCGGTGGTGGGGGGGGGGGACGGGGGTGCGCAGAACACCGTGGTGTAGACAGATCGGTGGTGGAGGGGGGACGGGGGTGCGCAGAACACCGTGCTGTAGACAGATCGGTGGTGGGGGGGGGGGGACGGGGGTGCGCAGAACACCGTGGTGTAGACAGATCGGTGGTGGGAGGGGGACGGGGGTGCGCAGAACACCGTGGTGTAGACAGATCGGTGGTGGGGGGGGGACGGGGGTGCGCAGAACACCGTGCTGTAGACAGATCGGTGGTGGGGGGGGGGGGCGCAGAACACCGTGCGTGTAGACAGATCGGTGGTGGGGGGGGACGGGGGTGCGCAGAACACCGTGCTGTAGACAGATCGGTGGTGGGGGGGGGGCAGCACCGTGTGTAGACAATCGGTGGTGGGGGGGGCGCAGAACACCGTGTGTAGACAGATCGGTGGGGGGGGGGGGGGGCGCAGAAACGTGTGTAGACAGATCGGTTGGGGGGGGGCGCAGAACACGTGCTGTAGACAGATCGGTGGTGGGGGGGGGGGCGCAGAACCGTGGTGTAGACAGATCGGTGGGGGGGGGCGCAGAACACCGTGGGTAGAAGATCGGTGTGGGGACGGAAGATCGGTGGTGGGGGGGGGGGCGCAGAACACCGGCTGTAGACAGATGGTGGTGGGGGGGGGGCGCAACACCGTGCTGTAGACAGATCGGTGGTGGGGGGGGGCGCAGAACACCGTGCTGTAGACAGATCGGTGGTGGGAGGGGGACGGGGGTGCGCAGAACACCGTGTGTAGACAGATCGGTGGTGGGGGGGGGACGGGGGTGCGCAGAACACCGTGCTGTAGACAGATCGGTGGTGGGAGGGGGACGGGGGTGCGCAGAACACCGTGCTGTAGACAGATCGGTGGTGGGAGGGGGGGGCGCAGAACACCGTGGTGTAGACAGATCGGTGGTGGGGGGGGGGCGCAGAACACCGTGCTGTAGACAGATCGGTGGTGGGGGGGGGGGGGCGCAGAACACCGTGCTGTAGACAGATCGGTGGTGGGAGGGGGACGGGGGTGCGCAGAACACCGTGGTGTAGACAGATCGGTGGTGGGGGGGGGGGGACGGGGGTGCGCAGAAACACCGTGGTGTAGACAGATCGGTGGTGGGGGGGGGGCGCAGAACACCGTGCTGTAGACAGATCGGTGGTGGGGGGGGGGCGCAGAACACCGTGCTGTAGACAGATCGGTGGTGGGGAGGGGGGGGCGCAGAACACCGTGCTGTAGACAGATCAGTGGTGGAGGGGGGGGGGCGCAGAACACCGTGCTGTAGACAGATCGGTGGTGGGGGGGGGCCGCAGAACACCCGTGGTGTAGACAGATCGGTGGTGGGGGGGGGCGCAGAACACCGTGCTGTAGACAGATCGGTGGTGGGGGGGGGGGCGCAGAACACCGTGCTGTAGACAGATCGGTGGTGGAGGGGGACGGGGGTGCGCAGAACACCGTGGTGTAGACAGATCGGTGGTGGGGGGGGGGACGGGGGTGCGCAGAACACCGTGGTGTAGACAGATCGGTGGTGGGGGGGGGGCGCAGAACACCGTGCTGTAGACAGATCGGTGGTGGGAGGGGGACGGGGGGTGCGCAGAACACCGTGGTTGTAGACAGATCGGTGGTAGGGGGGGGACGGGGGTGCGCAGAACACCGTGGTGTAGACAGATCGGTGGTGGGGGGGGGACGGGGGTGCGCAGAACACCGTGGTGTAGACAGATCGGTGGTGGGGGGGGACGGGGGTGCGCAGAAACACCGTGGTGTAGACAGATCGGTGGTGGGAGGGGGACGGGGGTGCGCAGAACACCGTGGTGTAGACAGATCGGTGGTGGGAGGGGGACGGGGGTGCGCAGAACACCGTGGTGTAGACAGATCGGTGGTGGGGGGGGACGGGGGTGCGCAGAACACCGTGGTGTAGACAGATCGGTGGTGGGAGGGGGACGGGGGTGCGCAGAACACCGTGGTGTAGACAGATCGGTGGTGGGAGGGGGACGGGGGTGCGCAGAACACCGTGGTGTAGACAGATCGGTGGTGGGAGGGGGACGGGGGTGCGCAGAACCACCGTGGTGTAGACAGATCGGTGGTGGGGGGCTGACGGGTGTGCGCAGAACACCGTGGTGTAGACAGATCGGTGGTGGGAGGGGGACGGGGGTGCGCAGAACACCGTGCTGTAGACAGATCGGTGGTGGGAGGGGGACGGGGGTGCGCAGAACAACGTGGTGTAGACAGATCGGTGGTGGGGGGGGGGGACGGGGGTGCGCAGAACACCGTGGTGTAGACAGATCGGTGGTGGGGGGGACGGGGGTGCGCAGAACACCGTGGTGTAGACAGATCGGTGGTGGGAGGGGGACGGGGGTGCGCAGAACACCGTGGTGTAGACAGATCGGTGGTGGGGGGGGGGGGTGCGCAGAGCCCCGTGGTGTAGACAGATCAGCGGTGGGAGGGGCGGGGGCAGGCAGAGGGAAATCATAATAGATGCCCTGAGACGACTGCATGGGTGGATATCCTTAACAGAGGTGATTCAGAACACCAACGACCGAGATCTGTGGAGAGACATCAACGCCTACGTCAGTCAGGACTCATGCTGATGATGATGAACAATGAGTGCCTGACTTGTACCCCAACAGCCCTGACATCACATGTCTAGCGGAATATGTTCTCTTAAACCACATGATTCACTGTGAAGCCACACGTCTGTACAGTAAATAACACACGGCACATCCTGTTTGTTGTTTGCTACTGCTGCTGTTACTACTACAAATAATATAAACACTACTGCTACCACCACCACTACCACCACTGATACAGCTAGTACGACCATCTCTACCTCTCACGTAATCTCGCCCGTTGACGGTCAATGCTTGTGTAATTCACAGCACACAGCCCCAGTCGTCAGCCAGAGCTGGAGTTCTAGCCGCGTGTCTGGATTGCCTCACATTGCTCGCTGTTGTAAGTACTTATCTTACACTTGTATTTGTTCTTGTGAGTACTTCTCTTACACTTGTATTTGTTCTTGTGAGTACTTCTCTTACACTTGTATTTGTTCTTGTGAGTACTTCTCTTACACTTGTATTTGTTCTTGTGAGTACTTCTCTTACATTCGTATTTGTTCTTGTGAGTACTTCTCTTACACTCGTATTTGTTCTTTGAAGTACTTCTCCTGCCGGTTTATTTGTTCTTGTAAGTACTTCTCTTACCGTTTTATTTGTTCTTGTAAGTACTTCTCATGCAGTTTTATTTGTTCTTGTAAGTACTTCTCATGCAGTTTTATTTGTTCTTGAAGGTATTTCTCTTAGTTTTATTTGTTCTTGTAAGTACTTCTCATGCAGTTTTATTTGTTCTTGAAGGTATTTCTCTTAGTTTTATTTGTTCTTGTAAGTACTTCTCTTACAGTTTTATTTGTTATTTTAAGTACTTCTCATACCGTTTTATTCCTTCTTGTAAGTACTTCTCTTACATATTTATTTCTTCTTGTAAGTACTTCTCTTACAGATTTATTTGTTCTTGTGAGTACTTCTCATACAGTTTTATTTATTCTTGTAAGTACTTCTCTTACCGTTTTACCAGTTCTTGTAAGCTATTCTCTTTATTTTCTTTGTTCTTGTAAGTACTTCTCTTTATTTTCTTTGTTCTTGTAAGTACTTCTCTTTGTTTTATTTGTTCTTGTAAGTATTTCTCTTTGTTTTATTTGTTCTTGTAAGTACTTCTCTTTATTATCTTTGTTCTTGTAAGTACTTCTCTTTGTTTTATTTGTTCTTGTAAGTATTTCTCTTTGTTTTATTTGTTCTTGTAAGTACTTCTCTTTATTATCTTTGTTCTTGTAAGTACTTCTCTTTGTTTTATTTGTTCTTGCAAGTATTTCCCTTCGGTTTATTTGTTCTTGTAAGTACTTTTATTATAGTTTCATTTGTTCTTGTAAGTAATTCTCTTATATTTTTATTCCCTGCTGTATATCTTGTATAGTAATATTCGCTGTTTAACTTCTCTTATAGTTTTATTCACTATTGTACTTCTCTTACAGTTGTACTTCTCTTACAGTTGTACTTCTCTTACAGTTGTACTTCTCTTACAGTTGTACTTCTCTTACAGTTGTACTTCTCTTACAGTTGTACTTCTCTTACAGTTGTACTTCTCTTACAGTTGTATTCACTGTTGTATTTATCATATAACTTTATTAACTGTTGTATTTCTCTCATAGCTTAATTCGCTGTTGTAAGTAATTCTCTTATAGTTTAAAGCAATATAGATTTAACAATGCACATAGTAAACTCTGCTCCTCCCAAGTCGGAGAGTGTCTGCCTGTACGGCGAGGAACCACCAGTCTGCACACCAATAAGCCAGACATGGGACAACGGATACTCACGCAAACCTCAGGTCCTGTATGACATCACACTGATGTTGGACAACAGGATGCCTTCATCCGACATACAGGACTTCACGTTGGAGCTCAAGCCAACGAACACAAGCAAGCAAACAAGCAAGCAGTAAATTCTGTGCCTTGAAAGTGTTATTGTCATAATTATTTGTTACCTTAGTTCTGCCAGTACTTAGTTATAACTGCAGCCCGGCTGGTACAGTGGTACAATGGCTAGCAGGCGAGCCTGCTGGCCCGGAGGTCGTGTATTTCAACCCACGTCGATGCAGAATTTACAAAAAAATAACCAGGGTTTCTAGGCCAACTCGTTCTAACTTGGGTATTAGAAGATGTACCAGGAAGTAAGGTTATTAGAAGGTGTACCAGGAAGTAAGGTTATTAGAAGATGTACCAGGAAGTAAGATTATTAGAAGATGTACCAGGAAGTAAGGTTATTAGAAGATGTACCAGTAAGTAAGATTATTAGAAGATGTACCAGGAAGTAAGGTTATTTGAAGATGTACCAGGAAGTAAGGTTATTAGAAGATGTACCAGGAAGTAAGATTATTAGAAGATGTACCAGGAAGTAAGATTATTAGAAGATGTACCAGGAAGTAAGGTTATTATTATTCTTCTTCTTCAGCGTTCCGAGCCATTGAGGTTCTTTGCTGCAGATACAATCCGTCTCCATTCGTCTCTCTGGTGGACCTTCTCTTGCCAGTCGTTGATTCCAAGTGCTTGTAGGTCTGTACATGTATTATCTCTCCACCGCCTTCTTGGTCTACCTCGGGGTCTACGGTCATTTATTTCCTGAGTGTAAGCGAGTTTTGTTTCCCTATTATCTTCCATTCTTTCTATATGCCCCAGCCATTGTAGTCTATTAGCCTTCATGATACCAGTGATTAGAAGATGTAAATAAATGTTTGCTTACCCTTTACAGGACACTGCTGTAAACATCAGCATCTTTCAGCTGATTGTTGATTTCTTGGCAAGATTACGCTCAGTAGTTTGCCATTGCTTTCTGAGCGGCCGGCTCACATACCCCGTACGATTCTCACCGTCGTCACGTTACTTACGAGAGTATACGAGATTACGGAGAAAAGTCGCTAACCTCTAGGCCAGGAAGCCGGCATTAGAAGATGTACCAGGAAATAATGGTGGCAGACATGGTACTGAGCACGCCACCAATGGAAATGTCGATTGGTTGTGCAGCCGTGGGTGTGGCACTATATACACAATTGATATTGAGCCCAAAGTTGGCACAGGGCTCATATCAACTTGGAGAAGACTGTAGTTATGTACCAGCCAGCTCCAGGGAATAACCACACCGTGCCGAATATCAAGGTGAAATGTCATAGACTTAAGTTTTGTGGACAAATTCACCTATCTTGGCAGCACTGTGTCACAAACTGCCACAACTGATGACGAAGTGAATGCAAGAATCTCCAAGGCCAGAGCGGCCTTTGGCAGACTGTACAAGAATGTATGGGTCAGAAATTGAATAAACCTGCAAAAAAAGCTGAAAGTCTATAAAGCAGTTGTATTATCTACACTGCTATGTGCTTGTGAAACCTGGACTGTTTATCAGCGACACCCTAGGAAATTAAACCACTTCCACACAGTCTGCCTTAGGAAGCTATTGAAGATTAAATGGCAAGACAAGATCCAAGACACTGAAGTTCTAGAAAGAGCGTCCATGCCCAGTATCCACACTCTACTAATGAAAAATCAGATTCGCTGGGCTGGTCACTTAACTCGTATGCCAGATCACAGGCTCCCTAAACAAATTTGTTACGGCGAGCTGCATTGTGACAAACGCTCCCAAGGCGGTCAGAGGAAACGCTTTAAACACACTGAAAATCTCACTGAAAGCTTTTGGTATTTATTTTGACACCTGGGAGACTGCTGCTAAAGACCGTAATTCGTGGCGTACATCATTACATAAGGGTGCAGTCACTTGTGAAGCAACCAGGACTGCAAGAGCTGTGAAGAAAAGGTTGTACAGAAAAACCACTGCATGAGATCCTCCTCCTGGAACGTCAAGCATTCTTTGCCCACATTGTCAAAGAACATTTCGAGCCAAAATAGGCCTTAATCAGCCATCTTAGAACTCACGGCTCCATACTTTTAACCCCACTGGATGAAATGAATGGTCATCATCATTCTTGATGGACAAACAACATACATATACACAATACTGATCATGACCTTTAAACGGGTCCTTGAAGTTACTGTAGGGTACTTACTTAGATGCAATGTGTACTGTCATTTCTTGCTTGACACTAAGTGGCTCCAGTAGTAGTAGTAGTAGTAGCAGCAGCAGCAGCAGCAGTAGTAGTAATAGTAGTAGTACTACTAGTAGTAGTAGTAGTAGTAGTAGTAGTAGTAGCAGCAGCAGTAGCAGCAGCCGCAGTAGTAGTAGTAGTAGTAGTAGTAGTAGTAGTAGTAGTAGTAGTAGTAGTAGTAGTGGTAGTGGTAGCAGTAGTAGTAGTAGTAGTAGTAGCAGTAGTAGTAGTAGTAGTAGTAGTAGTAGTAGTAGTAGTAGTAGTAGTAGTAGTAGTAGTAGTAGTAGTAGTAGTAGTAGCAGCAGCAGCAGCATTGAGGGCTATGGCAGCAACCGGGGTAGATCAGATGATGCTGTACAAGCTCTTTGTGTAGTTAATAATTTCAGTCATTGAGTATGGTTTGGGGCTGTTGACAGTATCAAAGAGCCAGCTAGAAAGGTTGAAGCGCATACAGAATGCTGCCATGCGGTTAATCCTGGGGTGCACAAAGGACACACCAATTATATGCATGAGGCATATCCTGGCGCTACCAATAGTGACGGATAGGCATAGGGTCCTTCAGGCCAGATGGTACCTGAGAGTTGCCGCAGACAGGGATCACCCGCTGCATGCAGCAATGGATATGGTTAGGGTCTTAGACTATGACGAGGCAGGTCCTGGATGGCACAGGCAGAACTTTCTATAAGTCAGGTGTGTGATCTAGAGACCATCAATCGTGAAAGAGAGTGGGTTGAAGTTCCGGAATGACATGACGGACTGGCACAATGTAATAATAATACTGGGTCGTGAGTGCAGAGAATGGGCAGCAGGCCGCACTGAGTTTGAAGTGCAACAGCTGATCCAGAGCAACACACATCAAGGTGACATAGTCATCTACACCGATGGGTCAGTGGTGAGAAACAGACGTAGTGGCTGGGGCTTTATTGCAAAGGCAAATGGGCGAGTCTTGAAAAAAGAGAGTCTGGCATATGAGACTACGACCTCCAGCATGAGAATGGAGGTGGAGGTAGTAACAGCGGCATTCCGGTGGCTAGAGGAGACTACTGCAACACACGTTGTATTCATTGCGGATTCAAAGAGTATGCTTAGCAAGGTGGAGAAAGGAATGTTTCGTGTGGAATGGCTCTCGTCGCTTCAGAGGTCACAGATCGTGAGAATTGTATGGATATTTTGCCCTGGCCATGCGGGTGTACGGGGGAATGAACAGGCTGATAGGCTAGCAGGGAAGGCACCTCTTGGTGGAATTTTGCCAATGGACAAGGGGAAGGTGGTCGTGCGCTTGTGGGATTAGGCGGAGAAGGCGGAGGAACAGATTAAACACCCATATGTGGAAAGAATGAGATTGCGGGGGATCGGCAGGGGTTCTAGAGAAACTTGAAAACTGAGAGGGAAGACCAGGAGAACATTAAATCAGACAGCGGTGGGAACGATTAGTAGTGTGACTCTTCGCTGGCTGTTGAACGAGGGGACGGAACACGCATGGGAATGTCCTGAGTGCAGTGATGTCAGTTCTTAACTCAACTCAACTCAACTCAGTAGTAGTAGTAGTAGTAGTAGTAGTAGTAGTAGTAGTAGTAGTAGTAGTTTGTTGTTGTTGTTGTAGTAGTAGCAGCAGAAATAGTAGTAGTAGTAGTAGTAGTAGTAGTAGTAGTAGTAGTAGTAGTAGTAATAGCAGCAGCAACAGCAGCAGCAGCATTAGCAGCAGTAGTAGTAGTAGTAGTAGTAGTAGTAGTAGTAGTAGTAGTAGTAGTAGTAGCAGTAGCAGTAGCAGCAGTAGCAGTAGCAGTAGCAGCAGCAGCAGCAGTAGTAGTAGTAGTAGTAGTAGTAGTAGCAGCAGCAGTAGTAGTAGTAGTAGTAATTGTAGTAATAGGAGCAGTAGTATAGCAATAGTAGTAGCAACAGCAGCAGTAGCAACAGTAGTAGTAGTAGTAGTAGTAGTAGTAGTAGTAGTAGCAGTAGTAGTAGTAGTAGTAGTAGTAGTAGTAGTAGTAGTAGTAGTAGTAGTAGTAGTAGTAGTAGTAGTTGTAGTAGTAGTAGTAATAGTAGTAGTAGTAGTAGTTGTTGTTGTTGTTGTTGTTGTTGTTGTTATAGCAGTAGAGAAAAAATAGGAAGATGTAGCGGACCAGGAACAATGCATATAAGAAGAAGAAGAAGAAGAAGAAGAAGAGGAAGAAGAAAGAAAGAAAGAAAGAAAGAAAGAAAGAAAGAAAGAAAGAAAGAAAGAAGGAAGAAGAAGAAGAAGAAAATATTGGTATCGTGTATTTTGCAGACGCGCACAGAAATCCACTAGACACGATGGCTTGAATACAATGTGAATCCGTCTGTAAGGTCGTTACGACCGCTGAGACACGAATAAAGGCGCCATTGAAATCATCTATGCGTGATGAGTGCACAGCACGCTCAAGGGTATTTGCACTGCCCAGGTATACTGGTGATATTTGCATACAGATCTACATCTGCCACTATAATATCAACTCTGCGTGTCCTCTACAGGGCGTTACCATCAACCCCATCTGGGTTTTCTAGACAGTTTCATGTTCAGTAGCTTGCCATTGCTTTCTGAATGAGAAGTCAAAGTTTAATTCCAACTGACCAGTGTAGGCAATGATCCCAGTATCCCACCATTAATGCAAAGGACATGTAAGAGCGATCATTCTTAACCTTTCGGTCACGCCGATCTCTAAATGTGTAACTAGCGCCGGATAATTTGTCTCAGCAAGAGAATTGAACTGATGGACGTTCATCGAAGGCAGTCTCCTAGGGCTGTTTCAGAAGTCTTCACGGGTCCCTAGCCATGATGTTTCTATGCGTACGGCGCGTTTAAGGGCCTCGGCGTCCTCAAAGTTATGTCCCGAAGATCTTCTTTCAGTGTTTCAAACAGATGGAAGTCGGAAGGTTCTAAATCGGGACTGAAAGGGAGATGTGGTAATAATGTCCAACAAAATTCTGCAATCGTATCAATGGTGCATTTAACGGTATCTAGCGTGGCACTATCGTGCACCAGTAGTGCAGTTCTTAGATCCTTTAATGGGTAAAGTCGTCGAGCTTCCTCAAAGTTTCAATGTCACGGTCACATTCACCGTGTTTCCCTGTTCCAAGAAGTCGAGAAGAATCACACCTTTCTCATCCCAAAACTCGGAGGCCATAACTTTCCCTACTGATGGTGACATTTTGAATTTTTTATCTTGTCGACGATGTTATGTGATGCCATTCCATTGACTGCCTCTTGGATTCTGGTTCAAAGAAATGAACACAAGTCTCATCACCTGTCACAATATTCGTTAAAAACTCTTCACCTTCTGTTTCATAACGGCGCAGGAGGTTGATGGATATGTCTGTCAACATTCTGGTACCTACTGTGCACAAACCTTTAAATAGCCCAGGTCTTTAATGATGGTCTGGGCACTGCATCTACTAATGGACAACATGGTGTACACCCGACTGTCACCACGAATGAATGTCATCAACTCGATGAATGTTACGTGGAGTCAATGCGGTTCGCAGACGGCCAGTCCCCTTTGCGTCAATCAGTGAGGATTAACCTACTTCAGCTTCGTCACAATGGCGTACCCAACGTCGGACTGTTGAATCTCCATAAACAATACTCCACGTTCGTGGATGCGAATCGGGGTCTCGCCTTCGGCATTGAGGAATTCTATGACATTACGTTGCTTTAACCAAACTTCTTTGGTGGTTATTTTTAATAATATTTAACAGATGTTGTTCTGAGAACAAGAAATGAATAACACGTAGCGCCATGAAGCTGCCAAGGAACGTCTTCATGGAAATGGATCTGTTATCAGAGCCATTCAATACATAACAATCACACAACCAACACTCACACAGTCAACACTCACACAACCAACACTCACACAGTCACACAACCAACACTCACACAACCAACACTTACACAGTCACACAACCAACACTCACACAACCAACACTCACACAACCAACACTCACACAACCAACACTCACACAACCAACACTCACACAGTCACACAACCAACACTCACACAACCAACACTCACACAACCAACACTCACACAACCAACACTCACACAACCAACACTCACACAGTCACACAACCAACACTCACACAACCAACACTCACACAACCAACACTCACACAACCAACACTCACACAACCAACACTCACACAACCAACACTCACAACCAACACACAACCAACACTCACACAACCAACACTCACACAACCAACACTCACACAACCAACACTCACACAACCAACACTCACACAACCAACACTCACACAACCAACACTCACACAACCAACACTCACACAGTCAACACTCACACAACCAACACTCACACAGTCACACAACAAACACTCACACAACCAACACTCACACAACCAACACTCACACAACCAACACTCACACAGTCAACACTCACACAGTCAACACTCACACAACCAACACTCACACAACCAACACTCACACAACCAACACTCACACAACCAACACTCACACAACCAACACTCACACAACCAACACTCACACAACCAACACTCACACAGTCACACAACCAACACTCACACAACCAACACTCACACAACCAACACTCACACAGTCAACACTCACACAGTCACACAACCAACACTCACACAACCAACACTCACACAGTCAACACTCACACAACCAACACTCACACAACCAACACTCACACAACCAACAATCACACAACCAACACTCACACAGTCAACACTCACACAGTCAACACTCACACAACCAACACTCACACAACCAACACTCACACAACCAACACTCACACAACCAACACTCACACAGTCAACACTCACACAGTCAACACTCACACAACCAACACTCACACAACCAACACTCACACAACCAACACTCACACAACCAACACTCACACAGTCACACAACCAACACTCACACAACCAACACTCACACAGTCACACAACCAACACTCACACAACCAACACTCACACAACCAACACTCACACAACCAACACTCACACAGTCACACAACCAACACTCACACAGTCAACACTCACACAGTCAACACTCACACAGTCAACACTCACACAGTCAACACTCACACAACCAACACTCACACAACCAACACTCACACAACCAACACTCACACAGTCACACAACCAACACTCACACAACCAACACTCACACAACCAACACTCACACAGTCAACACTCACACAACCAACACTCACACAACCAGCACTCACACAACCAACACTCACACAACCAACACTCACACAACCAACACTCACACAACCAACACTCACACAACCAACACTCACACAACCAACACTCACACAGTCAACACTCACACAACCAACACTCACACAACCAACACTCACACAGTCAACACTCACACAGTCAACACTCACACAGTCAACACTCACACAGTCAACACTCACACAACCAACACTCACACAACCAACACTCACACAACCAACACTCACACAGTCACACAACCAACACTCACACAACCAACACTCACACAACCAACACTCACACAGTCAACACTCACACAACCAACACTCACACAACCAACACTCACACAACCAACACTCACACAACCAACACTCACACAACCAACACTCACACAACCAACACTCACACAACCAACACTCACACAGTCAACACTCACACAGTCAACACACAACCAACACTCACACAGTCAACACTCACACAGTCAACACTCACACAGTCAACACTCACACAACCAACACTCACACAGTCAACACTCACACAGTCAACACTCACACAGTCAACACTCACACAGTCAACACTCACACAACCAACACTCACACAGTCAACACTCACACAGTCAACACTCACACAACCAACACTCACACAGTCAACACTCACACAGTCACACAACCAACACTCACACAGTCAACACTCACACAGTCAACACTCACACAGTCAACACTCACACAGTCAACACTCACACAGTCAACACTCACACAGTCAACACTCACACAGTCACACAACCAACACTCACACAGTCAACACTCACACAACCAACACTCACACAGTCAACACTCACACAACCAACACTCACACAACCAACACTCACACAGTCAACACTCACACAGTCACACAACCAACACTCACACAACCAACACTCACACAACCAACACTCACACAGTCAACACTCACACAGTCAACACTCACACAGTCAACACTCACACAGTCAACACTCACACAGTCAACACTCACACAGTCAACACTCACACAGTCACACAACCAACACTCACACAGTCAATCACTCACACAACCAACACTCACACAGTCAACACTCACACAACCAACACTCACACAACCAACACTCAAACCAACACTCACACAGTACAACACTCACACAGTCAACACTCACACAGACACACTCACACAGTCAACACTCACACAGTCAACACTCACACAGTCAACACTCACACAGTCAACACTCACACAGTCACACAACCAACACTCACACAACCAACACTCACACAGTCAACACTCACACAGTCAACACTCACACAGTCAACACTCACACAACCAACACTCACACAGTCAACACTCACACAACCAACACTCACACAACCAACACTCACACAACCAACACTCACACAACCAACACTCACACAGTCACACAACCAACACTCACACAACCAACACTCACACAACCAACACTCACACAGTCAACACTCACACAACCAACACTCACACAACCAACACTCACACAACCAACACTCACACAACCAACACTCACACAGTCAACACTCACACAGTCACACAACCAACACTCACACAACCAACACTCACACAACCAACACTCACACAGTCAACACTCACACAGTCACACAACCAACACTCACACAACCATCACTCACACAGTCACACAACCAACACTCACACAACCAACACTCACACAGTCAACACTCACACAACCAACACTCACACAACCAACACTCACACAACCAACACTCACACAACCAACACTCACACAACCAACACTCACACAGTCACACAACCAACACTCACACAGTCAATACGGTGTCGGGTTTGGTGAGCACTGCCCAACATTTGGCGTTGAAAGAAAGCGTGTAGTACTGTCAACTGTCATACAGCAGTTCGGTCAACTAATTTTATATGTTTTCCATGTGTTTAGCTGCCTTTATATCTTGTCCTAGGGTGCAATTGCTTTCATTATGGTGACGATTCTACACGCCTTCTTCAAATTTCCATTCCTGCCGCCTTGTGTGGAGTCGCCTAGGAGTTCGACCTCTGTTAAGACAATTTCAGAGAAGGATACCGACAGCCCTCCGGTCAACATTCAGACCACGGTGCATGACGACGAAGAACTATTCTCCTCTGGAGGAGACACTGTGGACATAGGCAGCTTTCCGTGCACCCAATTTTTGGACTTGGCCACCGCTACAGATGACCCAGCTGACCCAAACTCGGCTACAGATGACAACACATTGGTGCCTGAAGGTGCACTTCACGAGATAGTCAAGTCCTGGGCCAGCGTGGAGACCAGCAGACGTCCTGGCGATAGCCACGGAATGTTCTCGACATCAGGACACATGACCGGCGCCACCGCTGGCATTGGTAAATGTTTCTTACAAGTTGCTCTGTTAATGTTATCGTTAGTTAGTCGTGGTTCTAGCGTCATCGCAACTGATCTCCCCGTCCCTGTGCCAGCGGCAACCACATAAAACCTCCACACTGTCTCACGTGAAACGTGAAGCAGACATCAGTCCCAATACAACCAATATCACGCATTTGTATCTTGCATTCAAAAGGCCGGCGCCACAATGCAAAACACAACAGTCCACCATTAGAATTACAACAGTTAAAAGTCGACGCAAGCAGCCGTCGTTAGAAAACCAGCAGATGCACACACATTACTGCATAAGGCAAACCACCTTCTCCACTTCAAGCCACCCACAATTTTTCTGAACATGAATTCACAACGCAAACCACGGCGGCCAGACGAACAAGCATTATACACGTGGACGTTATAATTAGAATCACTATCTACCCGGGAAGGTTAACCCGGTCAACAAATGCCCGCAGAAGTAAGATGTGTCGGCCTAACGGCGCAAGAAAGCAGCTCTGCTGTAAACAGGCACAACGCAATCACATCCGAAGAAAAAAAAACGATGAACGCAGAAGAAGAATAATCACTGTCTTCTCCCTCTTCTTTTTCGCTGTTGTTCTAGTGATGTCTAAGAAAGAAGTCCAGATTTGTGTGTGTGTGTGTGTGTGTGTGTGTGTGTGTGTGTGTGTGTGTGTGTGTGTGTGTGTGTTGCTGTAATTGAGAGCTCATCGAGACGCTTAATTAGCTTTTGTGGATGTCTGTCTCCATGGACTCGTGTTCTGACTCAGTAGGCATTGACAAAAACATAATTGCGAGGGAAGAATACAAGAAACAGATTGCCAGAAGTGAGGTGTAGGAATTCTGAGATTTAATAATAGCCATCACCGTGACTTTATCAGGACTTATAGTAATCAGTACTACAGGAGAACTACTGGAGCGCTACTGGAGCACTACTTTAGCATTAGTGGAGCACTGCTGGAGAACTATTAGAGCACTACTGGAGTACTACTGCAGGACTACTGCAGGACTACTGGACGTTTGTAATGACTTCGCCATCTGAGTTTTCATCTCATCTACGATCGTTAGCTCCTCTAAACTTTCATAAGTCATTCTTGAAGCCCGCCAGAGCCATTCACTTCAACAGACAGGACTTTAACCTCAACATGTAAGAGGAAAACATTTCAAAATACACTTTTTTGGTGGCTTTAAACTTCAAATGATAAGTGAAAGCAGTCATCTTAAACCTTTTCAACAGAGCTTGTTTAAGACTGTCAACATTGTTCTCTAACCCAAGTGGAAGTCGTGAGTAGATTTCATACGCTGCCCCGCGAAAACCCTGCGAAAGCTTCAGGTTCTACTTTCCATTATCCAGACCAACTGCCGCACCCATAGCTGCGAAACGATGCAAGAAGTCGTCAATGCGTTCCCGTTTTTCATCAAATGGTGTTAGGGAAAACGTCATTGGCAGGTATGCACTACCGCCAAAGATCTGGGAGCTGGTTAGTGGAGACCCTCCAACTGCTCCTTCACTTTCTTTGGGATATAAGCCTTCACTTCTAACTCTTTCATATATAACTCAAGTTCCCATTATTCTTTCTTGTCATCATGTTCTAGTCTTCTGGCTTCTGCTCCATGTCAACTTCTGAGCTTCATGTTCCCTCTCCGATTTTTTGTCCTCCATTGCAAGCTTCTTCTCTTCCATGGCAAACTTCTTAGCTTCGATATCCAGTTCAGCCTTTCTTCTGTCTCGTTCCTCTTGCCTAGTCTCTTTAGACCTCTTGGATGTATCTTTGTAGTTCTGTACCATCTAGGCCCATCTCTCGGCTGTGGCTTGAATCTCTGCAATGGTAGGTCTAGTTGACACCATAGTGCTTTATGACCTGCATCTGTGTATATGTTTAACTTACCTTTCACAACACACACACACACACACACACACACACACACACACTATATATATATATATATATATATATATATATATATATATATATATATATATATATATATATATATATATATATATATATATATATAGTAAATGACTTAAAACACACAGTGGGTCTGTCTGTTCCAATCTTCAGAGTCATTCTCACAATAGCCAAAGTATCCAAGCAGAAGTTATAAATAGTATAGTTGTTAGACCTTTCTATAACCTATGAATAGCCAGAAAAGTTCCCGGACGGGCCCAAAGTGTCTAGTGTAACAAAAGGGTGGGGTTGACTAAATATTACTTTACAGTTTTCACAGGACCTATCTGACTATGTAAGGTAGAACTATTCTGTTGACCTCGCGGCGTTTGGACACATGCTTTGTATTAAGTAATGATTCCACTCCCTCTCTTGACATGGACCAAACACGTGAGAATTCAAAACACTAAAGTCTAATCTAAAATAGGCTCTTAAGCAGCCACAGTGGACACTACAAAGGCAGATATTAGAACACAATACTATGACTGTCCTACAAGATAGACAGAAGTCCAATCAGACTAGTGCAGATAGAATGCTCAAGGTTGTCATCACAAGTCCGAGATATGGTCACATTGTGTATGTTTTGAGGCACAGACACTTTCACCTGTAATCGTCAGGTCACCTCCTCCCGGTTGTGAGTGATGATCCTGGTCAATATACTGGTCCCCTACGGTTGGCATGAACTTGTCAACTCTTTGGGACAAGTTGGTTGGTACAGCTTGTCAAGTATCAATATCAGGAGATCTCGTGGCTTGTTGACAATTGTTTAGCTGGTACTCTTGAAGTATCAATTACTTGAGACATGGTGACAGGTTGACAACTGTTCCACTAGTAGTCTTGACGTATCAGTTACTTGACCGCTTGAAGTTAGATCATCTTGGTCAGGTATAGTTCAGTGTGTACCCTCAGTGCACCAACCAGTATGTTCAGTCAACTGTCGTCGACCTATTCGTCGTTAGATTGACAAATCGTAATTATGACGTAGGAATAAAACATAGTCAGGGCCTCTATTAATATCACTGGCTAAGATAGTCATAATTGACATGTATATTCGCCGTCTTACAACAATCAGTCAATGAGGCATAGTTTCAAATATACATCATCTTCCAGGACATTCAATTATGATTTAGGATGACTGACTCATATGTATACATCAGGCAATATGTACTGTTGGCCATTTATGCAGTTGATCAATTCATCAGACGAGAAAAAGAAGCGTTGGCCTTTTAAAATATGCCTTTTCTTAATTAACACAACGACGTCAAACGTAGGCAATTTCTAGATCGATTTTCCTCATGGTGTGCTGATGCCGGTGCCCTTGTCAACCCGGCGAAGGCATTGGTTACATGGCTCTCCCTAAACAACCATATTGTGAACACAGATATGCCGGCAGTGAGAATGGATGGGAGTATTTTGAGTAGAACCCAGTCAGTGACATATCTTGGCGTGAGGCTTGATCGTAGCCTGTCTTCCAGAGATCATGTCGATTATGTCATAACGAAACCTCACAAAGGTTTGTCAGCAATGAGAGTCATGGCGACTGCCAATATCGAACAAAGACTGCTAATACTTCTGTTTCAAAGACTGGTGCTTTCACCCATCGAGTACGCCCTGGCAATCCTCACTGTCAGCCCTACACAGATTGGAAGGCTTGAAGAGGTACAAAACGAAGCCATGCACATCATTTTTGGCTGCACGAGAAACACCAGCTGTGTAGCAATGAGATACCTCCTTGACTTCCCGACAATGGAACACAGGATCAAGATCTGGAGAGCTAGTGCATACTTGATAATAAGTGTAGATGAGCGGTACCCTCTGCATGAAGCTATATTTAGAAAAAAAGGATGATAGGCTAAAGAGGGGCAAATCATAGATGGGTCGCGCGGAAGATGTCGTCAGACAGGTCTGCAGTCTTAATAGTATCAACCCCGGCAAGGAATGGGTGCCGGTGCCTCCAGCTTTTAATTGCACTTTCTCCTGCATTATCACACTCGACAGACGGTGCAGAGAGCAGAACCCTGCCGCTGTCAATGCAGAGGTTAACGCGCTCATCTATGAACACTCAGATAGCCTCGAAGTGCTCATCTATACAGATGGATCTGTTGTAAAGCAGCAGAGAAGTGCATGGGCATTCACAGCCCGTTCAGCGGGCCGGACCGTTCAAGAATCCAGTGGTGCCCACTCCCTGACCACGATGGAGGTGATGGCAGTAACACATGCTTTCATATGGCTTTAATCACAGCATTATACCAACGTGTGTGTACTAAGTGATTCAGTGAGCATGATTGGGAAGTTCGAAGCTGGATCTGTACGTAGACAGTGGACTGAGTCGCTGCGGAAGTCTGTTGTCCGTAAAGTCACCTTCATCTTCGTCCCGGGACATGCGGGAGTCGAGGGAAATGAACGAGCTGATAAACTGGCTGGCTCTGCACCCCATGCAGATGGCCAGCCCATGGTTCGTGCAGATGTTATTAACGTCCTCAAAGATATGGTGAGAACAGAGGACTTTGACGTCAGTGAATCCGCATCGCTGTCCAGGATAAAAGACCTGGGAGTAAGAAATGGCACGGAAAGACACGAGATGTACATCAGGAAAACGAGGTGCCTCGTCAACCAACACAGAACTGGCACTATTAGCCACCGAACGCTGATGCATATGCTGGGTGGGGGGGGGGGGAGGATTGATTGATTGATTGATTTAGGAATCGACATCACAGCATTCGGGACATTCCCATAAGCGCTCCGTCCCCATCCTCAGCAGCCAGCGAAGAGTTCCAACACGAATAGTACCAGTAGCAATCTGATTATATGTCCGTCTCGCCTTTCCTCTGAGCGTTTAGCGTCGGCCAGATCCTCTCGTCACTCCTCGCTGTCTCATTCTTGCCAGACCATGGCAATCCATTTGCTCCTCCGAGGTGTACACGTGCACCCACAAGGCCGCAACCACGTTGCTTTGTCATGCATCAATACTCCACCAAGTTCTGCAGAGCCAGCCAATCTTTCCACCTATTCATTTCCCAGCACACCGGCATGCCCCGGAGAAAAGATCCAGGCGATGCTTGTCACCTGTGACCTCCGAAGGAAGCAAGCCACTCCGCACGAAGCCTGCCCGTCCTCACCATCGTCAGCATGCTTTCTGAGTCAATTACAATCACGATGTGTGTGTGTGTGTGTATCGTATTCGCCATCCAGCGGAGAGCCGCAGTGACTGCCTCCACCTCCATTCTTAAGCTGGATGTTGTGGTATCATATGCCAGGCTCTCCTGCACCAAACGTCGACCATTAGCTTTGGCTATGAACTCCCATGAAAATGAATGGGGGGGGGGGGGGGGAGGATCTGAGCACATATGGACCTGTCCGGAGTGCAATGAAGATACCCCAACTGATAACTGATAACGTAGGCCAGTATATTAGGCATTTGATTCATATATAATACGTAAAGTATCCTTGACCCATCTATTAGTCTTTTTAGTTAACAGATGAAATATGACGTCACTTTTGGCATACAAATAGGCGTATGTGATTTAACGACGTTCTTCATTTCTCAAAAGATAAAGGAGAACATGAAACATAGAACTTGGTGATAGTTATCTGTCACTGCTCAATGTCATACTTGTCTCATGACTCCCCTCTCGGATAAGCCTCAGAAAATTATGCATAATTAAATATGCATATGTGTGACTACCTGTTCTGCGGGCATGGCTGTCAGACTTGACCAAGGATAGAGCAGCGTCTAACATCCTCTTGTCTTGTACAGGCGCTGGTCCGTCGAGTCAACTCTTGGTGACCGGCACCCATTCATACAAGAACAACATTCTATCCCAATCAGTCTACAACGCTTGCTTTCCATCAGTCTGAGGGTGAACCGCCACCCAGACGTCACACGAGCCACATTACATCTATTTTGACCAATGTTATGTTAAGTTGTTCCAACTGTGGAATTGTAGAATTAGTATTATATGACACACTCTTTAGTTCACAATTATAGATTTCACCTTCCCACTTTCACAGACTAGTAGGTAGAAACGAGATTTTCTTCACAAATGTTTAATCAAGTTAAGTTGAATGATTGCCTTCATTAACTCAACCTATACAGCAGGATGTAGTAAGTCAAGGCCTATATGATCCTGGGGGTGGGGGGGGGGGCGTCTCCGTGGCCTAAAGGCTTGCGAATGCGATCCGTGAGCTGCTTACCATGCTTTAGAGACGCGGCGCCGACCGATTTGGTCGTGGACCGTGTCACACTGGGGTTCTTACGTGTTGGTGTGGGAGCCGGTCGTTCAGAAAGCAATGGCAAACTACTGAACGTAGAACATGCCAAGACATCAACAACAGCTGTAAAATGCTGGTGAAGACAGCGGTGTCCTGTAAATAGGATATGCAAAAAAAAAAGGGGGGGGGGCGGTGACGTTTCACTACAGGTGTTATGTATTTCCCTCGAAAGAACACGAAGAAGAAGAACAAGAACAAGAACAAGAAACAGAAGAACAAGAAGAAGAAGCGTGTGTTAATGTGTGTGTGTGTGTGTGTGTGTGTGTTTTGTTTTTTTCCACATATAAACAATTATCTGGCGGTATTGCAGATCTGCCCGGTGCAGGCGAGCCTGGCCTCACATCACTGACCTGCCAGAAGGATGCAGCCACACAAACAGACCGCCTGCCCAAGCCCGACACTGCCAGCGTGGGGACAATGACCCCCAGCCCACAGCGGGCCGACGCCTCGGTGGGCTGCCAGAACACTTACAAACTGGTGACGTGAGTACTGCTGATACACACAAGCACCGGCACACACAGACACACAGACAGATACTGACACATACACTGACAGACACACACACACTGACACACAGATATACATACAGACAGATACAAACACACACACACTGACACACACAGACACACAGATATACACATAGACATACAGACAGATACACACAGAAACACAAATCCACACACACACACACACACACACAGATACACTGATACAGACACGCACACTGACACAGACACGTGCACCGACACACACACACATTGAGACACAAACGCACACGACGCAATCATAGACACATACACATGCTCACACACACACTCACAACCCATACACACACACAAGAAGCAGATGGAAACCGTAAACTGATTAGAGAACTTAGACGTAGTCGGTCAACCTTTTTGGACACTTTTTGAGATGGAATGAACTAGAGAACATGGTGACAGCTGGCAAAATTGAAGGGGGAACAAGGAGAAGGCAGAGAAGAAACACCTAGATGGCTTGATCTCGTGGCATGGTCAGGACAATAACACTGAGCTGATCCACGAATCTGTGATCGTGTGAGATGGCGAAACATGATCGACCTCGCTTATCGGCATGGCACATAAGGATGATGAATCATGACCTGACACATCTCCGCACATGTCAAGTTCCAGTACCCATCTTGCACACCTGGCCGGTTTCTGGCCCTCTAAAGGGGAAGTAGAACTTTGCAAAACAATCTCCGGGGGCGATGAGGCTTTGGTACCAGGTTGGGGGAAGGGGGGGGGGGGAAATCCCCGTCTCTAAAGTCCCTCAACTAACTACACTCTTATATATGCCATTCCTTCTCGGAGCTAAGACCACCTGAGCTCCCCAACTAACTACACGCCGATAGATGCAAGCCCTTCTCGGAGCTAAGACCACCTGAAGTCCCCCAACTTCTCGGAGCTAAGACCACCTGAGCTCCCCAACTAACCACACGCCGATAGATGCAAGCCCTTCTCGGAGCTAAGACCACCTGAAGTCCCCAACTTCTCGGAGCTAATACCACCTGAAGTCCCCCGCCTTCTCTGAGCTAACACCACCTGAAGTCCCCGAACTTATCGGAGCTAAATGAAGAAATGCATCCAACTTAACTGATTCAGTGCCGAAGGATCCGACAGAAGGACGATATATCGCCATACTATGGCCATCGTATTATTTGTTTTGTTTCGTGGTTTCCTCCACAATTTCTGTGGTCAGTGAACTGCAATTTACATGATAATTCTTGTTCATTTGAGGGTGAACCATGTTTGGCCAAAACCTAACTATTTATTTGGCTCTGAATCAATTCAGAGTGGACACCTCAGCCTTCCAGAGGATTTACAAACAGCAGCGCGCATCACGTGGGCACAAGGCACACCTTGGGGCGATGACCAAGGACGTGTAGTATGCTACTGTGGTTATACTATGTCCATTTCCGCTTTTCGTTTTTCAGTCGAGAGTTGTCCCTCAACCAACACACTCCAAGCCATTTTTTTTATTAGACTTGTTCATTACCTGATAAATTGTGCAGCTATGTTTTTACACGATGAGGTAGCCAGTTGCCAATGTGCTGTCAGGGGTATGAAGTAGCTGCACTGACAGTCATGCTTTATGCGCCCAAGAACACAATGAATAACCAGCTGCGTCACAGGCGTGGAGCATACAAAACAAATGGCTTTTTTACTTTAAAGAACAAGTCCGCTAGCTACGTCGACATATTCCGTCGTATCACGTACCCACTAGCCTGGCTTGGTTATACTCCACGGCCTCTCGTCAAGGCAGGTTGCAATGTAATTCTTTTACACAAATATTGCTAACCTACTTACAACCTGCCGTACTGGGTCATCACCTGGCTGGCTGCCCATTCAAGCGACACAGGGGATACGGAAGTGGAAATCCAGCAACTAATTCAGGACAATTCTCACTCGGGTGATGTGATTATCTACACAGATGGTTCGGTGTCAAGAGGTGAGAAAAGTGGCTGGGGGTTCATAGCCAAAGCCAATGGTCGACGTTTGGGGCAGGAGAACCTGGCATATGAAACCACTACATCTAACTTAAGAATGGAGGTGGAGGCGGTCACTGCGGCTCTCCGCTGGATGGAGAATACGACACACACACACACACACACACACACACACACACACACACACACACACACACACACATCGTGATTGTAACTGACTGAGAAAGCATGCCGACGAGGGTGAGGACGGGCAGGCTTCGTGCGGAGTGGCTTGCTTCGCTTCGGAGGTCATGGGTGACAAGCATCGCCTAGATCTTTTCTCCGGGGCATGCCCGTGTGCTGGGAAATGAACAGGCGGACAGATTGGCTGGCTCTGCAGAACTTGGTGGAGTATTGATACATGACAAGACAGACGTGGTTGCGGCCTTGTGGGAGCACGTGCACACCTCGGAGGAGCAAATGGATTACCATAGTCTGGCAAGAATGGGACAGCGAGGAGTTACGAGGGGATCTGGCTGACGCTCAGCGCTCAGAGGAAAAGCGAGACGGACATATAATCAGATTGCTACTGGTACTATTAGTGTTGGAACTCTTCACTGGTTGCTGAGGATGGGGAGGAAGCGCTTATGGGAATGCCCCGAATGCTGTGATGTCGATTCCTAAATCAATCAATCAATCAAGCGACACAGCTGGACTCGCTCGCGGTGCTGTAACATGCTCAGTAGTCTGGTTGCGGTGGCGTGTGTACTGGCGATCTTCTTGCTGTGTCAATGATCTCGGCGACTAGTTAACATTTTCTCCCGATGGTCGATCGTGGTTTTCATATAAACTTTCAATCTCTGTCTTCATCTTCATAATATGTTGACGGCGGTTCCCAGCAGATTAAATTCCCGTCTGTCGCTGACCGCGTACGTCCACTACATCACGTGGCCTGAGCTCGCTATCTGATTGGTTTCTTCAATTTAACCATCTATTTCTTAGCGGTCCTTGTCGCAACTTACTGTGACCAGTTGTCACCAACACCAACTATTTTCCTGACTCGTTATCAGTCTATTTCTCCTTCGAGTAGACTCATGGCATGTTTTCACACGATGAGGTAGCCAGTCTTACTCCAACCTTCCTGAGTCGCCTCTTGCGTCATGCATGGCAGGTAACATTGTTACTGTGCTAGGCTTCCCTCCTGGGCGCCAGTAACACACAGGTGGTTGTTTTACGGCAACACCGGGAAAGTTTATCGCTGACAAGTCATGAAGGCATATTAAGGAAATTGCTGGTTCCTCACATACCATCACACGATAGACCATGTGGAGTCAATATATTCTGAGAGAAAAGGTTGCAAAATGTCAGGCCAGAATCACCCCAGCCGCCTCTACTCTCCTAGAGGAACTCCTGCTCCCGTCTGTGAAGCTAAGTTTGAGCCGTTCTCGAAAGGTCTGCGTGGAGTCAGGACGGTTTGTACATATCTCAAAGCTGTATCTCTTCAACTCCTTAAGAGCGCACTCAAATAACACCAGTGTACCACTTCATTGTTACGTGTGCATGTCGGGTAATGGATGTTGAGGGTCGTTGGAAGCTCATTGCTTCACATTGACTTATTACTGATAATTCTGCCACATGCCAACACACAGGTTGCTAGAAAAGTCTTTTAGAGATACTGGAATGGCATGCCAGAAATAAAACCAAAAATAGTTTATCCAATAAGGCACTATCGTTGAATATCCGACAGAGAATTCTGAAGTGCTATATATAACCTGTTATGTTGTATGGCAGTGAATCTTGTAAGCAAATTAACAAATTAGGAAGATCTTGGAAGCGACAGAGATGTGGTTTCGAGATGTTACGAATTCCTTGGACTGCCAGAGTAACTAACAACGGTTGCCTGAAAAAGGCTAATGAAACTAGAACATTTTACACATATAAGAATGAGACAAACAGCTTTCTTTGGTCATGTAATGATAAGAGAGGCAGTGGAGAACATCGTGACAATAGGAAAGATCAGAGGGAAGAGAGGCAGAGGCAGACCAAGAGAAGTGACCCTGGATAGACTGAGACAGCAGAGTTTATCCAGAGCAACAAAGACCGATATTTGCGGAGAGACATGAACGCCTACGCCAGATGGCAGGACACATCATTATGAAATACAATGTGAGCCATATATCTTCGTCATCTGGAGTTGTAGGATATCACGTACTGGAAGAAATTCATCGCTAAACGGAGATGTAATCAATAGTCCTCCATGTCGTTAAGCTGGTTAACTAACCACTATGTTGTGAAGGATACCATTGCCGTGATGAACAGGTAGAAGTAAACGATCCCATTGCCATGATGAGCAGGTAAAGGTAAACGATCCCATTGCCATGATGAACAGGTAAAGGTAAACGATCCCATTGCCATGATGAACAGGTAAGGTAAACGATCCCATTGCCATGATGAACAGGTAAAGGTAACATCCCATTGCACGGATGAAAGGTACAAGTAAAGATCCCATTGTCATGATGAAACAGGTAAGTAAACGATCCCATTGTCTGATGAACAGGTAAAGTAAACGATCCCATTGTCATGATGAACAGGTACAGGTAAACGATCCCATTGCCATGATGAACAGGTACAAGTAAATGATCCCATTGCCATGATGAACAGGTAAAGGTAAACGATCCCACTGCCATGATGAACAGGTAAAGGTAAACGATCCCATTGTCATGATGAACAGGTAAAGGTAAACGATCCCATTGTCATGATGAACAGGTACAAGTAAACGATCCCATTGTCATGATGAACAGGTAAAGGTAAACGATCCCATTGCCATGATGACCAGGTACAAGTAAACGATCCCATTGCCATGATGAACGGAAAAGAAACGATCCATTTCATGATGAACAGGTACAGGTAAAGATCCCTTTGCCAGATGAAGTACAAGTAAACGTCCCTTTGTCAGATGAACAGACGGGTAACGATCCCATTGCCATGATGACCAGGTAAAGTAACGACCCATTGCCATGAAACAGGACAGGTAAACGATCCCATGCCATGATGAACAGGTACAGGAAAAAGATCCCTTTCCCCGTGATGAACAGGTACAGGTAAACATCCCATTGCCTGTGAACAGGTACAGGTAAACGATCCCTTTCCCATGATGAACAGGTACAAGAAAACGACCCCCTTGCCATGATAACGGGTACAGGTAAACGATCCCATTGCCAGATGAACAGGACAAGTAAACGATCTATTGCCATGATGAACGGGTACAGGTAAACGATCCCATTCCCTGATGAACAGGTAAGGTAAACGACCCCTTCCCGTGATGAACAGGTACAGGAACGACCCCATTGCCATGATGACCAGGTACAAGTAAACGATCCCATTGCCATGATGACCAGGTAAAAAGTAAACGACCTCCCCATGTGAACAGGTACAAGTAAACGATCCATTGCCATGATGAACAGGTACAAGAAAACGACCCCAAATTGTTGATGAAACAGGTACAGGTAAACGACCCCTTTGGGCCAGATGAACAGTTAAAGTAAACGATCCCATTCCCATGTAAAGGTAAAGGTAAACGACCCCTTGCGATAAACAGGTAAGGTAAACGACCCATTCCGGGGATAAAATTTACGGGAAAAAAGCCATGCCATGAGAACAGGAAGGTAAACGTCCCATTCCCAGAGAACGTACAAGTAAACGACCCATTCCATGTGAACAGGTACAGGAAACGATCCCCTTCCCATGATGAACGGAAAGTAAACGATCCCATTGCCAGGGAAACAGTTAAGTAAACGATAAATTGCCGATGAAAGGTACAGGTAAACGATCCCACCCCGTGGAAACGGGTACGTAAAGATCCCTTTGCCATGATGAAAGGTACGGGGTAAACGACCCCATTCCATGATGAACGGTAAAGAAACGATCCCATTGCCATGTGAAAAGGTACGGTAAAAA